>CM076577.1:1307280406-1307880406 GCA_034641835.2 Pinus albicaulis | reverse complement strand
ACCATGATGGTTCTACACCAGCCTATACTTATGTGCCTTTGTCATTTCTTTACCCTATGGTGGAGTCTAAGACCTCATTAACTTCTGCTTCGACAGTGTCAACTGCCATGTCATCATTTCCACCTCTTAGTGTGGCCATACCTACTCCTTTGTCCACACCTCTCACTTTTTCTTGGGGCATTCCACCAGTATCTTCCATAGCTCCTGCAAATTTCTCAAACGTTTCTATGCCTAGACCATCTTCTATGCCGACCATGGTGCCTCTACCTAGTCAATCGGTAGGTTTAGGAAAATTTTCACCTAAATTTTCCCAACCAACCGTTCTTGTTCCCCAATTAGGCATAGTCGCTTCTGTAAATATGTGGGGGGGATCATTTGTTGTCCCTAGTCAACTTGGGGTAATTGTAGCTTCTAGCATGTCATAAACCTGGTATATTTTTCTTTTTGGAGGAATTCCACCCACTAGCACCTTTCTTAGGGGGGCTAGTTTACCTGGGGGCAACCCCACTGCCAGTACCATCTCCCATATGGGTTATCGTCCTTATCTTGGTCCTACTGTGTAGAGTGGTCCTTCTTTCACTCTTAGGTACAACCCCATGAGTAGTCATGCTCTTGGGGGTCCTTTTCTCTCTATGGGCATATACCCTAAGGGGGCTACATTCATTTACAAGTCAACTTGGCCCACAACAGCCTTATGTTGGGACGAACCCTTTTCTTCACTAACAAGTGCATCAGTCTACTCCTTATGGTCAGAGGTTAATTGAGTGAATCCCTAATGAATGGTATAGTTGGGTATGCTATACGAAGTGTTTCCTAATGCCCCTAGGCCTTTTATTGACCCTCCCAAACTTGTTCTCGGGCCACATGCCAATGGTGTGATTGGGTATGTTTCCGATTCAATGAGCTAACTTGGGAAATCGATTGTTACATCTAAAGCCCCAGAAAGTGTGTTTGTCTCTGCTAAAGGACCCCCTCCTGAACAATCCACTAATGTTCTCATGGTGAATTCCACTCAAGAGAAGAAAAACCCTCAATTAGGTGGTAACAAAAACAAAAATAATAAGAGAAATGAACAATGGAATCAACTTGCTCAGGAGTCTCAAACCAATCCTCATAGTCAGGAAGGGGGCACTAGTGAGTGTCGCCGTAAAATCAAGTATCCTTGTAAAAATTTTCAATGCAACCACCTTAATCATGAGTGTCCTCGAATGGATGAATTCCATAGGCTTATTTCACCACTGTCTACTCACCAACATGTTGTTTTCACTCATCTATTCCTTGCACAGCCTCAACAAAAAATGGTTTCTCAACTTGCTCGACCTCCACAAGGGGGCAATGAGGGGTCCTATTCCCATCCCCCTCATATTTCATCCATTTTTATGTGCAAGGAAGATGTAAATGTGACTATGTGAGCAATATGATGTGCCTGAGTCAAGTTATCCTTCTAAGAACTTACCAACTCCACATAGTTCCACTATACCTCTCACTTTGGATAAGCCTCATGAACTTGTTTATTGCCCCCCCAAGGGTGTTCTTCGTAAAATGACACACAATATTTCTGCCAGGGCTGCTCAACATTATATTGTTGAATACCTTGCCCAGGCTCCTTTTTCCATGTCTCCCTTGGAGGTCTTGCAAAGTTTTCCTCAGCAGTGCAAAGCCTTATTGTCTGCCATCGGTGGAGTTGATTTATCTGACTCTAGTCTCATCTCTTTCAATGTCGAAAAAACTGCTCCTCGTCTCTCCCATCAGATATATTTTCAAATTATTATGCGGATCTTTCATAGGAAAATTCATCACACTCTGGTGGATGAGGGCTCTTCCACGTGTATTATGTCATTATCCTGTTGGAAGGCTCTTAGCTCTCCATCACTCACTGTGTCCAACACCACTCTCCACACCTTTGACGAACACAAATTCATACCAAAGGGGGTATTTCCCCATTTTTCCACTGAGATAGGGGGAAAATTTCCTATGTCGATGTTGAAGTCATTGAGGCCCCTTTGGACTATAACCTGCTCCTTGGACGTAGTTGGTTCTATGACAATTTGTCTCTTTTGTATTTAGTGTCCTTTTATTTCCTCATGAAGGAAATTTTGTGACCATTGACCAACTAAAATATTATGTGCCATCGTCCCAACTTACTACTACGGGGAATTCAATCCCATTTGTCGGAAATCACCCTAGTCAATATGAGAGTGTTGGTGCAGGCTTGTTTAAAAGCTCATATCTTATTAGGGTATTTCCTCAATTACTGCCTCCTAGAACTCCTTCCTTCTATTCTAAAACTCATATGAACATGATATATTTTGGCACCAGTGGACTCCATAAACGTCCTGATCCATGGGTAGTGTCGCATTTTATTTTAGAAGATGATCAACCTAGTGAGCACCCTCCAACACTTGTTGTGGAAGGGATTTCCTCTTCGGCAGTCCCGTCAGTACCTCCTGACATTGGTCCAAAACTCCATCATCATATGGAATATGATCAACATCCTCCGCCCACATGGGCCACCACTCCACTTATTCCACCTAACTCTCTCATAGACAAACCCCTTCAGCTAGTCATCTTGACAGTCATGGATCCCTCCATTGATAATCCTAGGTAGATTATGCCTCTTCTTGCATCTAGTCTCCCCGATGTGGAAAAAGTAGAGCTTGGAAAAATAAATATTGAATCAAACCAAGGGGCATCTCCTCGACCTTCCTTGGAAATTACACCCATATACCGAGTCAAGTCTTTGGATTCTACTACCAAACTTGCCAATGAATTGTCCAACTCCTTACCACCGGTTGATGAGCATCTTGTACCTCCTTTATGGCTTGATGCTCCCTTATGTCCTCAAGTTACTTTCGAGAGTGCAATTGTGTCAGAATGTCCCTAGCATGGTCAACCATTCCAGATTGGTAAATTTGAATTCCTTTAGCATGACCCCACATTGGTGAGCCATATGGTCTCCTTACTCTCCATGCGTTCCCATATAGAAACCCTTGGTATGTGCCTGATTGTGGGCACACATTAGCGTGACCTATTGGACTGTGTTGCACTTGTACATATTGTATATAATAATGTGGTTTTTTTACCATTTTTAGTTTTGTGTGTGATGTGAGTATTTGTCATGCCTTATTTATGCCAAAAATCCAAAAAAAAAATAAAAAAATAAAAAATAATAATATAATATGTCTTGTTTTTCCCTCATCCATGATTATTTCTTTCATGATGTGATTTAACCATGGGTCTAGTCTTTCTATATGGTTTTTACTGGACATGGTGAAATTTTTTATTGCGACATCCAAGGACCTTAGGTGCGTTTCTCTGAACTTGGCATATAGGGGTAGGTCATTTTCATTGTCCTTGTTAGTATCTATGAGTCACCAGTGATCAAATGAATTCTTTCCATGTGATTGATAAGGTCTTAGGGTCAAATGGTTATATTTTAAAAAAAAATTCAAATAAATTTGACATCTCTATGTTGTCATATGGTCATTGGTTATTTTCTAGGTCAGTGCTACTCCCTCCACTTGCTCATGGTCATAACATCATTTAGGTGTCCTAGGTCATCAAAAGAGTTAATGTGCCATCATATAGGTCATGGTATAAGATTTTCATTTTATTTTCATCATAATTTCAGTCATAAAAAGACAAAAGAGAGTCATGTCCATCATTTGGGTCACCACCATGGGAGTTAGAAAATTAGGGAATAAAGTAAAAAGGTAACCTTTCCTTTTCAAGAGATTATGTTGTAGTACAATCACCTCATCAAGTCATTTCTCAAAAGTACATATGATGTTACTCCACCACCAAAGAAAAAAATTGAGTTTTAAGCTAATAAAAGAGAATCCAATCACTCAATAACTTAATTTAATCCTCCAAAAGCTCTTCTCAACCATTATTCCTCATCTCAACCATCAGAGCATCAATTTTCATCACCAAATGCCTTTCCCATCATCTCATTGTGTTTCTATTGTACATCTGCCGCGCTTTTGGAAATTCGTTGCGTTTTTAGTTTGAAGGTCAAAGAAAGAAAAAAACATGTCATTTCTCATCCAATAAGTTTTCAACACTCCTAAATAATTTCTACACAGGTATCATAGATTGGGAGATATTCAACTTTATTGGAGACCTATTTCAGAAAATCAAATTCTCCAATTTTTCTTATCTATTTTAGTCGTCATTTGGTGGCACGTATTCCGAGAAAATGGAAACTAATTTCCAAACACTGATAGATTTTTTTCTCCAAAACAAACTTATCTACAAAAACCTCTCCCAGTTTTGTAAAAATGGTTAAGGTTAAAAAGATATCAGTTCATCTTTGACCCATATCTTTTTGCTGCGCTTCTGGAGAATTCGTTGTCTTTCTAGAACAACTTGACTTAAAGGAAACTTTTCAGAGATTTGGAGTATTTTTTTCTACTTCTTGATGATTCCATGGTGTGTTATACACTTCAATATTTCCAACGATACCATTTTTAGCCAAAATATCCTTCGGGAAGGCCTCTAAATCAGCTTCCAAACTTTCATTTCTTTTCTGGGTTTGAAGATTTTTCTTGACACGTGGAGGTTAATGGTCAACTTGGTCGATGTAACAGCTGGATGATGAGTTGTTTGATGGTTAATAGGCCTATTAATGGTCATATTTTTTAAATAATATTATGTTTAATGACTTGAGAGAAAATCCCAACTAGCTAGCTAAAAAAGGGGAATGTTATTTCTAACTTCCCTAAGAATAGGCTATGAGTCATTACGTTCATTAATTAGTGGCCATGGATTAGGATTCAACCCCTAGAGGTGTAATATTGTTTTTTTTCTATATGTACTCAAACTCAAGTCACTGAGTGGGTTGGATACTTGTGGCTCATACTTGGAACTAGTGTACTAATCATTTTCAGAAATATAATAGACATTTGCAGCTATTTTCATGGAATTCTTGTGTTATGGTTAGTGGATTTGTTTTTCCAGTGTTTTCTTATATATGTGATGATTATATCTTGTTATCAACCATATAATTTCTTCCTATGCTTTGTATTTTAAGGTTTAAAACCTAAATCATTATTTTATGCTCAGTTTTTGTTTAAGATAAGCATCTAAATGTGTCATCCTTTGAAAAAGTGAATTCATTCTTTTTCTCACTTGATTCCTATTATTTTCTCCTCGCCGCCACTACAATGGCAAACCAATTGTGTCACTAATCATACCTACCTTGCTTCATACTATATCTGCAATTGACCTTTGGGATACCTTGCCTAGTTCTGAGACCTAGTGCTCTTTGTCCAACAAACCCTATTGAGATTATTAACTAGTCTAAAAGCCTAAATAGCCTCCAGTCACTTCCATTGGTTTTCAGTGTAATTTAGAGAGAGCCCTCTCTGATTTGGTAGGGATAGATACCAAGTCTAAAGTTGGTATGTGGTTACCCCTTTAGCTTCCTTTCTCAACCTTGAGGAAACTGAGGGGAGATAACTGAGGGGTTTTGGTTACGTACTGTAATTGATCCATAAGTGATCCGATCAAGTGAAGTTGAAGATCCAGTGCAGCCATGAAAGCAAATGGCTATCTGATTTCTTGCTCCTCCTACTTTCCTTAAAGGAAAAGTGTTATGGTAATGACAACCCCAACTGAAAACTGAACCCAATATTTGTGTTGGTGAAGAAAACAAACTTGATCTCCACTAATGATTTCAATAGATTTGGAAATGGATATTCCGAAACATATATGACCTCTTCTTGTTGTTCAATATCTTCAGGCTCTTTACTAGAAACTTCATAAATATTTGTAAATGAAAAACCATCAATCTAGTTGTTCAAGTATTCATTCCTCTCATCCAAAAGACAAAGTTTTTGATGCTCATGGAAACTTTGAATGCAACAAACACTTCAAGCATTTTTTATTCCTCATGCGCTTCCAGTGTTTTTGGTTCCTCATGTGCTTCAACAGGAAAAATATCAATTTGAATGTCATGAGAATCAAGGAAATCAAATTCTCGTTCACTATTTCCTTGCAAAAGTAGATGATCATCGCCATAAGATCGTTCACTGCTTAAGTTTTCCGTACATGCAATTTCAGAATTTTGACTTGGAAAATTTCTTCCTGACTTAAAAACTCAGAAGAGGAAATGGATGAAGGGTAGCTGGAAAGAACATATTCATATATATCTTGATTGCTTGAATATTGGAAAGACTGCTGAAAATTATCATCAACTTTGAAATATGGAAGACTAATGTCATGTTTTGAAGAATTCTGCTCAAGTTTGCTGTCATCCAGGGTAGAATCCATGATCTTCTCATGGTAATGAAAAGGATTTTCATTCAAAGCATCCAAGAGTTCTTCATCCATAAACTATTCATCGCCATAAGCACTTTACAACTCTTGAATAAAATTCTCAAAGTGATCACAAAAATCCTTAATCAAAAGAAAAGAAGGATAGGTTTCTCTATACTTCTCAAAAAATACTGAGTGAAAATCCTTGAGAGAATAAATACAAGCAGGAGGCAATATTTCATAGCAAAACCATGCTCTTTCTTCTAATGTGATCATGAAAATCTTCATTAAACAATCTTCATGAAAATTAATCATCACCTTATGCACATGCATATGAAATATTATTAAATGAAGTGTAGCATCATCACCTTTTCCATCTCTGATTTTTGGCAAGTATGTTTGCCAATCTACATAAGGCATGCGGTTTGGAAATTATATAATATGATATCGATGCATAGGATCATATCTTTTGGACTTATAAATCATCTATATTTCTGGATCATGCTGCTAGTGGAGTTTTTGAATCAAGTTGGAGTCGCCTGGTGAATAGTTCAACCTTCATATGTGTCTGACCATTGTCCACCATCAACAATAAGAACTACAACTTGAACAATCTTTCCCAGAGAAAATGAAACCTTTCATTCCCGACAACGGTGCCAAAATGATATCTCCCCTCAGTTTCCTCAAGGTTGAGAAAGGAAGCTAAAGGGGTAACCACATACCAACTTTAGACTTGGTATCTAGCCCTGCAAAACTAGAGAGGGCTCTCTCTAAATTACAATCACAGCCATTGGAAGTGACTGGAGGCTATTTAGGGTTTTAGGCTAGTTAATAAGCTCAATATGGTTTGATTTAGGATTTTCTAGACAAAGAGCACTAGGTCTCAGAACTAGGAAAGGTATCCCAAAGTTCAGTTGCAGATATAGTATGAAGCAAGGTAGGTATGATTAGTGACACAATTGGTTTGTCATTATAGTGGTGGTGAGGAGAAAATAACAGGAGTCAAGTGAGCAAAAGAATGAATTCACCTTTTTTTTTTTTTAATAGAAAATGACACATTTAGATGCTTATCTTAAACAAAAACAGAGCATAAAAGAATGCTTTATGTTTTAAACCTTAAAATATAAAGCATAGGAAGAAATTATATGGTTTCTAACAAGATCTAATCATCACATATATATAAAAACACAGGAAAAACAAATCCACCAACTATAACACAAGAATTCCATGAAAATAGCTGCAAATGTCTGTTATATTTTTTAAAATAATTAGTACAGTAGTTCCAAGTCTGAGCCACAAGTAACAAATGTCTCAATGACTTGATGTAATATTCCCAAATAGGGAAGCAACAATATTTGAACACAATAATGGAAATAACAGTGAAAATCATTACATCAATAATGGATACAAATATGGATCCATTTTATTACTGATATTAGCAGCAAATAAGTACAAATAATGAGGCACAAATCATACAATAGGAGCAAACAAGCCTCCAATGAATAAACCCTCTAAAAAATGAGATGCTACCAATATACAAAATTTCGGAGAGCCGCTACAAAACAGTCATAATGAGCATAGCTACAATAGGAGATAATATAATGATGTAAAGATAAAATATATGCCTCACAAGATACTACACAGAAAGATATAGGCACTATATCACCTTTCCAAGACAACTCAAGAGGGTTTCCAGAAAATACACCCAAAATACAATGTGAGCTACAACCCTAGGGGTGAAGGTTTTCTACAACAAAATAAATGAGAAGATATGGCTGAAGCTGATGTAGAAATAAGTAGATCTTCTCCAATAGATCCTCCAGATGAAAGGTTGACACCTTCACTGAAGAAATCACTCCCCAAATCATGCACTGCAACCACCCCTGCAACTCTTCCCTAAAATAACGTAGATCCAGAATGAAACTGCACTGTAGGGGATAATACCACCTTGGCCTGGTGCCAAATGTAGAAATAAATCTCAAGGGTCTTCTTTTTTAGCCTCCCAATGGAAGGAAAGCTTCATCCATTGAAAACAAGCTTTGAAATTACCCAAATCAACTCTCCACTACTACACCCTACGACACAGCACAACCCTCTACAAAAACTGCGCTGTAGAAGAAAGATGGAGCTTGGCTTGATGCCGGAATGTGGAAATGTAGCCCAAATACTTCTCCTGAGTGGGTACTCGAAGTCCCTAGAGGATGAAGGTGGGATTCCCGCTCAGGAACACCCTTGTGCTAAACAACACTGTAGTCTCCACTAAATAGCTGAAGAGAGAAATAAGTCATACAGACCATAAACAAAATAATAATCAAATCATGCCTTCTATGGATGCTATACCCTTCCTTATATGCTTGGTTAGCTTCCTCACCAAGCCACTAATTCCATTAAAGCCCCACTCATTAAAGCCACTACTTCCATGCATGGAATCTCCCTCCAAAACTGCGTTGTCCTTCAATGAATGCCACTCCTTCGATACCAACATTGTTGATTTGGTCAAAGTTGACCCAGTCTACATGCTATAGCCCCTTTTCACACACAAGGGTGCTTAATAAAGCTACTAAGATTATCTCCATTCACATTATGAGTGATTTTATTCCTACCAAGGATGTTTATGGGTCTCCATACCCTCTTATTCTTCTAACTAAGAATAAAAAACAAAATTTAATATTCCAACTAGCTTAAAGATAATTTCGAATATTACAATTGATTTTCAGTACATATAGAAAATAACACAAGATTCCACCTCTAGGTGTCAAATCCCGATCCATAGCCAGTAATTAATGAACCTAATGACTCATAGCCTATTCTTAGGGGAGTTAGAAACAACAATCCCATTTTTTAGCTAGCTAGTTGAGCTTTTCTCTCAAGTCATTAAACATAATATTATTTAACAAATATGACCATTAATAGGCCTATTAACCATAAAAAAACTCATGAGCCAATTGTTACATTTACCAAATTGACCATTGACCTCCACGTGTCAAGAAAAAGCTTCAAAACCAGAAACGTAACAACATTAGCAGAAGTGTAGCGGAAGTTTAGAAGGTGATTTGGGGGCCTTCCCGAAGGATTTTTTGGCTGAAAATGGTATGGTTGGAAAGTATGAATTGTATACTACACCATGTAATCATAAATTACTGGAGAAAAGTGCTCTAAACCTCTTAAAAGTTTCCTTGAATTCAAGTTGTCCCAGAAACACAATGAATTCTCCAGAAGCGCAGCGAAAAAATTGGGGTCAAATATGAACTGATGTCTTTTTAATAATGATCCAGGTGGATATGGGTGTCCACCCACCTATTCCACTTGAGGCCCCACCATTTTCTCTTTCAGTTTTTTAGTTTCGGCACAACTTACTCTTTTTGATAGTTTTTCGGGTCCTGAACTTCCAGAGCCTTTTTGAAGCCCTAAATGACGTTTTTTGGGAAAACCGAGAGCGGCCAAGCCTAACAACTCACAACAACGGAGTTAAACCCAGACTGCATGGAACAAGCCACCACATATTGTATCATGGACATGAAAATCAAGAACACTCGCTAACATAAGATCCAACTATATCGGGTTGTCAAAGCTGGCCAACTCCTGCACCAAGGCAAGTGGTTCACCAGGGACCAAGTTCAACAGAAGTTTGCTGATCTCATGGAGGAACTCAACACAATGGGGACCATTGATTCCTAAGGGGGGAGGAATGATCCAGGTGGATATTGGTGGCCACCCACCTATTCCACTTGGGGCCCCAACATTTTCTCTTTCAGTTTTTTAGTTTCGGCACAACTTACTATTTTTGACAGTTTTTCGGTTCTTGAACTTCCGGAGCCGTTTTGAGGCCGTAAACGACGTTTTTTGGGAAAATCGAGAGCGACTGAGCATATTTTTATTGCACCAAATGTTTTACTCCTCGGATAGATATTTCTAACGAGCTATTGAGCATGTCAAACAGAGATTGTATGCCAAAGTTACATCCCCGAGAAGTTGAAACACCAATTTACCCAAACGAGGCCCATAGTTTTGGCGCTCCATCTCCTAGGGTTAGGGTTTTGGATGTTTAGGGTTTTCCATTGTTTCTAAATAATAAATAGGTCCTCAAGCCTCATTTTAACTTAGTTCAGAGGCCTATAACTGCCACATCTCTTCTTAGAGATAAGCTACCAGTGCCCTAGCTAGTTTATTTCTATTCTGTTTGTAAGCAAATTTCAGTTCTTTGATATTAATGGAATGAAGTGTTATTTACACTAAATATTTGTATTTATGGTTACCTGTGTATTCAGTTGCATTCCTGCATAAATCTGGATAAAATAATAACACATTTTATGAGTGGTTGTTGTAGATAATTTTTTTTTGGATAAAAACCTCTCTCATTTTTTGGAAATTCATTTCCATTTTCTCGGAATCTATGCCACAAAATGATGACTAAAACAAACAAGAAAAACTGGAGAATTTGATTTTCTGAAATAGGTCTCCAAGAAAGTTGAATATCTCCCAATCTATGATACATGTGTAGAAATTGTTTAGGAGTGTTTAAATTTTCTTGGAATAGAAATGACCTATTGTTTACTTTCTTTTACCTTCAAACTAAAAAATGAATCAAATGTCTAGAAGCTCAGTAGATGTACAAAAAAAACAAAACAAGCTGATGGGAAAGGTGTTTGGTGATGAAAATAGATGCTCTGATGGCTAAGATGAGGCACAACGGTGGAGAAGAGCTCTTGGAGGGTGAAATGAAGTACTTGAGTGATTAGATGCTATTTTATTAGCTTGAAACTCGATTTTTTTCTTTGGTGGTGGTGTAACATCAGAAGTAATTTTGAGAAATGACTTGATGAGGTGATTGTACTGCAGCATAATTTCTAGAAAAGGAAATATTACCTTTTTATTTTATTCCCTAATTTTCTAACTCCCATGATGGTGTCCGAAATGATGGACATGACTCTCTTTTTTATTTTTATGACTGACATTATGATTACAATGAAATGAAAATCCTAGACCATGACCTATATGATGGCGCATTAAATTTTTTGATGACCTAGGACACCTAAATGATGACATGACCATGATGAGTGATGGTGACCATGAGCAAGTGGAGGGAGTAGCAATGAACTAGACAATAACCAATGACCATATGACAATAGAGAGATGTAAAATTTATTTGAAATGTTTTTAAAAATATAAAAATTTGACCCTAAGGCCTTATCAACCACATGGAAAGAGTAAATTTGATCACTGGTGACTCATAGAAACTAACAATCCTCGTTGCATTTTGGTTGGCAGTGCCATATTTATGCCTTAGGTTTGACCCTATCAAGTTGCTGATTTTGCCACTTATTGTATGGATGTTGTAGCTTGGCAGTAGATCTTACCTAATCATGGATACCCTAATTAGCACCTCCTGCCATCTTGGTGTCCATGTAGTCATTTTTATTCTCTTTTCGGAATCCCTCCTTCTAACCCACCATGACCTAGAATTTGAGCCTCATTTTCTCTTCTTCATCTCTTTTCTGGGCATACCCCAGGATGATTCTATTAGCATCAATTTTTTCATCTTCCACCAGTGATAAAATGGACACTTATCATGTTATAATAGGGTCCTCAAGTCAAATTTTTGTCATTTCATTAGGTAATCATGCAAAAATTTCGTCACTTGATGTAGATCTAGGTCAGTTTTTACTCCTTCCAAAGTTTTACTAATTGTTGGCTCATTTCACCTCTTAGTTGAGTGTACCATCATTCATAAGTTGGCATCATCATTAGAATCATATTTATCATTTTTTTATTCATTCTAGAGTCTCCATTAAGTATTTAGGGTTCCAAGGTCATCAAATCATCATTCCATGCATAAATTCTAGCAAGTTGAGGAGTGACAATAAAGTAATTTCATCAATAAATTTGATTTCAAAGAAAAATATAATTTTATGTTCTTAATTTGTAATAAGTAATTTAGATTTTAAAATAGCTGTAAATGCTCAAGTTCCACCAGCAAATGTTCAAGGTTTCAAGAAGAAATTCAGTGTTCCAAAGCCACCAAAAAATTTAAAGTTCAAATGATCAAGTTCAAGGTCAAAATGAAATTTGGTTGGAAACCCCACTAAAACTGAAGAAGATGATATAAAAAATCAAAGAAATTAGTTTTATGTTCATTATTTTACTCTCTCCCAACAAAACTCCACCCCTCATTGGCAGCAAGGTCGAGTTTTCAGCTTTCATTGGAAAACATTTCTCCTCGCTGCACATCCAGACACCTTGCTACATTATTTGCTACGCGTGCAGACACCTTGTTGTCCAGACACCTCGCTACATTTTTCTTGTGCTTCTAGACACCTCATTGTGTTTTTCGCTGCGCTTATGCTAACTTCGCTGCGCATCTGAGCGAGGAGGCGACGCATTGATCTCTAAAGGAAAATTGTGAGCAAGTAAGGGATTTTTAGGTTTTTTAAGATCTACAAGTTTTAATCAAGTAATCAAAGAGAATTGTCCCCTTCTTCATCAGTTTTCAAAGCATAAAAAAATTCACTCTCTCAGCTAAGGTTTCTAAAGTCAATTTAGAGAAATAGTGTTCATGGTCATTTTTTCGGTTTGAAAAACCTAAAACTCACTTTGTACACCTTCATTCACTTCATTTGAATCATTTACACATATTCCCCTCACCCAATTCCTATTTTTCCCAAAAACTCCACTCAAACCCTAATTTCTACCATGTTTTTACCCTAATCCTGTGTTTTGGCCTGTTCATCCCCTTCCCCTCACACAAATTCAAAACGGTCACTTCTACCTACTTCATAACATCATTCCCTGTAAATTTCCCAAAAAATTTAGACAATCCCAAACTTATATTACCATCTCATTCATAGAACTAGAAAAATACTATGTTTTTTCTCTTCTTCATTAGGGTTTTCTTGCTGCCATGGACACTGATACTTCCCCCTCTGAGAGGAAGAAGTTTGAGGTTTGAGGTTTGAGCCCTCTAACTGCCATAAAATAACCTCATCTCCTTTTATACTCAAATGTTTTTAAGATGTCAAATGTGTACAATTTTCCAAAAATGACAAGAGGTGGGATATAATGAACATCTCACAGGGTTATTTGCCATTGCTTCAAAAAATGACAAGGTTGTTATAGCAGGGATAGAGTTTACTTTCACACTAGAAGGCATCTACACAACCACTAGAATACCAAATCATGAAGAAGATTGGTTCAAGGGTATGAATCTTGATGATGAATACTTCAAACCCTACTTTAAATCATCCTACAAATATGCTCCATTGCATGCATTTCCTTTCATATATTTATTGGATAAATATGCTCCGTTGATGAAGACCAATATGAGGTTTTTCACTTGTGAATGACGTTTTTCAAGACTTTATCAGTACCACATAAGACTACTATTTCATTTTACAGCTATGAAATATCTTAACTTGTGTAATTACCTTTTCAAAAGTGTGACCAAGATGGCAGAGTAGATACAAGAAAAAGGCAAAGATCATACAGTTAGTCTTTTCCACGACAATTTGATTAAGATCATCATTATTCACCAATTGCAAGAGAAGCAAAGAGAAGCAGATCACTTGGTAATCATTTTTGGAATGGATATTTCATGAGAACTTGGTGTAGTCACTATAGTAGCAATATTTTTTTTTAGCAGAGCATGATGTGGGATCACCAATCAATACGGAGGAACAACCTCCAAGTGACAGGGATGAGGGGAAACTAAGAAAAGCTAGAGTATCAAGCCATGAGAAGCACCATTCATTTAAGAAGAGCAAAAATGACAAAGAGGTCAGAACTTATTAGAGAGGAAATAGGGAAGTGTTTGCTCCACAAATTGTGGAAGAGGACTTGCCTTGTACATCAGCAAAGCAGGGATATCATAAGCAACAGGAGATAGTTGTCCAAGACAAAGAAACCCTTCATCATGACATTGAGATGGTGGACATGGAGTCCCAAGATGAACATGAAACCCTAAACCTAGTCATCAAATAAAAAGACGCCAAAATCAGAGAGCTACAAGATAATTTGGCAAGGTCCAAGTTTGTTATCTCCTTCCTTGAGCAAGAAAAAAAACAGTTGAAGGAAAAGAAAATAATTTTGGAAAATGACCAGTTGAAGGCTACAAAGAAAAATTTCAAAGGAAAAGAGGTGGTTGGACATGATAAGTCTGATGAGGATGAGGCCTAGACCACAAGGAAAAGACCAAGAACAAGGGGCCTAAGAAGAGCATTGAAGTTAGAAAAACAACAAGAGGCACTTATTATAGAGGAACTCAGTTTTGAGGAAAGGATTTCCATGGAAATTAATGAAGATATGGAAGTTTGGCTTGACAGAGTAAACATACACCTGGATAAGCTCCTTCATAAAGCCAACAAGGACAATTATATGTTGAGGCACATGACTGACCACTACCATACAAGAAACAAGATTTGTAATGTCAAGGTTAAGGAATTGCAAGATAATATCAAAGAAACCCTAATCATCCAAAATCATAGGGGAAAAATCCATTTTATTGTTGATGCCTCCTTGGTTACATGACACACTTTATCAAGAATTCACACAATAGTTTTGAAACTTTGCAAGTTTTGGGGTTTTCAGACAAATTTTGAATTTTTGGCAATTTTGTCTCTGCCCAGAAACACATCAAAATTTGCTGCGCTTTTTCTACTGGCCTCCAAAAAGGAAACATTATATGTTTATGGAAAGCTAATTAAATATGCAGGGAACCCATTTTGTCATATTTCAGGCTCAGGGCTCAATTTTCAAGGAATTCACAAAAAATGGGTAAAATATCACCTCCCTGCCGCATTTTCAAACATTCACTGTGTTTCTGGGAGTAATCTTGGGAGAAGGAGCATTTAGCAGGCTTGATGAAGCCAATTTTGTTTCTTGAACATCCTAGAGTCATCTACACTTGACCAGATACCCAGAATAACTCTTTTTTTTCAAATTTAGATGACGGTAAGGCACCCAAAAAGGTCTCACAAGTTATTTGTTGCGGTTCTGGAAATTCCCTGATTAATTTTATAATTATCCTGTGTAATTTTCATTTGACAGTTTCATATTGATAAATGTAAAAGGGTAATTGTAAAAGGGTAAAGGATTAAAGTGGATGTAAATGGGATGGTAAGAGAGTTAAATAGGTGTCTTTACCTCTCATTAATGCTTGGAGAGGATTTCTCTAGTTGGTTTGCTAAAAGGGGAGACAGTTCATAACCTCCCTAGCTTTTTGTTTAGTTGGAACAAAACCTGGTAGAAACTCCACAAGTCATGGATTCGACCCCTAAGAGTGGGAGAAGTCTATTTTGGTCTATATCTTTCATTTTATTTGTCATTTTAAGGGTTGGATGTTGTAAAATTGATCTTTGAACACTAGTGTATTAAGTCATTTTTGGTAGGAACTAATAGACAAAGTTGCAGCTATTGTGGTGGGATTCATGTGGTATGTGTTTTAGTAGTGTTTCCTCTTATGTTTTAATATGTTTGAATGTATTATGCCTTCCATATTCATGTCCATATCTTAATGTGATTGATTTCTAAGTTGATAAGCAGAATTCATTATTTTGATGCTTTGTTTTGGAGAAATTATCACATTTATGTTTAACGTTATTTTGATATAAAACAATTCATGATTTCCATGCTATTTTTGAAACCCTACAAGCCTATCACACTCACCAAGATACCTTAAAGTGCTAAAGTGTGTGCCTCTGCAAGTATAATTTTTAGTGCCTTGACCTATTTTACCATCCAGCACCGAATCCAAATCAAACAAACCCTAGAGCCTACTATACCTAGCCTAAAATATTTATTATCCAGTCAATTTGGCCATGATCTCACGAAGAGAGCCCTATCCATCCTAGTAAGGCTAGCTATTAGGTCAAAGCGGTATGTGGTTACCTTTTTTGGTCTCCTTCTCAGCCTTCAGAGATACAGTGGAGTGCTAACATATTCCACACTTTATCCCTTGCAATTGCCACTTTTTATCAACCTACTTTTGTAGTTTGGGACTTATTTTGTCTCTTCCATCATCATCACCTGCTTGGCCTATCATTCACTTTCACTTGGTATGTTACCATTTCTTGGAGGAACCACTGCAGTGAGTGGTGCTATTATCCTGCCTCTTTTCTGCCTTATGTCATGAGAAATTCCACCATTATCGAAACCCATTGCTACCCCCTATACCACTCTCTCCTCCAAGAGGATTTTTATTTAAGCTCTTTTCAGACTGCTTAATTTAGAAAATATTTCTAAGTGAACTTGTCTCATTCATGCTCGTAAAACTACCTGAAGGGTCGTCTATCCAGTATAATTTTAACCCTTTTTTGGACTGGAATAGAGTAGTTACGAAAAATGAATACCATAGTATACTATGGCTAGGAGGTTCCCCCTTTTACACTTTTATCTCTTTTTCAGGCTTGGGGGAAAACTTTAAGAAAAAATAACTTATAAAAAGAGAAGGGAGGGAACATTTATTTCCATTAGCCATCAAATGGTAGAATTTTTTGTGTTGAACATGGCACCTATTTGTTTCATTATCTCATAGTTGGGTTTTAGCTTGCCTAGGAGCCATACCATAGATATGATTCTATATACTCCTCTAGCTGGTTACCCTTCCAGTCATATGGAGCATGCCTTGATGCCTCCTGTGTCATTTCATGATATCACATGGGGCCCATTAGTCACGATGTCGATTCACTTTTGTGTTATGTCGCTATGTGTTCAAGTGAAGTATTAGCCTGTGTCAGCCATATTCAGTAGCATGTTGACCTTTTTGAGTCGGTCATCCCTGTGTCATTTGTACTTCATCGCCTCATGACTTTATCCATACATCACATCATCTTGGTTTGTTCCGTATCAATTGATGGGTGATACCTTAAGGCCCTCCTTTGACATATCTTCTCCTTTCCACTTCATCTCATTATCCAAGAGCTTGATCTAGGAATCGATAGTACCTTGGAGCTTGCAGACTTCACTCGCAGGCTTTCTTGAGATCGAAAATGGGTTTACATCATTGGATACTGATTGATTGAGCTAGTGTTTGACATCAATTATTCTATTCACACTTAGTGGACTGTACTAGGTACCTTGGGGTCCATTTTCCTCATTGGTGGATTCCCTAGTGTCTGTTATTGGTTTTCCTCATTGTCTAGTAATTAGGTGGTTTCTACCATGTTTGACATCAGCTCATATATTCACATGATTTATATTTGTAAAATTGGGGTTATGTCGAAGACCCTAGGTTAGGGACATATCACTCTTATATGGTTTCCTTTCCATATTACATTGGAGTTATGTATCATTTATGTACTTTGAAGGATATCTAAGACATGTATTATTTTTTCATCTGTGTATATTTCTACTTATGTATACTGTGACATAGATCCATGACTATATTTTTTAGTGGCTATGCTCTATCTATTGAGTCACATGGATCCACTTGTTTGTATTTGGTGGCCATGTTAGAGCATTTCATGTGATAGATTAGTGGTGCATGTTTTTTGCATCCATGTTCAATATCCTCTTGTTATCAAGCATGGGTATGCCTGCATTGGGGATGTTATCAGCATAGATGAGACTTTAGCATTTGGTGTCTTCCGATCCATAGTCTTGGCTTTGTCTCCTTCCTCCTATTTTTTCCTTTAAGCTTTATTGTAAAGCATTTCGGACATCAATTTCTCTTCTGACCTCATGCATTAGGGAGCATATGTTATAACCCTATTTTCCACTCCATAATAGTGAAAGAAAACCACATTCAACTTACCTTAGTTGTTGGCTAAAATGCATCCTCTTTCCACATTTTCTTTTACTTATGTGAGATTTATCCCATGTTAAAAGGGTGAAATTACATAACTGAGCAATTTCTCATAATTATTTTGCCAAAATATTATAATTATGAGATAATAATTATTTCATAATTGAGATCATTGGAAAAATATAATAATTGTGAGAAAGGTTTCTATAGTTTTCCATTCCCAAGGAGATCAAATTGACCCACTTGTGTATGAGTTTGCTAGGGGTCCATTATTGTAGAATTTTCCAAAATTCTCAAGGCCCTAGGTATCTAGATACATTCTCCTAAAGGATAGAATAAACCTATATAATATCACCAAGAGGAAAGGGAGGGGAGAGTGGGAATTATATTGAGATGTTGCTACCTTGATTTAGATATTGGGAGACATAATTTTTTGTGAGGCCATATTGTTCAGAGAGGGGGAGACTCTGCCAGATTTTGGAGAAGAGATCTTATGCTTGAAGTTAAAATTGTACCATTTGATTCATGGTTAATATAAATTTATGTTCCTTCCTTGTACTTACATGTTTGCAATAGTTAAATATATTTATTCTATGATGTTTTGAGCTGACGATATTCCAGGGAAGATAACTTTTCATCCTTTAGTTTTTGTGTTTGTGTGTAGGTGTTGAGATCAAGTGCAGATGAAGCATATCGCTTAAGTCGAGCGTGAGGATTATGCTACGAATTCAAAATCCTTCACTGACTTGCAAGGAGGCCAAGTGCACACTCTTTCCTTTATATCATATAGAACCATCTTCTTGTTGCAAGTTTGAGCATCGGGTTGTGATTTGATTGTCTATTTATTGGTCATTTTTTCTCTTGATGTTTGGTGATATTATTTGGGAAAATGATCACGGAGCGATAGCTCCTTGAAAATTTAAATGAAACAACTCCCTCTATGCTACGAAGAAGTTAAGGCTGACATAAAACTCCCAAACCTTTTCTAAGCTTAAGCCTAGCCAAAATCTTGGCTCCCAAAATCCATGTAGAAGGGTTATGAGGATGTATTTATAAAAAAAGGGGGTGACGCTTGGCATGTTCCTTTTGTGACTCTTGGAATCCCTTAATGACTCCTCAAATTACATATGAATACTCATATTCCATCGTGGACACATGGAATTTCACTCATATAATAATTACAAAAAATATTACAATTTCCACTCGTACCCATATAAGAAAAAATAGGGTGGAGACAACTTGACAGTGTAACAAGACAAAATATTATGATGTTGGAGTTCAGGTGAACTCAAGCCAGGAATCTTGGACTTGGTTTCTCTCGGTCACATACTCATACCAAGCTTGGTACTGTGTGATGGTCTCCCCAAACTGCGAGATAGTCTTAGGCTGGAAGCATACCCTTGCCTCCAACGCATTTGGGTACAATCTCTTAGAACCAATCTTCAATTCTTCTTCAATAAGGTGCAACATTTTTATGATATGAACCGAGCCACCGATGTAGGTATGAAAATTATGTCTGTTGATATCTATGTCCTCTTGGGTGGCCATCTCCTCCAACTACTTAAGGTACTGATCAATCTTTTTTCGAACTTGTTGTTTGTGTTTAGTCTCTGTGAGTGTATGAATTGATGGGATCCAGTGGGTTCTCACCATGAAATCCATTTTTTTTTATATTCATACATATGTGTCTTGAATGCTTCCGATGAATGAGGCAATTTACTTGTTGTTTTGGATTAGCATCCAAACTTTGCCTTTTTCTAAATCTTCCCACAGATTCATCTTCTTTACCAATGTAAGTGGCACAACCTTGTATCGCATTTTCCACTCATGCATGGCGATGATGGAAGTTTGTATGTTCTTAAGGATCATGACAAACTCCCTACTCCGTTGTAGCAAGTCATTCAGGTGGACAAATTCCTTATGTATTGTTACCAATTCATCATAAAGATCCTACATAGTGTCTCCAAGTGTGGATACTTCAACAATTACTATTGCTCTTATCTCCTCCTAGTAGACCTGTGCAAAAGGTGCATTATGTGTTGTTGCACAAAGTTGTTCATTCTCTTGCCGAAGTGAATTTATGTTTTGCGCCAACTTCTTATTCTCGGCCACCAAGCACTAGGTGTTATATCTGACTGCTCCTATGAAGGCCCAACTGGCATCGGAAATGGCGTTTGGATTCTTGCTGGTGTATTCCACGATCACCCTTTTTCTCATGAACGCAGGTGATGCATGATCATCCTAAAAGTTATTTCTTTGCACTTGTACAATATTCTTCTGAAGTTCATCAAATGATATATTGTACACATCCATTATCAGATCATCATCAAGGGGAAATATCTCCCCTTCCTCGCTTAGGGCTTGCTCTGTGGATGAATTTGGTGGAATATAAAAGTTGGACTGAGGTGCACTACGCATCAGGTCCACATCTTCATCTCACGGCTCCGGTCCCTCTTCCATGTATGTGAGTTCAATAAATTGTTCGAGCTCTTGAGAAAACTCTTGTTCCTGCATATTTTTGCTCACTCCTATTTCCAGGTGATCATGTATCTACTATTTGCTAGTCATCAATAATTTTTACTATCTGAAGATGACTAAATATCAGTCCTAGATTTCTAAAAACAACATTCCTGAATATTGCGAGTTTTAGAAATCTCACTGCCTTCATTATCCTTGTCACAAATTTTCCATTATTCTACTATTTACCAGTCCATGATTAACTTGCCATTCCTAAAGGGCCCCTCATGGGCTTATGCCACTCATCTAGTTTGTTTTTTCCCACCTATCACCCCAACACTCTGTTTTGCCTTTACCCCACTTTTTCACTTTCATCTAGGGTTAACAATCAACCTATTCTTTCCCATTTTCATCAGGTTCTTCAAACTTTGATGGTCTCAAGACTACCTCTATAATCTCTTTAGATCCATCAAGTACATCAATTTCTATATATTCAAATACACCAATTGGTCAAAAAACTCTGTTTTTACACTATTAAGATCCCAAGCCTAATTTTAGTCAAAGGACCAAGTTAAAATCCTCCCACTAGGTCATTAGGGTTTCCTAGGTTATAGGGTCTTCATTGGTATTTTAAGCTTTGTTCTTCTTATGCTAAGACATGGTTCAAATGAAAAAGAAGAGAAACACATGATTTCCCAAGAAAGAGCAGAAGATCTCCAAAGAAGGCTACTCTGTGAATTTCAAGTTTTGTAAAAAATTAAATATGCTTGACATTTCTGCAGGAATGTCATGAGGTAAATCAACAAAGGAAATTGATAAATTAACTGATGAGTTTCTAAAGGAAAGGCAGGGAGCACTAAGTCTAGAGGAGAAATCAAGGTTTCTAAACCTGATTAAATCAACAGTATGCCAGACAGAGATACAATGAAGCAAAACACATAAAGAAAGGTCAAGCTCTCATTTCAGTCATTTACACTCAGTAGTTAAAGGATAGAGAAACATGGTATAAGCTCCAAGGTAAATATAAATTTTTATGAAGATACTGCCACTGTGCAAATATCTAAGGTTGTCAAAGTGAATTCAACATTTTCAAGGATCAGAGGGGAAAAGTCACTTCAGGGTTTCATAACACCTGCTGAAGTAAAAATGTTCAAGGAAATAAACCACCCAAAGAAAGTAAGCCTTGTCACTCAAACAACCTACAAAAGAAGAAATTAAAGAGTATCAGTAAAATGAGGGTCAAGTTCTCCTGTCAAGTCACTTACTTTCAGTGATAAAAAACGGGTAAAAACATATTGTTGAGCTCAAAGGTGGAAAAACAAAGGTGATTACAAGGTTGCTGGTTTATGTCATGTTTTCAAGACCAAAGGAGAAATCTAAACCAGTGCTTTATCCACCTGCAAAAAAATTCAAATCAAATGTCAATGAAAGTGACAAGGGCAAAAACATTAGGAAGATGGTTTTTCTTGGATTAAATTTAAATTTCCCAAAGCATATTTAAGGGGCATCTTGTTGTTTCATTCAACTCATTGTTTACTTACAAAAAAAAAAGCAGTCGAAGAGAAGAATTGCGAGTTTTTGGCCAATTTGGGCAAGTACAGAAAACGCTGCGTGCCTGGAGTAGTGTGCTGCACTCCTAGGCGGTCTCCCTGTGAAAAATACTATTGCGCTGCGTGCCTGTAAGTGCACGCTGCGTGTTTACCTGTGCAGAGTTCACCTGGTTCCCTTGTTCTAATTCTGCGTGCAGCATTCACCTGCAGGTCTGTGCAGGCTTGACCACTCTTCTAATTCTGCATGTAGCTTTGCCTGGCCAGAGACCCGACAGACCCGACGTGCTGCGCGTTTTCACAAAGGCCCGACTGTTCCTGTGTTGCACGGGAGCTCACCCGACTGGCCTAGTGCTACGCATTTAACCCTGCATGGGAGCTCACCCGACTGGCCTGGTGCTGCGCGTTTAACCCTACACAAAGCTCACCTGACTGGCCCGGTGCTGCGCGTTTAACCCTGCATGGAGCTCACCCGACTAGCCCGGTGCTACGCGTTCAATGCTACACCCTCGGCCGACCTGAAAGCACGTTCAGCCACCCGAATCTGTGTTCAAGTGCTGCGCCCTTGGCCAGGAGGGCCTCTGCATTAGTCCAAGCCCTAAATCTACTTCAAAGCCTCCTCAAACTCACATCCAAGGGTTTTATCAACACCTCTAAAGAGTAAGTACTGACACAACCTCCTTTTCAAGGTTGTTGTCATTTGATTAAAGGAATAAACGCTAGGAGGATGAACTAAATGTCATTAAACCTCCCTCATCTGCAAACGAGAAAAGAACAGTTAAGGCAGGGGTATATTAAGTGGTTGAAGTGATTTGAGATTATTCATCCATCGAAGCTTTAAAGATCTGGCCTTTACACCACAAAACAGATTGGAAAACTCATTTGCCTTCATTTACATCCCTTTGATATCAGTGTAAGGTGTCCAAAGCATAGTATTTTACAGATCAGTAGGGTGATCATTAAGTTTTCCAAACCTCTCATTCTACTCATTTTTCCATCACCCTCATTTACTCATCCCTCATTTGTATAAAAGCTACCTTTGTCACTATCTCCCCCTTGCCCTTTTTCCCATCAATTTCATATAGCAGAGTTAGGGTTTTGGTTTTCAAGGCAACAGTAAAGTCAAAATGTCAAGGGAAGGTAATAATGATAGTGGTGAGGGAGGCCAAGGGCCTAGTAGACATCAGCGCAAGGGTGGAGGAATAAACAGGTTTGAACCACTGAACATTGCAGAGTTGATGGCATCTCCTATGACAGTTTCATATTTCCAGAATGTGGGTTGTTTTGAATTTTGTGAAAAAGTACAACAGGTACAAATCCATCCTGAGCTGACCAAGATTTTGTATCCTTAACCTTTATGAAAATGGAGTAAATTTAGCTGGGGTAAATTTTGAGCTATCTTAAAATACTATTTCTATGGCCACCGGGATACCTAGTGTGGGAGAAAGGTGGTTCAAGCAGGCTAGTTTGGATCTGAGCCACTATGAACCTTTCTTAAAACCTAGATACCAAGTTGACTGCAAATCCATTTTTCCCTTTACACATTTGCTGGAGAGATCTGTGTTACACAACATTTTGTCATTGTCCATGAAATTCCCATACCGCACATTGGAGGGTCATTTCTGTGACTTCTGAAAAGTGTCATGCCTTGCAAAGACCTTCATTGCATCCCTCTTCATGAAGGTAACATTCCTCTTGGTGACATTTTCCTGAACAAAACATCAAAAATCCTTGTTTTTGCCTTGGAACGAGTAGCCAGTTCTACCCTCGCGCCGATGTGGAAGATTGACACTAGGGCCCACGCCACCTGGTGCTCTGTCCCAGTGTAATGCTTGCGCCAAGCTGTTTTGGGAATGTTTTTAAAAAATAGAGGCGGAGGTTCCATTCCAACCACCTCCGGGATGAGCCATTGGGAGTAGTTGAACTGAAAAAACCACAAACTCCTTCCTTTAGTTAGTAGTTTCCACCTCCCTTGGAACACTCCTAAAGGATAGGCCTCCCTTCCACCTTTGTAGGGATCCCCAATATCCTCCTTTCCCTATATATAAAAAAGCCTTCTCCCTTTATGAAAGCTAGCTGAACAAAGAGAATTATACAACTGAAACGTTGAACATGGAGAACTAAGCTGTAGTTGAATAACTGAGTTATTGAGAAGGTAGATCAAGAAGGAACTTCATCGAGAGGTCCCTTCTCCTGTCCGAATTCCCCGATGAGCTTTGAGATGTGCTTCACCTGAGCCCGCTGGAGGAGACCACAATGTCAGAGCATGGTTGTATCTCTTCTTTATACTTATTAATATAAGTGACTATTGTCTGGTTCCCATCTTGTGTTTTGTCTTTATCAAATGAATATGCTAGTCTTCTTTGACTAACTAGTAGTTTTTGGATGGAATTAGTATGTGGTATGTGGTTACCGTTTTTCTAATCTCTGTGTAGGTGTCCAAACGCAGTAGGCGGGGGGGGATTTTGCTGACTTGGTCTTAAGTCCGGAATGAGAGGTTCTCATCATCTCTACGAGTGTTGACGATAGCTTTGGACCACAGGTAGGCCATCTTATTGCATCCTCTTTCATTAAAATATCTAGGAACCTACAATCTAGCATGATTCCTTGTTACTAGACCCACCCTAGGGCTAGAGGGATCGTCTCTGTCCGCAGAGAGGATTTACCTACATAACAAGTTGGAAACTCCACTGGGGATCAGTGTGAGTTTGTCTTTGATCTTGTTGGGTCATTTTTTGGGTTTTTGGTCTTGTTGTTTACCTTTCTGGTTGTTTCACTGTGTTTCAAACCCTTGTTCAGCCCCAAAGTGTCAAGATTGACCTCTTCTCTCTCAAGTTTTTCCTTTTTCCTTGGTTAACCGGCTTGGTGCGGTTTTGCCTTGAACAGTTGTGCCGATTGGCGCAGGTTGCTTTTGTAGTGCTCACACCATCGCTTGTTTAGCGCTGAATACCGCCTCATAGTCGCGCTGACCACTGTAGGTTTTTGGGTGTGAGCTTTTCTATGAGTTTTTGGTCAATTATCTTTGTTTCTGGGTTATATTTAAGAGTAATTGAAGTGTTTTGGACTGTCTTTGATTGCTGGAGGCTTGTTTTCCTCATTTGTTTGTCCATTTCTTATCAGTGTAGCTTGAGGTCTTAGGGTTTCTGAGTGCCTTGGTGCACTGAGCCTTCTATTAGGAGATCGAGTTTCTCGATAGCTGTCAATTTCATCCCTTGTTTAATTGCTCTTGGTCTCTTTGATCCTGTTGAGTACATTCATTAGTTGAATGATCATTGCGTTTCTCGTTTTGATTTTTCTTCCTCTTACTCCAAGCACCGATTACATTGCTTGTATGGGTCATTTTTGACATTTCTCTTTGATTTGAAAGTTTGTAGCATTAGTTTGAGTCTTGTTGTGTTTGTTTCATATTGCTGGAGTCATTCTGCTTCAAATTTTACATTCGCTCTCTCAAACTAGTGTTTAGTTTTGTTTTTCATGTTATTTTAGTGCATTGTTTGCTCTATTGCATTGAAAAAACAAAAAAATATTGCATTCTTTTTGCTTTGAAATGAAACATCCCCTCGCTTAATTTGCATTGTATAGGCTAGGAAAGAGTTTTGTTTTCTCTAGATTGCATTAGTGGATGTTTTCGCATGATTTCATTATTTGCTACTTCTTGAAAGTTTCCTTTCCTTCTCGTATATAGCTTTCATTGAACGAAAATGGTATCCTTCTACATGTAGTTTTGTATATTAGGAAAATTTCACATCCGACATACGTTAAGGCCTGCAAATTGAAACCTAATCCAAGATCAACATTAAAATTTATTTCAATTAACCTAAGGAAACATTGAAACCTAACAAAATATTCTAGTGGTCTAAGTTAGAGACGTGTTCCGGCATCTTAAAACCTAGTAGCTTTCGTTCGCCATCTGGCTCTAGACAGTGCTAGTACGGACTTATGCTCCCCATACCATCGAATATATAAAGGGAGACCCTCCTAGGTTGCAATCCTTTTATCCATAGGAAGCCGAGTCTGCCGCCCTGTAACTGTGATACACTGAACACAGCATTCGGGGAGACTACTTGCACATACATCAAGTCCTTGGTCATTTCTCTTTCATTTGATCACCAAGGTGTATATGGCAGTTCACGGAAACCTGACATACCCTCTTGCTTATAATACCTGAGTAGTCATTTTTGATCTTTACTGACTCTTTAAATTTTAAAATATCATTGAGCACTTGTCATTTCATGCTCATTCAAAATTGAAAGTGACTAGAGTCATATTTTTCATGTTTCTTGACTCTTGAAATATGAAACAACGAAGTTTGGTTTCAGTGTTGTAAAATAAAATACCCATGATCACACGCCCATTATAAATTTTTAGTACTTGGCTTGTTTTTGTTTGCCTTGGTTTTTTGAGTCTTTTCTCGAATCTCTCTTTTTCCTTCTTTTTTTGAAGGAGTCACAGTGGCAAAACCACCAGTTTCATCGTCCTCGCTCCCTTCTAGAGGTATTCCTTTACTGGACAGTTCATTTGAAACTCCTTAATCCTCTAGGTCTGCCGAGCTTCAACAACCTATTCTCTCATCGATCTTACCCCTTGCTACTCGATCTCCCGCTGACGAGCCAGTTGAGTTCAATTGGCCTCCCTTGGGTGCTTGGTCTGGTTTTGGGGACGAGGAATAATTCCCTCCTCTTACATCGGGATCACCATTTTTAACTGATGTTATACCTCCTAGTCCCTGTAGTATTTTTAAAGATCTTACGGAGGAGTCAGACATGGACACATCAAATCCTATTGGCAGTGATGGAATTCCTGTTTCTACCGAAGAATATCAACTTTTCTCTGAAAACACCCCTCACGTGTCTACGCAATATTCACCATTGGTGTCACTTCCAACCGGATATAGGTTTTTGGGTTAGATTATTGCTAGTGTTGCATCCTGCTTCATCGATTTCAGTTACATATGTCCCAGTTCAACCTACTGTCTATACGACTGCGTCTGCGCTAGCCACTCAGTCACTAGCGGCCTCGACTGAGGTACCTAGTGGCCTCACTTTTGAATAGTATCTATTAGGTATTCATCAACATAACTCTCAGGTTTCTCAGCAGTATCATGCTCCTGTTAACCCGCCACACCATTATAACGAATATGGTAATCCTGTCTATTTGCCTAATCTTACTCCTCATCACTGTGATGCTGTCGATACCCCCATATATGAGTTTCCTACTCCCCATAATTATGATGAGCATGGCATTCCTATTTATGACCCTTATGAAATTGTTCCTGAAATTGGAATACTTATCAAGTGCAACCTCCTGGCCCACAAGGAAAACCCTTTTAGGGACAACCTTCGATTCAGTCAGGGCTTGCATTAGGTCCTCAGGGACAACCTTATGGTCCGCAAGGCCAACCTTTACAAGGTTAGCCTATGGTCCAACAAGGGCCACCCCGGGGGCCTTCCGGTCAACCTTTATATCAACCAGGACCTTCTTATGGTCCGGGGGGAAAATCTATTCATCGCAGGGACAACCTTTTGGACAACAATCGGGATCATATACTCAAACTAGTCTGAACGTTGGGAAACAAGGACAACCCTCTAGTCCTCCTTCGGGACAACCTGGTCCATCTCAACCATTAGGCCAACCTGCTCAGCAAGGGAAACCTGGTGGCTCTCAGCATCCAGGAAAACTTTCTCCGCAGGGGAAACCTGCTCAACCGGCCCAACAACCTGCTCAACAACAATTTTACTCTGCTTCACAGTAGGGTCCTAATTTTAGCAGCCTGTTCACTCTACTCAGAAGCCAGTTTACCTTGTTTATTCCACTCAACAGGGTCCCACTTATCAACAAACAGTTCAACCCCAAGGAATTTATTATCCTCGTGGTCAATATCGACCAGTATATAGTGCGCCTCAAGGTTTTTCTTATCACCCTCAATCTCAGTTGCAATATAATCAACCGCAAGGCCATGCTTACATTCTGCCGCAAAATCCTTATATTGCTTAGCAAGGACCTCGATGGTATATTCAGAATTAGTATCATGGTCCTCAGTATCAACAAAATTATTTGGCTTATCCCCCATATCATCAGAATCCTTCGGGACAGAACCAATGGGGGCATAATTTTTCTCAAATAAGATGGAATGTGAATTCGAGTTCTTATCAAGGACCTGCTATGCCTTTTAACCCTCAATTACCATTTCTCGCCACATTGGAGTTGCCGGATGTGTAAAATTTAACGAATGATCCTATTCTTCATAACCCTTATTGGCCTCCAGTTCCGACTAAGATTCCTGGTGATTGTCCCAAATTTTAGGGCAAGTCCGGAGAAGATCCCCAAGCACATGTTATGACTTACCACTTGTGGTGTTCTTCTAACTCTTGGGTTGACGATTCTATTCGGCTTCGTTTTTTCCAATGGACTCTTACTGGTGGTGCTGCTAAGTGGTATATCGAGCTTTCTCGTGGTATCTTTCAAGATTTCAACTCTCTCGCCATGGCATTCCTTACTCAATTTCAGTTACCGGTTCGTTATGAAGTCGGGATGCACCTCCTCACCTCCTTGAAACAGGACCGGGCTACTCATATCTCAGACCATATTCATGAATGGAGACGTTGTCATCGCTTGATCAAATTTGAAATTCCTGATCAACTTCTTACTCATTGGTTCACTACCTCCTTTGTCAACCAGATTGTGAAAGACATTGCCATGGGGGCATGTGTAACCGAGGAACATGCCATTGCTCATGCTCGGTACCTTGATCTTGTGTACTCTCAATCGGGCATATTGTATGATATTTTGACTGATGCCCCTCGAACTAGAAATTCTAAAGCACCGACGACCCCATCCGTTGACTGTATTACTGTTTATGTGTCTTAGACTTCACGTAAGTCTTCTTCTTCCAACCCTGGGAAGCAAAAGTATAATTCTTCCAATGATATTGCTCCTCAGTCTAGTCTGAATCCTGGTAAAACCTCGGAGGTCAATGCTGTTCAGTCCAATCCTGCGGATAAGACTTCTACAGGAAAAAATAAGGGTAAAGGCAAACCCAAGGCCAATGCCTTGAAACCAGATTCATCCAAATCTCGTTCTGATGATGGTTCACAACGTAAGTCGAAGTATCCCTATCTGATTTGTGATGAAGAGCACTACACCAAGGACTGTCCTCGACGGGACGAAGTGAGTAGATTGCTCAAGGGCACTCAGGGTACTCCTGCTATTCTTAAAGAAACTTTTCCATCTCAGCAGACCCAGATGGGCAAGCTGCCTAAATGGTATGCTCCATTTTGGTTCTCAGTTGTTCATGATGAACGGTTTTGCATCTGTTTCTATCGCTACTGGGTCGAAAGATTATACTGGATCATGTCAGGAAACGGGGAAGGATATCGCTGATGGTACTCCTTCCCCACTTGTTTTTGGCACTCTTGAGATTGAAAGTCCTAGTGCTGAACCCGTTTTGCGACCACCTTCCAAAGGTGTTCTCCGGAAGTCTTCTTATAAGCCCACCGCCCGTGCTGCTCAACATTAAAGTATTGTTAAAGATTTGGCATAGGATCCGTCCACGATGTCCACATTAGAATTACTTCAGAGTTGTTCGTCTGAACAAAAATATTTATTATCTGCGATTAGCAGGGTTGATCCTGCTGATACTAGCCTTCTCGCTTTCGATCTAGAGAATTTCGTCCCACGACTTCCGCACTAGATTGTGCTCATTATACAAGTCGTTATTAATGGTCTCGACATTCATCGAGCCATTGTGGATGAAGGTGCATCAACCTGCATCATGTCAGCTTCGTGCTGGAAGGCCATTGGCTCTCCGGGCCTGAATTCCCCACCAAATTCCCTTGAAGCATTTGATGGAAGGGAATCCAAACCTTTGGGTGTTCTCGCAAGTTTTCCTATTACTTTAAAAGGGAAGACAGTCAATTTTGAAGTAGAATTAGTTGATTCCAAACTCAATTACAATATTCTACTCGCTCGCAGTTGGACTCACACTATGCTATGCATCCCGTCCACCCTCTTCCGCGTTTTGAAATTTCCATACGAGGGCAAGATTGTTACTGTCGATCAATTTTCCTTCTTCAACTCTTCTTCCGAGAACAACGTTTCGTATGTGGATAAGATCCCTACTCCCTTTGAGAGCGTTGTGCTGGGTCTCTTCAAGAATCCAACCCTCATGGGTATTTTTTTCCTTTCACCACCTAAAACTGTTCAGGTTAATATGATCTCTCGGTCCGATGACCCATGGATTATTCCTTCACCTAAACAAGCCAATTCATTTGGTGTTTCAATGCCTTTGAGTCTGATCAAAATCGATTATTGTGAACTCATTACTGCATTAGATACTCCACCTTCTGATGGTGCTCCTTTGAGCTTGTCTCTTAACGTGTATTCTCAATCCCCCTGGCTCGACGATTCAGACTCGCTTGATCCTTTGAAAGAAGTGTTTCCTTCCGATGAAGCCATCGTGGAAACCATATCTCTCAAAGACCACCGATGTTTGACCCTCGAGGAAGATGAGAAAGTATTGAATGATTGTTATAGTGGTGCCTGTGGTGGTCACATGTATGGTTACGCTACAACACAAAAGATACTTCGTGCTGGTTATTTTTGGCCTTCCATTTTCAAAGACTGTATTGTTGCAGTTCGTAAATGTCATGATTGCCAAATTTATCAACACAAGATGCGTGCGCCACCCTTTCCTCTTCACGCTGTCATTATCGTTGGTCATTTTGTGAAATTGGGCATCGATTTTATGACGTGTAACCCTCACTCGGCCGGAGGGCATGCTTATATCATCGTAACCGTGGAATAATTCACCAAATGGGCCGAATCAATGCCTACACTTGCCGCTGACGGTAAGATAGCTGCTTAGTTCATAATCAATCATATTATTGCTAGGTTTTGTGTCCCTCAAGCCATCGTTACCAATCATGGTTCCTATTTTCGGCATTATATGGCAGCGGAGTTGACTTCTAAGTTGGGTCTGCATCACGACAGCTCAATGCCATACTACCCTCAAGCCAATGGCCAGGTTGAAGCTGTGAACAAAGTTATCATCACAATGCTTTAGCGTACGATTGGGATCCACAAATCAAATTGGCATCTCATGTTATTTTCGGCTCTCTGGGCATACCGAACTTCAACTAAGAGTGCGACCGGATTTAACCCATTTCAGTTGGTTTACGGTCTGGAAGCTACTCCCTTGATTGAGTGTGAAATACCTTTGCTCAAGTTAGCTATGGAATTACTACCAAATACTTCACCAGAAGAAGAGCGTCTCATTTACTTAGAGAGTTTGGATGAAACTCTTCACTTAGCCGCTTTATTCATTGAAGCACAAAAGAAGCGAGTCAAAGCTCATTTTGACCAATCAGTTTCCCCTCGTTCCTTCGTTGAAGGAGATCTCATCCTCCTGTATGAACAAGTTCATGATAAGCTGGGGGCAGGAAAATTTCAACCTATGTGGCATGGGCCATACATCGTTAAACAGGTGTTGCAAAATGGGGCCTATGAGTTAGTTGACTAAGAAGGTCATCCTCTTGAACAACCCATAAATGGGTTGTATCTAAAAAAATATTATGCATCAGTCATTCATGCATAACAAGTGTACATAGGTGTTATTTTCATTTTTGTACATGTTTTTGGGTTTGGTGTGCTTTGTGAGTGTTTTCTTGCTTATTGGGCCTTGCTTATTGTGCAGATTTCTATTACCCTTTATGTCGGTTTCGCAGATGGTGCTTCCCACAGTACCAGGAATTTGTCTTCGGTAGCTTGGGTAATTTATGATCCTGCTGGTGAGTTGATATATCTGCAAGGTATCTATCTAGGATAGACTACAAACAATGTCACTGAATATAGCGCTGCCATTGAGTTATTAACTGAGGCAATCAACCTCGGTATACATGCATTGCTTGTAAATCTAGAATCACAACTTGTTGTTCTGCAACTCAATAATCATTATTCGGTTAGAAATCCGCACATTCTGAGATTGTATTTACGTATTCGTTTATTGGAAAGACATTTTGATTTTATTACTTATCAACATATTCCTAGACAAATGAACACATTAACTGATACAATGGCTAACATTGTATTAGATAGACATTTGCATAATTTGTAAAAGCATCATCATATGTAAAAGATCCATGTAGGGAAATAAATGTATATATATATATATATATATATATATATCGCAATTTTGCAACTATGTGCATCATAACGTAAAAAATTATATGTATGTTTCTGTTACATCTTGAGACATCATGTCTCACAAAATATGCAGATAAAATAAACCTAGGTGTCTAATCAGCATGATGATTGTGATAACATGTGACAAACCATACTAGCTGCCTCAGCAAGCGGTGAATTCGACTGGGCACCCCTACGGTATGCCTCTGGTAGGCACGAGGAACATCATCAAAACGTGCATAATCTGGGACTCCTCAGGTGATCCCCTCCAGGTTGCACACTATCTCGTCTTCGTCGCTGCCCTCACCTTGAAGATTGAAATCGAGAGGGATTCGCCTCGCTATCGACGACATACCGGCAGGTCTCTCTGGGCCAACATCTGCATCACATGGATTTAATGTCAGAATATACATAAATAAACAAAAAAATCATAATACTCATAAAACTTAAAAAATTGAGTCTCACCCAAATCTTCATCCCAATCTTCTCCTTCCGGAAGTGGGAGGTCTGGATCATCAGTAAAATCTATGCCAGAGTAGGGCCAATCCTCCACGAAAATTAGTTGTCGACGGAGCCAATCAAAAAATTCTAGCCTCCAAGACATCTGTTGGCTGCCCCCTGCCCTTGGCATTAGTGCTACCCATCGGGTCATCCGTGGTTCTCTTGCTGGTGGTGTCGGAAATATAACCTCCTGTCGCTGAAAAATTGGTAATCGTTCCAAGAAGAACGATACCATAATGGATCCATAACCAAATTTTTTCAGTTTGGCCTTCTTGCATTTGGTTATTTGGTGCTTCATGTTGATGGTCACGACCTCTGTGCAGTTGTAGATGGTCGGAGCCATGCAATCCACAACAAGAAGCAACTGTGTTTTTGTTGCTTTGTGCGGTGCTTGTGATCCTGCAGCCCGTGTGATGGTATGCAATACCACGCTTAGTGTCAAATCAGGGATAGTTTGAATATCAACTTTCCCACTACCTGAACCTTTCCGCACTCCTCGACATACCCTATCAATTACCATGGTCATGTTTTCCATGCAGGGCCGGGTGCGAGTTAGGAGTGGTGATGCACCCCTCCATGATGATCCTGTGATGAAATATACATCAGAGACATCGATTTGAAGCTCTTGATCCCGTAGGATGAACTTCTCTTGATTTTCATCCCATATACTAATCAGATATTGTAGCAATTCTGGTTGGGCTTGGAGACATGGTGTTAGAAAGAATTTTAGCAAGCCACAGTTTCTGAGCGCTTCCATGACTCCCTCATTTTCCATGGCCAACTCATCTTCTTCACTATGTTCCCGTTCTTTCCATTCTATGACCATTTTTCTCCTTTCCACCTACAAACACACACATATGAGTGGCATTAGTCAATATTCATCCTTGAATTTGTAAACACTTGGGACATTTGGTGCCTAATTTTGCTATTGGTGCGACTGTTTCTAAAACAGTCATGCTAATGGGCATGCCTTAGTGTAAAAAATTAGGCGGTTGGCACGACTCCGTGCCCAAAACCCGCGCCAACCGCAGAGCCCTAGTTTTTACAATTTCTTCCCCAAAATTCAAAATTGACAAATGCAGGAAGCAATAAATAACTTAAAATGATAAGAGGGATCTCATCTCTTACCTAGAGTTGACAGATTTTCGATTGGTGTACTGGATTGGCCATTATTGTCGCCGCAAGATTTCACAGTAAAATGGGTAAAAATTTCTCCACAAGAGGTAGAAGTGAAAAGTAATTATTTTTTACCATTTTTGGCATTTTATAACTTTTTCACAACCCTAATTAGGTTTTAAGGCATATTTTTCAATTATTTTATTATTATTTTTTGAAAAACACATTTTATAGATGTCTCTTCTGCAGCAACAGGTTTTTCTTGCAACAATGATGAAGTAACGAGTTATATTTTATACTTTTTTCGGACTCGGTAAAAACACGAAAAAGTCACTACTGGAGTCATCGTTCATCTCTTTTCTGACTCTCTAAAACTGAAAATATTGTCGAGACGCTTGTTGTTTTGAACTCGTTAAATGGTTGCGAAATGATATCTACCCAGTATATGTTTACCCCTTTTTCGGGCTGGGATGGATTATTTATGAAAAAAGAATACCTTAGCCTATCATGACTAAGAGGTTCTTTCAGACTTTGTTTTCTACCTTTTCGGATTTGTGAGACTACCTATGAAAAGGGACTGTTGGAGTTTTCTTTTCTGCCTTCTTTTCAAACTCTCTAAACGTGAAACGATGTTGAGTTCTTCCTTTGTCAGAATCGTTAAACTCTGATGACATCGGGCTTCGTCACCATGACGTTATTCAAGTTCCTCCTTCCTAGGGCTCGTAAAATGTACTAGGATGGATTTGTACGAAGGAAAAACATACAGTGCAAGCATATGCTATCCCCTTCAAGCTTGTTTTAAAAAATAATTGGGGTACTCGCCAGAAATGGTGGGGGAAAATGGAACCAGATTTTAGTTGTGTTGGTAGTATGTCGCTCTTGAACATGGAACTTGTCTGCATTCGTGTTGGGTTGGGGACATCTAATTTCGTCATTTTTGCCTCCATGGGTTTGGGTAATCTCTTTTGACCTCTCATTTTCTCTTTGCCACGTCATCATTACCTCAGATCCTTTGATGTCAAATACTGCCAAATCCAGTGTTGTGCTGCTAATATGTTCAAGGGAAGTTTGCCTCTGAATTTTTCAACCTCCCTCTGATTCTTTGTTGGTCCTGATTCACAAACATCATATTGCTCTTGTCTCGTGTTGATGATGCACGAAACATTATGGCCCACCTTCGATCAGATCAATTCCCGTCGAATTCAGCTCATTATCTAGGAGTATGATCTAGAGACTTCCTTTTGGTACCTTGGAGCCTGCATGCCTCAATGACAGGTTCTTCGCATTTGACGTAAGGTCCACATCATTGGCCTTCGATCGACTGACTCTGTGGGTGTTCGACACCAGATCACTGTTCACATTCCATGGATTGTACCTTTCATACCTTGAGAGCCATTGTCATTATTGGTGGTTCCTCTCGCGTCTGTTAACAACTTTCATCATTGGCTGGTAATCAAACGATTTTCTTGCGTGTTAAACTTCAACTCACATATTTGCATGCTTGAATTTGTACTTGTTTGGATCGAGACGGAGCGCAAGACCCTAGTTTTTGTCTGTTAAATTCCAGGCTGCGAGTTCTTTGTGGATTATCATGACCTATTACATGACTGTTTGATTGGATGGCTGTGACCATACCTGAGTCTATTTATTGATCTTTACTGCTGGATGGCTACGTCCATACCTAGATCTCAGTTTTTATATACTCTATTATGAATGGCTGCGCCCATGCCACGTGTTCATGTATAAGAGATATCAGTTGTATTTTTAATTGCAAGTTTTATGACAACGGTGTTTGGTTCGAATGCGTTCTCATAAAGCATTTCACCCCTCCCTCTCCCTCGTAACTCATGCTTTAGGGGGCATCTGTTACACAACATTTTTTCACTGTCCCTGCAATTCCCATCCCGCACATTGGAGGGTCATTTCTGTGACTTATGAAAAGTGTCATGCCTTGCAAAGACCTTTATTTCATCCCTCTTCATGAAGGTAACATTCCTCTTGGTGACATTTTCCTGAACAGAACATCAAAAATCCCTATTTTTTCCTTGGCGCAAGTAGCTAGTTCTACCCTCGCACTGATGTGGAAGATTAACACTGGGGCCCGTGCCACCTGGTGCTCTGTCCCAGTGTAATTCCCACGCCAAGCTATTTTGGGAATGTTTTTTTAAAAATAGAGGCTGAGGTTCCATTCCAACCACCTCCGAGATGAGTCATTGGGAGTGGTTGAACTGAAAAAACCACGAACTCCTTCCTTTATTTAGTAGTTTCCACCTCCCTTGGAACACTCCTAAAGGATAGGCCTCACTTCCACCTTTGTAGGGATCCCAAACCTCCTCCTTTCCCTCTATATAAACAAGCCATCTTCCTTTATGAAATCTAGCTGAACAAAGAGAATTATATAGCTGAAACGCTGAACTTGGAGAACTAAGCTATAGTTGAATAATTGAGTTATTAAGAAGGTAGATCAAGAAGGAACTCCATCGAGAGGTCCCTTATCCCGTCCGAATTCCCCGACGAGCTTTGAGACGTGATTCACCCAAGCCCCGCTGGAGGAGGCCGCAACGTCAGAGCATGGTTGTATCTCTTCTTTCTACTTATTAATATAAGTGAGTATTGTCTGGTTCCCATCTTGTGTTTTGTCTTTATCAAATGCAATATGCTAGTGTTCTCTGACTAAGTAGTAGTTTTTGGATGGAATTAGCATGTGGTATGTGGTTATCGTTTTTCTGATCTCTGTGCAGGCGTCCAAACATGATAGGCGGGGGGGGTTGTGACTTGCCTTCGATCAGGAGCGAGAGGTTCTCATCATCTCTACGAGTGTCAACGACAGCTTTGGACCACAAGTAGGCCATCTTATCACATCCTATTTCATTCAAATATCTAGGAACCTACACTCTAGCATGATTCCTTGTTATCAGACCCACCCTAGGGCTAGAGGGATCATTATCCTAATGCTTCAGGCAGTGAACAAGCAAGTGACCATAAGGAAGAGGACAGTAAAGAGGAATATGATGAAGAAGAGGACATTAAAGGGGCAGAGGTTACCAATGAATCAGAAGACATGGAGGTAGATGAAAATGAAGATGAAAACATAAAGGATGAAGAAAGCATCCAAGAAAATGATGATGATGTTTGAAACATCGCACAAGTCAATGAGAAAAGTGAAAATGCAGAAATCAATGAAGAGGAAAACATTGATGAAGAAACCAATGATGACACCTCTAACAGTGAGAACACAAGTGACGATAAGGGCTATGATGGTGTTGGAAACAAAGAGGGCAGTGATGAAACAAAGAACATGGTAATTGATAGCAATGATGATGGTGATGACAACAGTGACACTAAAGACCAAAAAGTCAGTGAAGAGGCTGATAACAATAGTGAAAATCATAACAATAATGCTAGCAGCAGTAATCAGGGAGGCAGTGACAGTCATGAAAATAGTCATGATGGCCAAGAATGCATTGAAAATAATGAACCTAACAGTGGTAATGATGATAGTGCAGAGATTAGTGCCAAAGACAATGAGACTCCTAGCAGTATTAAAGGAAATGAAGAAAGTGGCCAAGGTAATGATAATGATGAGGGCGAAAATAGCTCACAGAACCTAGATGACAATGAAGCTAATATCAGTGAAGGAGAAAGGGATGATGATACAAATGAAGATCACAGAAGTGATGTTAGCATGGAAGAAAATGAAAGTGAGGCTGATGAAGGCAGTCAATAACACAGTGCAGAAAACATCAGCGAAGAGATCAATAAGAAAGAGGACAATAGTCATGAGGTCAACCATGGTGAGGACATTCAGATGAAAAATATTGAGCCTTTCTCGCTCACATACCAAAGAGGAAAGAGGCACGTGTTTGCCCCCTCTAAAAGGCAAGGGACCATGCCATCCACCTCAGCTAGGAAGCTTGACAAAGGAAAACAAAAGATCAAGGAAGAAGAAGAAGAAGATCAACATGAGGTTGAGAAAGAGCTTGAAATCATTCATATTAACAGTGACAAGGAAAATGAATCAAGGATCTCAAACTTTCTCCTCTAGAACAAAAATGCCCAAATTGAAGACCTCAAAGCAAATCTAGACAGGGCCAAGTGTGTGAATACTGTCCTTGAGATGGAGAACATAAAGCTAGGGGCACAACATGCCATTTATGAGGCTAGATAAATCAGATCCAGGAAAGAAGCTCAAAGGGAACATACAAATCTAGAGGAATTCATGGGCACCTCTGAGGAAAGTGAAGATGAAGAAGGACAGTCCAGAAGAAGGCAAAGAACCATGGGTTTAAAGAAGGCCTTGGCAAGACAAAGAGAGCAAGAGTCGGCCTTGGCGGAGCAGATCCCTCTAAGTGAGCTGCTTGCCATGGAGATATAACATGATTGGGAGCCTTGGCTAGAAAGAGAAAACACACACTTTGAGGCAAAATTGGAGAAGGCAAATAGAGACCTTGACCTCCAAAGGAAGATAACCAAACACTATGCACTTAGAAATCAAATTGCAAGGGCCAAGCTCAACAGAGCCCTTGCCAAATTTCAAGCCCTCAAGGAGGAAAAAGGTCAAAGAAAGCTTAACCTTCTTGCTTATGCTTCCATGCAAGCATCCCAGACATAAAAAGGAATATAATTGCAAATTTTGGGAACTTTTTTGGAATTTTTGGATTTTTGCTGATTTGGAGGGCCAAGGGTGCATCACCCTTGGTGCTGCACTTTTTCTCAGGGCATCCTCAGGAGGTAAAGTTTAAATTTTTGGAATCCTTAGCTCAAGTACAACATGCTCACCAAATTTCAGGTCATTTGGAGTTGATGTGGTCCTCCAAAAGGGTAAAAACACCCTATTTTCACCTTCCTCCCTAGTTTTCAAGACATGTGTTGCGCCTTTACCAGCCTTGGGAGTTTTGATTTTTGAACAGGTTATAGGGGTCCAATCAGAAAACCAAGGGGCTTTATGGAAAATATACTCCACATACTTTCCAACGAGCCATCACAAAGCCCATTCTGACATCGGGAAGGCCTTCAAAACTTGGCTGCAAGGTGACCCAGTTTTCCTACTCATGTGCTGCGCCCTTGGCCTGGAAATGCATCCTCAAAACACAGTGCTGTGCTTTGTCAGTCAAAAATTCAACAAAGTATGCTAGGAAATATTTTGGAGGCTTCGGGGAGCCCAAATGTCAATTTTTTTGCCAAAAATAGTCGAGAAAATATTTTGTGCCTTGGGCCTTGCAAGGTCTCAAAGGAAAAAAGTGACATTTAAGATTAACTAATAGGCTTCTAAAGACCTAATTAGGGTTTAGTCCTCAATTGAAAGCTAAATAGAGCATGGAAGTTTCATTGTATATGTTGGATATTTGTTGAGCATGCTATGAAATAGACTTGGAGTTTATTGCTGAAACTAGTTTTTGGTGCCTTGTGATGGTGTTGGATTGTTCTTCCATGGTCAAGCTCACTCTTAGGATTCATTAAGCTTGTTTAAATGGTGATTTATTCCATATTTATTTTTGTTTTCTTCAGTTATTCATTGTGTTTATGGTTCATTTATTTATAGAACATAAATAGAGAATATGATTTACCTTCTTGGTACCCTACTTTTGCCTGCATTCTTGACTTCTATGTTTTCTTCCTCAAAGTTTTGCTAAAGAAATCCTTAAATGCTCTTTAGTGTTACTGATATGTTATGTTATAATGCTATCTATTTGCAAATAAGTTTTAGAGAATCCTTCACTTCTCTCTTAGCGTACTTAATTGTTGTTTTTTAAGACCAACTTAGCCTAGTTGATATTGAACAATCCTTTATTGCTCTTCAAGTTCTTATTATGCTATCATCTTAGAAGATTTTTCTTGTTTATTGGTTTGTTAAAGGATCCTTGATTTCCCATTAACTCACTATTTTCAAAACTCCATGTTAATTCACTCTCCCCAGACCTAATTAGATCCATTTGATCTTGCCAACTTTCCCTTTGAACTATCCTTGACTCATTTTTACACATTTCAAGACTTTTGCGGACTCCATAGCCCAATGGATTGATACTCTCCAACTCTATTAACCTACTTGAAAAATTGGCCAACCAACGAAACAAACAAACAAACCCTAAACGTAACAACTAGCCTAAAATCAAACCCTTAAAGCAAACACGTTCACATCCTTTGCACAAAATAGAGAAAGCCCTCTCTGAGTCCAGGAAGGCTAGGTCATAGGACTCCAAAGACTGGTCTGATGTTACCCCTGTTCATTTGTTCTCACTAATATAACAAATTATGAGGACCTAACATAATGGCGATCACGGTGGGACGTTTTGAGTAAGTAACAAGCTTATACATCCTTAGAACATTCAGAAGCCCTTGTCAAACAATATCTACTGATTTATCACCACCTCATCGCCTAACATAATGGCGATCACGGTGGGACCTTTTGAGTAAGTTAAATTCTTAGATATTCCTTAAAAAATTCAGGAATCGTTGTAAAATAGTATCTATTGATTTATTGCCACCTCATCGCCTAACATAATGGAGATCACAGTGGGAATTTTGAGTCAATGACATCCTAAGTATCCCTTAGGAACTCTCAAATCCATGTCAAACTTAGAAAAATTAAGTGTTATCTGGGAGTAGAATTTAATTGTTTCACCATCCTAGCAAAATGATGACTCAACTGGAGGGTGCTCATTAAAACCTTAGGGCTACATAAAGGAACTCAGGAAACCCCAAAACATTCTCTAGATTTTTTTTTTGTCAGTTATTGGTGGTGGAACATAAGTACATATCCTCAAACAACAAAAAAAATCCACCTGGCGACTCCAGTGGCCTCCAGTAGGCCTACTAACCCCACTATTTCTCATAGACTCCATTGGGAATTCATTAAGCAATCCCAATCATGCTGATGGTGGACAACAAAATTGAAATCTTGCACCCCACAACTCCACAACCCCCAATAAAACCTAAAGACTCCACTGGTAGAAGACTCCAGACTGGTTGTAAAGATGCAGTGACCCTTTTCTCGCATTGATTAAACAAAATGACAAGGTTTGCGACATACCTTCTATATAATGAAATTTCAAATTAGTTATCAGAACTTCAGCTTGATGATGACTTCCTAAAAGCTGTCTTTCTCATTTTGAAGTCAAGCCAAATTAACCTTGAAGTTAAGAAAATTTTTCTAGAGATTGTGGTTGAAAATCATGAAACTGACATTGAAATTTTAAATTCTAAAATCCAGTCATACAAATTCTGAAACCCTAAAGTATTCTTGGTAAATTTTCCTTCCCCTAAGCAAGAGAAAATTGTATTGCCTTTGAACTTACAGGCTGAGGGTGATTGTGCTTTCAAGAACCGGACTTAAGATGAGGTTTTAAAAGTTAATATTTTGGATACAGATGACCAAATAGTCAGGAGAGGCCTAAAGGAAATTAGTTTACATCCCGCTTTTAATGATCCTATAGCAGATTACATGAAGGTCTCGATTGGCTCTAATTTCCAGACATGGATTATTTACAAGAATCAAATACATCAGAAGTTGCCACTACATATGATAACCTTGGTTATGAAGGCACATAATCAAGGTATACTGCTGTTCCCTTTTATAAGCAGTCATGTCATCTATGTTGAGATTCAACAAGATGATGAGCTTAGTGAAAAGAGTCGCCTTCACTAAGTGGGCTCCCAGGCTATTTTTGGCGCAAGTCTATTTTTAGACATGATGATCATATTTCAGAAGTTGCAAGATGCTATTTGTGGATGGTTGATCAAGTTGGAAAAATAGATGAAATTCTATTTTTAGAATATTGGGCGAACTCTATTTATAGATCGCTAATCAAAAAATAGATGCATGTTGATTATTATTAGCTCTTAATAATAACCAGACTCTAAACAACAACTTATTCTCTTGGAGCACTTAATTTCAGTGAACAGATTTGTAAAATCAGTGAGCTGAAGGAATTATGCAATTCCTAAGGGTTTACTGGAGTTCATGCATGGAGGACTCAGTTAGAACTGAAGTGGAAAAGTTATGACAGAGTTGGAAGAGTAGTTCATGGAGTTGTATTCATTTTAACTCAGTTAAACTCAGTTGAGCTAGTTGTATCTAGTCTAACTGATTGATACACTAGTGAGAGTGGAGTGAATTAATTAGTTAATTAATTCACAAATAATAACTCATTAATGAACTGAACAATATAGTAGTTAACTACAGTGCATGGCGGTTTCAGTGGAGACCCAGTGGAGAGGTAGGTGAAAGGGCAAGATAGACTATCTGTTGTGACCATATTGATGCATGAATTGCATCAACACACACATTGGAGTTTCCAATGAGGATTGCACAGTCAAGGCAAGGTTAATTCAAATTCATTCTGAGCTATTCTTCATCAGGGATTGCGCAGTGGAGGCAGGCTAGCCGGAGGGCAAATATCGGTGCATGGATTTGCAAGATTGGTCCTGATTAGTGTATGAAGATTGTACTGTACTGAGAGCTTGTGATAAGATTTGTATGCTTTTTATGAGATTTTCATATGATCTCCATGTTACATAATATATAGTTGGGGTTTTCAGCTTCATGCTTTCCCGGTTAAAAACTATGTTATGTGCGATTGAATATTTTTGTTTATGCTTCACATGTGTGTGCAATTAATTTTTCCGCAAAAGATTAACAAGTGGAATAGATTCAGTATCTTGCATAAATTTAAATAGTGTGAGATCAGGTGGATCTAGGACATATGCATGCTTAGTGCATATAATTTATACATGGTATCAGAGCATTGTTGATTGAATATTGCAAACGTGAAGTGAGTTTGTGCTAGTGGACAATTCGAATTTGCTACAGAATATTCTTGGTGCAGAAATCGATTATACATTGAAATGTCTTTCAACGAGTTGAGATTGGAGTATGCCATTGATGGGAGCTAGAATTACATAGCCTGGAAGGACAGGAGGGAGGCGGTGCTGGAGGATAATGGGCTGAAGGAGTTCATCGATAGCGATGCTCCTAAGCCGAGATCTAGCGATACTACATTACTTGATGCATGGCAAAAGAAGACAGCAAAGACGAGAAGGATTCTGTTGGAAGGTGTGAAGGACCATATTGTGTCCAAAATTCATGGGAAAGCCACTCCATTCTTAATGTGGAATGCTTTGATAGACTTGTTCCAAAGCAGACGTGACTAGAGGAAGTTGGCGCTTAAAGACAAGCTCAGAAAATAAAAATGGAGAAAGGCGACAGTATTCCAAAATACCTCACGAAGTTTGTCCACTGCAAGGATGAATTTGGAAGTGTGGGGGTTACTGTTGATGAAGAAGACTTGGTGATATTGGCTCTCCTTGGGCTTCCGAAGAGTTTGCGTAGCTACGAAGACTCTGTCAATGGACGGGAGAAACTGCCGGGATGGGAGCGACTTTGGTCAGATCTTGTGCAGGAGGAGATAACGCGGGGTACCAGGGATGGATCTTCATCGAAGAATGAAGATGAAGAGAATTTCACTTTGGCTGCCAAAGCAAGGAAAGGGAAGGGGAAGAAACATCCTTCAAAATCCGATGCTAAAGGCAAGAAGCAGGATTTTTCCAAAGTGAAGTGTTTTCACTGTCACAAACATGGACATTTCACCACTAAATGTCCACAGAAGAAGAAGAACAAGAAGGCTGCTGGATCTGTAGATGGAGAGGCCTTAGCCTCGCAATTTGAGCTTGATTTCTCCTTGATCACTTTCTTGGTTTCAAGCTGCATGGGATCGGTGTGGTATCTTGACAATGGTGCGTCTTTCCATTTGACGAGACACAAAGAGTTGTTTAGTAACTTGGAGGAGAAGGACCTCCAGATGCATATAGAGATGGGCGATGACGGTTGGTACAGTACGACTGGAATTGGGACGATTACCTTTGAGAGGGAGTCTGGTAATCCATTCTTGTTGAAGAATGTCATGCATGTTCCAGGTCTGAAGATGAACTTGGTCTCAGTCGCAATGCTGGAAGACAAGGGTTATGATGTTGTTTTCAGTGAGGGAAAAGCCTTCCTTCGACATAAAACAATGGGTCAAACCAAGAAGATAGGGGTTAGAATTAAGAATCTCTACAAGATGGAGGTAGATGGCTGCGCTGCAATGGTGGGAAAAGCAGAAGAAGTGGTGAGCCAGGACGAGGGCGAATTATGGCACAGGAGATTGGGCCATCTTCACCATGGCGCTTTGAAAATTTTGCAGTAGATTTCTACTGGACTTCCCAAGGGTAATATTGTGCAGTCAGATCAGTGCAAGGGATGTAATATGGGTAAGTTTGTGAAGACCACCTTTCATGAGAAGGAGAACCGTGCTTCGGTGATCCTGGAGAGAATTCACACAGACATGTGTGGACCTTTCTCGGTTTCTTCAACAGAAAAAAACAGGTATTATGTGATATTTGTTTATGAATATTCTCGTAGATGCTGGATATTCTTCATGCAGAAGAAGAGTGAAAATTTCTGAAAGTTCTGTGAGTTCAAGGCATTGGTGGAGAAGGAGTCGGGGAAGCAAGTGAAAGCTCTACGGAGCGATAATGGTGGTGAATACATCTCTGGAGAATTCAAAAACTTCTGTAGCAAAGAAGGAATTTGAAGAGAAATCATAGTGCCTCATAACCCACAGCAGAATGGGGTCGCAGAGAGGAAGAACAGAATGATCGTGGGTGCTGCACAAGCTATGCTTGAGAGGGAGCTAGAATTGCATGCAGTGAAGGAACTGCTTGTTTCGAAAGATGAGCCTATGGATGTGGATCAACCACAGGAGGAGATTCATGGAGTGGAGGAGTCCACTCATGCAGAACCAAACATCAGACAAGGCAGAAAGCATACCACAGAAGCTGAGAGACTAAAGCTTGATGCGACATAGAATGTAGGAGTCCCTACATCATAGCACAGACAGAGACAGTCACCTGATCGTTATACTAGATACATGGCTCTTATGAGCAAGTGTATTGTGACAGAGCCATATTATTTCGAAGAAGCAGTGCAGGAGCCCACATGGGTAGATTCCATGGTGGAGGAGTATGACTCCATTGTCAGAAACAGTGCTTGGGAGATTTTTCCAAGGCCGGTGGGAAAATAATTTGTAGGATCAAGATGGATCTACAAGGTAAAGCAAGCTGCTGATGGGAGTGTCAAGAAGTATAAGGAAATATTTTGTGCCCGGGGCTTCTCACAGATCAGGGGGATTGACTATGAAGAAACCTTTGCACCTGTCACATGATATTCTTCCATATAGACCATCCTTGTTCTCTCAACACAGAAGGGTTGGCACATTCATCAGATGGATGTGAAGACTGTGTTCCTTAGTGGTATCATTGAGGAAGAGGTGTACATTGAGCAGCCTGAAGGATTTGAGATCTTCAGTAGCGAGTTGCATGTGTGCAGGCTCAAAATAGTGCTGTATGGGCTGAAACAAGCACCCTGTGCTTGGTACACTCGGATCAAAATCTATTTCACTAGACTTGGCTTCACTAAGAGTGAGGCAGATGCAAACCTGTACTAGATGGTGGTGGAGGGTAAGCTTAATCATTGTACTTTATGTTGATGGTTTAATACTAATAGGTGATGAGCAATTGATACACTCATGCAAGGAAGATCTTGCAAAGGAGTTTGAGATGAAGGATTTGGGCCTCCTTCATTATTTCCTTGGATTGGAAATATGGCAATGGGAAGGTGAACTATTTGTGTCTCAAGGAAAGTATGCCCGAGAGATACTGGAGAAGTTTCACATGCAAGGTTGCAAGCCTATCGACACTCCTCTTCCAGGAAGTTGGAGGAAAGAGGATGCTACATCGGCAGAGGTAGTGGATGCCACTATTTATCGACAGTTGGAGGGTTCGCTCATGTATTTAGTCAATACAAGACTAGACATATGCTATGCGGTGAACCAGCTTTCACAAGCGATGGTTAAGCCTACCAAGCTCTTTTGGAAGGCATGCAAGCATGTTTTGAGATATCTCAGGGGCACATCTGAGTATGGTTTATGGTACAAATAGACGAATGAGGTGAAGTTGCATGGCTTCACGGATGCAGATTGGGCAGGAATCCCAACAGATAGAAAGAGCACATCAGGAGGGATTTTCAGTATCAGATCTACGATAGTTTCTTGGTACAGCAGGAAACAAAGATCCGTGGCACTTAGTTCAGCGGAAGCAGAATACATGGCAGCAAGTCAAGCTGCATGTGAGGCTATCTGGATGAGGAAGATCTTTGTTGGTTTGTTTGGTTCACATTTAGATCCCACGGTGATTCATTGTGATAATCAGAGTTGCATTAAACTCTTGGTTAATCCCGTGTTTCATGATAGATCTAAACATATTGATATCCGGTATCATCATATCAGAGATTGTGTGTAGAGGAAGATCATGTTGCTTCAGTACATTCCTACGAAGGATCAGGATGCAGATATTCTGATGAAGGCGCTCACCAGGAGAAAATTCGAATACCATAGAGGCAATATCGGGGTGAAGGATAATCCCTATCTTGTTGAGAGGGAGTGTTGAGATTCAACAAGATGATGAGATTAGTGAAAAGAGTCACCTTCACTAAGTGGGTCCGCAGGCTATTTTTTGTGCAAGTCTATTTTTAGACTATGTCTATTTTTAGACATGATGATCGTATTTCAAAAGTTGCAGGATGCTATTTGTGGATGGTTGATCAAGTTGGAAAAATGGATGAAATTCTATTTTTAGAATATTGGGGGAAGTTTATTTATAGATCGCTGATCTAAAAATAGATTCATGTCGATTATTATTCGCTCTTAATAATAATCAGACTCTAAATAACAACTTATTCTCTTGGAGCACTTAATTTCAGTGAACAGATTTGTAAAATCAGTGGGCTGAAGGAATTACGCAATTCCTAAGGGTTTACTGGAGTTCATGCATGTGTTATCTCAAAATCAGACCCTGATAGGCTGCTAGTCAAGGAGGCCCTGAGTAACAATTTCAAACCAAACTTTTAGTTGAGGCTTAGCCTCCTCAACCTAAGAGGGCTCTCTCAATAAATTTTTGATTTGCAAATAAAGATCATATGGCTAACTCTATGAATAAAATGAATAAACTGAATAATTGGTTGTATTACTAATCAACATACATCTATTGGGTAAATGGAGTCAAATGTGCTTTTGCAAAACATAAATATTAGTTTCATATGCAAGTCAGGGCATTTCAGGTTTTCGATGCATCAATAAAACAGTAGGACAGAGAATAAACACAGTTCATGAACATATGAAGGAATTTAGAGCACCTCCAGTGAATTATAGGTAACATACATTCATGCCACTACAAGTAATTTAAATAGAAACACCATGAGACAATCAAACATCCATAACCCTTTCTGAATCCTGAGTGATGAAACAAAACTCCCTGTATTAAGATAAAAACATAGTTCTCTGATATCACAAAAAGTATGCTTGTTCAACAAAAATTCCAACCCTATGCAATTTGATTTCTCTCCTCTTATAGAGGGGTCATTATATCCTTGGATTCCTTCCAAAAATTTGAGAAGAAATTTGAATTTGACACCTATCAACTTCTAAACAAACTTCATTTACAAACTGACAGTTAAGCTGTCTGTCTTACAGTCCTAATACAACTAGGACTAAAACACTATTTATTATATATTAAAAACCTTTAAAAACCTTATCTAATCATTAAAAACTATGCTTGACAACTATTTCTTCTAGACTTCGACCATGATGTTGTTTATCTTCTTGTTGTTAGACCCCATCAACCTGCTTCTTATCCATTCCTGCAAAATAGGAGCATGTTCCCTGTATAATAGCTGAATGCCTCATTTATGTCCATTCGAACCAACTACTAAAGAACTGGTGCTCAAAACATGTGGCAAATGTCTTATAACCTTCATTTTAATTCGATCTTCCATCTGTGCAAATCTCGAACCTCCAAAATGGTGCAAAAGCTGTCAATACTACTGTGCTACGAAACTGCTGAGTCTGCTGTTTTTGTAGCGCATAATTTTCCTTTTAAAGTCATGCTTCAAACCTCCATTTTTATGTGCCAAACCTCCTGGATCTTCATTGAAATTCTACATATATGTCCCACCAGCATCAAAGCTCAAAACCAAACCATTTTCACCTTTGAAAATTGCAAAAATTCTTCAAACTACATCCTACAGCAGTTTCGTAGCGCACTACGAAACTGCTGTGTGTCACCTTCAGCAATTTCGTAGCGCGCTACGAAACTGCTGAGTCTTCACTTTTCACAGCTTCCTTCCAAAATTTTAGTTTTCAACCCTTTAATACTATATTTACAGGTGTATATTAGCTTTCATAACCCATAAACATCAACTTTATACAACTCCAAAAATGAGATATTACCACATAACCTCAAAAATTTGTTAAAGGATGACACTTACTGTTTGCACTTATTTTAGCTGTGGCTGATCTTAAAACTATGCTAGCTGTATTTACAGGTATTCTACTCTCCTCATAAGCCTTCTATTGTTTTCCCTTAGCTTGGTATTGACCATCCTAATGAATTTTTCTTCTTTGATTACAGGTAGGGTCCATATGAAGAATTGAGCTTGACTATTAATTAATTCAGGGTTTGGATTTTTCTCCATCTCCCACAATCCTTTCATCCTTTCAAATTTTTCCCTTTCTTCTGCATGCAGTCTCACCTTTTTCTTCAACTTATCAATCTCATTATTTGCAAATCTAAGTTTTTCTTTGACATCTTCATAGCTGCTCTTTTTCTTCTGAATATTGAAAACCCTATTTTTGTCTTCTTCAAGCATTGAAAATGATGTATTTGTGGTTTCTTCAAAAACATTAGAACTTTCACCTCCTATTTGATCTATCTCCATGTCTGACTGTTTCAACTTCTTGGAGTTCCTAATTGAGGGTTTTCTGGGCTTAAAGATAAACTCTGCCACTTCATCCTGAAAATCTAACCTTTTGGATGTCTTCAATTTCTTTGATTTGTTGCCACCTGTATCTAGTTTGATGAAGTCTGTTTGTACTAGGGGAGACTCTTCAATGTAAATAGCTTGAAGTATATCATTCAAATTACCTCTTGACCCCTCTGTAACTACAACCTTACCCTTTTCCTTTAACCTTTGACTCCTAGTCAACTTCTTTTGATCTGTTTTACTAGTTGACTATTCTAGAATTGTCTCCTTAACTAGAGTTTTCTTCTTTTGTGCGGATTTTGGAGTATCTTGGATATTCAATGTTGTTCTTATCATTGATCCTTTAACTTGTTTCCTAGGCTTGAGCTTAACAAATCTTCTTGACTTTGTTTCTACAGGGGCAACAATATTTGATGGAGTTTTTTTTTAGCTTGAGGACTAAAACTTGTTCCTTCAATCCCAATTCTACTAAAAAAGAGGAATTCAACCCAATCTTTGTTTGCTTTCTGCAGCTCATGTAAGACTATTAAATTGACTAAGCCATGGTGAAATAATGAGGTTTCACATGACTCAAATTTGATTTGTACCTTATCATACATCTTAGCCAAACTTCTGAAAAGATAAAAAGGTAAATCTAGAGATATCATCCATGTGAAATGAAGCAAGAGTTTAAAGTGATAGGTATACAACTTGTGGTATCTCCCTTTGTAGGTGAAGTACCTATGAATATTATAGAGCAGATTGGAAAATGTATCTTTGACATAACTTCTTGGCACAAATTTGTTCAAGTCAACCTCTGTAAACTCTGGTTTTAGAAAGATTTTGCAGGGTACCATGTCAAACTTGAAGTTTTTAAACCACCTGTCTTCTCTCGGAATTTCTGCAACTGCTGATATCACTTCAGGGGAAATTGGTAAATTGAGGAATCCAATCTTTGAGTTTGATCCTGTGAAGTTTATGGAAAATTATTTGGTGACTTGAGTGTGCCCTCCTTGAAATTTTTCACAAAACCTCCAGCAACCTACTTTCTTAAAGGATTCTTCAACATACTTGTCTTTTGGAAGGGCTTCTACACCTTCAGGTTCTGTTCTTAGGCAATGACCAGACCTATGAATCCTTCTTTCTTCAACCATTTTCTTCTTGAAAACCTTGTATCTTCAGAAATATGTGATAATCCCTTTGAAAACCCTGTATCTTCAGCAAATTAGCAATCATAGCTTCCTGTTGAATGAACTGGCTCGCTTGGTAAATGAGTTCAGCCTCACTTGATAACAATTCTACCTCGCTTGATAACAATTCTGGTTCCACCAGCAATGAATTTCAAACTCACTTGATAGAAATTTTTGAAAATACTGATATAACCTGAATTTGAATGAGCAACCTCGCTTGAATTTGTTTCAGTTCTGCCTCGCTTGAAATATAGTTTCACAACCTCGCTTGGAAACTTTACAGCCTCGCTTGAATACTTTACAGCCTTGATTTTTTTTTTTTCAGTAAACTTAGGTCTTTCACCACTAATTTCTTCTTCAAAACATAAGCTTGCATGCACTATTGTTTTGCATGAGACAAATGAAGTCGAAAACGACCAACTGTTTTCAAATTTGAAAGGACCAATGACAACTGACCCCTAATTGATGAAAAATGAATGGTTGCATGAATGAAGGAGAACTCGTGGATGACATCTAATGATGAGGAATTTAACTGTATTTGATAGATGTGACAGCTCAAACGCAAAACTGAGAATCCCCGATTTCGTAGCGCATTATTTGCAAATTCAGGTTTTTGCGCTACGAAATCACCAACGTTTTCGTAGCACAAAATCAACTTTTTACACTGAGCGCGCTACAAAAACGTGGTTTCATGGCTTATTCATCAAATTTTTGAAAAAAAAACTTCAAAAATGGGTTTCAAAACGTGGCATAAGATCTTTTTAGAATGAAACAAGGTTAATGAACATTGTTTGGTGATGGAATGAGACTTTTAACCCATGATCTAGACCTTTAAAAATATAAAAATGACTCTAACTCTATCTAGCATTATGACTTAGGAACAAGTGTAACTGACCAAGTTTCGGAAATTTTTTATAGTGATAACAGAGGACTCAGTTAGAACTGAAGTGGCAAAGTTATGACAAATTTGGAAGAGTAGTTCATGGAGTTGTATTCAGTTTAACTCAGTTAAACTCAATTGAGCTAGTTGTATCTAGTCTAACTGATTGATACACTAGTGAGAGGAATGAATTAATTAGTTAATTAATTCACAAATAATAACTCATTAATGAATTGAACAATACAACAGTTAACTACAGTGCATGGCATTTTCAGTGGAGACCCAGTGGAGAGGTAGGTGAAAGGGCAAGATAGATTATCTGTTGTGACCATAGTGATGCATGAATTGCATCCACACACACATTGGAGTTTCCAATGAGGATTGCGCAGTCAAGGCAAGGGTAATTTGAATTCATTCTGAGCTATTCTTCAGCAGGGATTGCGAAATGGAGGCAAGCTAGTAGGAGGGCAAAGATCGGTGCATGGATTTGCAAGATTGGTCCTAATTAGTGTATGATGATTGTAATGTACTGAGAGCTTGTGATAAGCTTTGTATGATTTGTATGAGATTGTCATATGATCTCCATGTTACATAATATATAGTTGGGGTTTTCAGCTTTAGGCTTTCTCGGTTAAAAACTGTGTTATGTGCGATTGAATATTTTTGTTTATGCTTCACATGTGTGTGCAATTAATTTTTCCGCAAAAGATTAACAAGTGGAATAGATTCAGTATCTTGCAGAAAGTTAAATAGTGTGAGATTAGGTGGATCTAGGACATATGCATGCTTAGTGCATATAATTTCTACAATCTACCTATTTTTGTTATTGCTTAACTGGATGCACTGGCACTATTGTATCATTTGAAATAGTAGAAATTTCCATATTAAGATTAGGGTAAGTAGATGTGAAAATAAGCTCAACACCATGAGCATATTTCTAGCTTTAGTGTCAGACTGTTTTGACTAAGAGATCAGAAAAATGAAATACAAAAACATAAAAGAAGAAAAAGAGGGAAGTTTTAAAGAATAGGTACATCCCCATACTAAAAAAGAGTACTTCTGAAAGTGTGCAAGCCTAAATGCCACTACTAGTTCAAAATAAAGAATCTTGTTCAGTCATCTAGCCTAATCATGACTAAACATGTTTTAAATTTCTGCTGATAGGATAGTAAAGGAATAATTGTCAAAACCATTTAAACTCGACTTGTCAGTAGATTATGTTGTGTAACCAGCTTCAAAAATAGAAGAAAAGAGATATCAACGCCTTAGAAATAAGCCACTTCGAGGGGGAAACCTCCAATACATTACATAAATGCACAATTCTTGGATCATACAATTTACAAAACCTCCTTTCTATATATAGGAGTCCATGGGGCCATAATGTAATCCTAGTGGGCCACAATGTAATCCTAGCCGACCTAACAATAATAATTTAAGGGCACAATAATAACAAAATGGGGGTTACAAGGGTTCAATAATAACAATAAGGGGGTTACACTAACAATAATAAGGGACTATACTAGTGATATAGGGACCTAACATGCCCCTCTCCTTCAAAAAAGTGTTGTCCTCAACGCCTGAGTAGCTCTGGGTGCTTCTGTATAAAATTCTCATCCTCCCATGTAGAATCTTCGGTGGGTAAGTTCTTCCACTTGATGAGATACTCTGAAATTGATCGATTCCGTAGTTGTCGAGTTCTTTTTTCCATGACTGCTTCAGGTTCCAATATGATTTTCCCTTCCCCATCAAGTTCTGGCAATACTGTTTGAACTGGAAGATTTTCACCTATAACCTTCTTTAAGCATGAAACATGGAAAAATGGATGTACTCGTGAAGAAGCAGGAAGCTCCAATTTGTATGCCATAGTACCAATCTTTTGCAACACCTTGTAAGGACCATGGTACTTTGGCGATAATTTATTATCCTTCTTAGCTTGCTTGAGGGACATTTGTTTGTATGGTTGTAGCCGTAAAAATACCCAATCTCCTACATCAAAACTTCTCTGGCTGCGATGTTGATCTGCCTGTTGTTTCATTCGATTTTGTGCCAAATTCAGGTTATCCTTTAAGAGTTGGAGAACTTCTTGCTGATGCTCGATGTGATCTTCCACTGCTTGAACCTTCGAATTTTCTCTTAAAGATGATATGATGGATGGTGGATGATATCCATAAAGTGCCATAAATGGGGTCATGTTTGCTGCAGTATGGAAGGAAGTGTTATACCACCATTCAGCAAGAGGTAACCACTTGACCCATTGTGTTTGTTTATCAGATACAAAACAACGAAGATATCCTTCCAAACATTTATTTACGATCTCAGTTTGACCATCAGATTGAGGATGAGAAGATGAGCTATGAGCTAATTGAGTACCCAAACAAGAAAATAACTCCGTCCAAAAATTTCCAGTAAAAATGGGATCTCTGTTGCTCACAATAACCCTTAGGCTTCCATGTAGCTTTTGAATTCTGTCCATAAATGTAGTAGCAACTGTACTTGCTTTAAATGGATGAGATAATGCACAAAAGTGTGCATACTTGGTAAGTCTATCAACTACTACCATGATGACACTCTTTCCTTCGGACTTAGGTAAACCTGTGATAAAATCCATTGAAATCTCCTCCCAACGTTGACTTGGAATGGATAAGGGTTGTAGAAGTCCTGGGGTCTTAATTGTTTCCACTTTATTCTGCTGGCAAACCAAACATTCCGCCACAAACTTTCGAATATCAGATTTAAGGCCATCCCAAAAAATTTCTTTCTTCACCCTGTGGTAAGTTTTTAAAAATCCTGAGTGTCCTCCTAAAGGAGAAGTGTGCAATTCCAGAAGAATCTTTTGTTTTAGTTGGGAATTCTTACAAAGATATAAACGATCTTTGTACCATAAGGAATCATTTTTCCAACTAAATGTATCAGATGTACTAGGATCTTGCTGCAAATTTTGAATGAGTGTCCATACATCTTTGTCCTTCTTCCATTCATTTCTTGCTTCAGTTATCCAATCTGGTTGGATAATAGAAATGGCACAAAGCAATGCTTCCACCTCTTCATTCTTTCTTGAGAGTGCATCTGCAACAACATTAAGCTTTCTTTTTTTTGTAGATTATTTCAAAGTCATAACCCAACATCTTTGTGACCCATTTTTGCTGCTCTTCTGAAGATAGTCTTTGTTCCAAAAAGTGTTTAAGACTATCATGATCAGTTTTTACCTTGAAGTGTCTTCCAATTAGGTAAGTTCGCCATTTCTTTAGTGCATGCAGTATTGCTAACATTTCCTTCTCATAAATAGGTTTTTGTAAATACTTTCCTTTGATTGGACGACTTTCAAAAGCAATGGGTCTTCCTTCCTGCATTAAAACTGCACCAATTCCATTTTCTGAGGCATCACATTCCACAATAAAGGTTTTTGTGAAGTCTGGTGTAGCTAAGACCGGTGCTAGGCACATTGCCTCTTTAAGACGTTCAAGGGCCTTAGTTGCTTCAGGAGTCCATGAAAATGCATCTTTCTTCAATAATGTTGTTAGAGGTGCTGCTATTCTCCCATAATTCTTAACAAACTTGCGATAATACCTTGTTAACCCGAGAAATCCTCGCAAATTCTTTATGGTTGTGGGGACTTTCCATTCCTTAATGGCTTTAATTTTGTTAGGGTCTACTTTAACACCCTCGTGAGATACAATATGACGCAGATATTCCACCTCTTGTACTCCAAAGAAACATTTGGATGTTTTTGCATATAATTGTTTCTCCTGCAATAGTTTGAGCACCCTGTCAACATGTTCAACATGATCCTTCCAAGACCTGCTGTAGATTAGTATATCATGAAAAAATACTAGCACAAATTTTCTAAGGAAGGGTTTGAAAATGGAATTCATCAACCCTTGAAATGTAGAAGGTGCATTGGTAAGGCCAAAAGGCATGACCAAAAATTCATAATGACCCTCATGAGTTCGAAATGCTGTTTTTGGAATATCTTCCGTCTTCATTCTAATTTTATGATATCCTGAACGAAGATCCAACTTGGTAAAATAAATTGCTCCATGTAATTCATCCAATAATTCATCAATCACAGGAATGGGAAATTTGTCTTTAATGGTGAGCTTATTGAGCTCCCTATAATCCGGACACATTCGACATGATCCATCCTTCTTGTGTACCAATACTACAGGAGCAGAGAAAGAACTTTGACTAGGTTGAATTATACCCGCCTCTAACATTTCTGCAATCATACGTTCAATTTCAATATTTTGGAAGTAAGGATATCTATAAGGCCTGATGTTTGGAGGAACACTTCCTGGAATCAAATGAATAGCATGATCATGATCACGAATAGGTGGGAGTCCTTTGGGGGTTTCAAACACCTTGGAATGATTGTCCAAGACTTGTTGGAGATCTGCAGAAATAGATGATTTTGATGTTGGAACTTCTAGTGAGCATAATTGTGCAATTACGCCTCGCTGTTCTTTCTTTAGAAGCTTTGTCATGACATTAGAGCTTGTTATCCTTCCTGGCTTCCCCGCAATACCCCGTAATTCAACTTCCTTTCCTTCTGAAAAAAATTTCAAGAAAAGTTCTTGAAAATTAAAAGCTACCGTCCCCAAAGATTGTAACCGTTGTACTCCTAGTACAACATCAGCACCTCCCATAGGAATGGAAAGCATTGGACTAGTCAATACATATTCCCCCATGGTTAGCTTGATATTATGGCATTTCCCAGAGCAATTTATAGTTCCTCCATTTGCAACCATCACTTGGCATTCTGGTGCTGGGTATAGGAAACAATTTAATTCCTTGGCCACCTTACAATGAATAAAATTATGGGTGCTACCTGAATCAATCAACACTATTACCTTTTTCTTCTTGATCTGTCCTGCTATCTTGAGAGTTTGGGGAGTGGTAATTCCTGCCAGTGCATTACATGATATGGTCGGATTCATTTCTTCCTCTTCTATGGCTGGTTCCTGGTGTATATCCTCTTCTTTTTCATTTTCTTCTTCTTCTTCACAATCTATGTAAAATAATTTCTTTTCAGCACACTTATGACCTTTAGTGTATTTTCTATCACAACTGTAGCAAAGCCCCTTTGCTCTTTTTTCTTCCAATTGTTGTGGTGTCAACCTTGTAGGTTGTGGAAATCTAGGCGTAGCAACACTTCCTTCTTTATAGAATTGAGTGGTAGGCTTCCTTGTTGCCATAATTTTACATTCAACTTTTCTTGCCAACTTGAATGCCTTCTCCAATGAATCAGGTTCCAGAACGCGAACTTCATGTTGAATGTTATCCTTTAAAGTGCCTATGAAGAGATCAATCCTGTGTTCCTCTGGAATATCGGTTACCCTTATATTCAATTTTTGGAAGTCCTCAATGTGCTGCCCCACTAAACCCTTTTGTTTGAGATTTATCAATTGGCTAAAGAAGGTGTTTCTCTTTGTATCCTCATAATGTGCTGTCATTTCCTCCGTAAAAATTGACCAAGTGACAATTTTTTTACGGGAGCAAAGCCATCGATACCATACAAATGTATTTTGTTCTAAATGTAAAGTTGCAATGCGTACCTTTTGTGTGTTTTGCACATTATGGAGATCAAAATATTGCTCCATCGGTAGTATCCATGTTACAGGATCCTTTCCATCAAACTTCCTTATATCCATTTTTGGAATATGGTGGTTCTTCCCGCCAACCTTAGAGTTTATGAAATCATGATTAACATTTATTTTGTTCTCACCATGAGGTTCCTCTAGTATCTTTTCACCATTAGGAAACATTTGTTGTATCAACTTTTTCCAACATTCCATGTCTTATTTTAGATAATTCTTCATGTTTTCCATCTTAGCTTCCATGTCATCCATCTTAGATTCCATGCCAGCTTCCACACCATCCATCTTAGCTTCCAAACCATTCATCTGCTTCACGCCTTTCTTCAAAACTTCCATTTCATTTTTTGTTGTTCTTTGCGAGATCGAATTTTGCTCTTGTAATTTTGATAGATCATGTTGCAACTCTTCATCTTCATGAGTCATAGTAGAGCCTTCTGAAGGCTTAATGGGTGTTGAATTATTTTTACGGGGCATCTTTTAGAACCCAATACTGATATCTATTCTACAATATGCCCTTGGGATCAATTCAAATTGATTCTTCAAACAAGACTTATGCAATTCGGAAAAAAAAATACACACCTTTTTCTTGCTTTTGAGGAGCTTGATATTGAAATTGGATTATCTCTATGATTTCAACACTTCAATATTTGAATTTTGGTTCCAAAGTAGCCCTCTAAATTATCTTTCGAATACCACAGATCTGACCTGATTTGGATTCTCCAAGAAAAAGTTGTGTCCAATCTCCCAAAATGACCTAATTTTGGACTAGTTCGATAGAGCAAACTTGTAGGACTTGCCACGTGTCAGCACATTTAGTCCTTTGTCTGCGAAATTGATAGCCAAGAAACTACGAGTCCGTTTACTTGCGACCACTTTTTACGGCACTCAAATCCACTACCCAGAGAGATATTTATTGAACTTTTCCCACGATCACCTCTTTGAGATGAAATTCAGGAGCCTGAAAAAGCACTACCTTCCACAGATCATATCTCCAAAAATGTTGCGAACCAAGCTCTCAAATTTTTTGACGAATTTCCTTAGGATTTTAGCTTCGCACCATATGAATTTCAGATTTTGAACCTTCGTAGAAAAAAATTTATAGCGAAAATTCCACGATGACCTGTTTAGGAGCTTGAAAAAAGACCTAACTTCCACAAATGATATCTCTGCAAATATTGTGAACCAAGCTCTAAAATTTTTAGACAATATTCCTCAGGATTTTAGCTTCGCACCCTAAAAATTTCAGCTTCTTAAACTTCGTAGAAAAAAAGTTATAGCGAAAATACCACGATGACCTGTTTGGAGCAGCGAAACCCTAGAATCCAAACCTTTGATACCAAATGTTGTGTAACCAGCTCCAAAAAGAGAAGAAAAGAGATATAAACGCCTCATAAATGAGCCACTTCGAGGGGGAAACCTCCAATACATTACATAAATGAACAATTCTTGGATGATACAATTTACAAAACCTCCTTTCTATATATAGGAGTCCATGGGGCCATAATGTAATCCTAGTGGGCCACAATGTAATCCTAGCCGACCTAACAATAATAATTTAAGGGCACAATAATAACAAAATGGGGGTTACAGGGGTACAAGATAGGGATGCCTAACAAATTATATATCACAGCCCTTATACTTTCTAGTTTTGATTGTATAGAAATAATGTCTGTGTGCAGCTTGTCCGAATGCCACAGTCGATGGCAAATCAGATTGCTCAATCCTGGTTTAGTCATGTTTTCAATTTCATGTCAGTAGATTAGAGAAGAATTTTTTTTCAAACAGCTTAATCTTTAAAAATAAGTTGACTAGGTAGAGAATAAGAGAGTTCATTAGCCTAATCTGAACTCTCGGGAGTGATAAGGGTAAAAGTAGATAGTTTTTGTTTTATGCTTTCAAAGAAAAAATAATGTCAAGGGTTTGCCAGTCCAAGTGCACCCAAAGGAAGAAAAAATGTTAGGCAAGGTATGATGGGTAGGTAGAGATAAGGTTTAAGCAAGCATGTATTTAAGATTCTTAAGATCATAGATTCAATGAAAAATCAACAAATGAAAGAAGAGAAATCTTCCCAATTGATGAGGCACTGGTCTTCAAAACTCAGATATTTGAGCTCTGAGGTCCTAGACACCTCTTAAAAAGGAGCTTCCATCCCCAATTGGAGCCAATGTTATTCATCAGTAATTTTTACTATCTGAAGATGACTAAATATCAGTCCTAGAATTCTAAAAACAAGATTCATGAATATTGTGAGCTTTAGAAATCTCACTGCCTTCATTATACTTGTCACAATTTTTTCATTATTCTACTATTTACTAGTCCATGATTAACCTGCCATTCCTAAAGGGCCCCTCATGGGATTATGCCACTCATCTAGTTCGTTTTTTCCCACCTATCACCTCAACACTCTGTTTTGCCTTTACCCCACTTTTTCACTTTCATCTACGGTTAACAATCAACCTATTCTTTCCCATTTTCATCAGGTTCTTCAAAATTTGATGGTCTAAATAATACCTCTATAATATCTTTAGATAATTTAAGTACATCAATTTCTATATATTCAAATACATCAATTGGTCAAAAAACTATGTTTTTACACTATTAAGATCCCAAGCCTAATTTCAGTCAAAGGACCAAGTTAAAATCCTCCCACTAGGTCATTAGGGTTTCCTAGGTTATAGGGTCTTCATTGGTATTTTAAGCTCTGTTATTCTTATGCTAAGACCTGGTTCAAATGAAAAAGAAGAGAAACACATGATTGCCCAAGAAAGAGAAAAAGATCTCCAAAGAAGGCTACTTTGTCAATTTCAAGTTTTGAAAAAAAGTAAATATGCAGGAATGTCATGAGGTAAATCAGCAAAGGAAATTGATAAAGTAATTGATGAGTTTCTAAAGGAAAGGCAGGGAGCACTGAGTACAGAGGAGAAATCAAGGTTTCTAAACCTGATTAAATCAACAGTATGCCAGACAGAGATCCAATGTAGCAAAACACATAAAGGAGGGTCAAGCTCTCATTTCAGTCATTTACACTCAGTGGTTAAAGGATAGAGAAACATGGTATATGCTCCAAGTTAAATATAAAAAGTTTTGAAGATACCGCCACTGTGTAAATGTCTAAGTTTGTCAAAGTGAATTCAACATTTTCAAGGATCAGAGGGGGAAAGTCACTTCAGGGTTTCATAACACCTGCTAAAGTAAAAATGTTCAAGGACATAGACCACCCAAAGAAAGTAAGCCTTGTCACTCAAACAACTTGCAAAAGAATAAAGTAAAGAGTATCAGTAAAATGAGGGTCAAGTTCTCTTGTCAAGTCACTTAATTTCAGTGATAAAAAAAGGGTAAAAACATAGTGTTGAGCTCAAAGGTTGAAAAACAACGGTGATTACAAGGTTTTTGGTTTATTTCATGTTTTCAAGACCAAAGGAGAAAGCTAAATCAGTGCTTTAGCCACCTACAGCAAAAGTCAAATCAAATGTCGATGAAAGTGACAAAGGAAAAAACATTAGGAAGAGGGTTTTGCTTGGATTAAATTTAAATTTCCCAAAGCATGTTTAAGGGGCATATTGTTGTTTCATTCAACTCATTATTTACTTATAAAAATCAAAGCAGTCGAAGAGAAAAATTGTGAGTTTTTGGCCAATTTGGGCAAGTCCAGAAAACGCTGCGTGCGTGGAGTTGGGTGCTGTGCTCTTGGGCAGTCTCCCTGTGCAAAATACCAATGTGATGCGCACCTGTAAGTGCACGCTACGCGTTTACTCGTGTAGATTTCACCTAGCACCCCTGTTCTAATTCTGCGTGTAGCGTTCACCCAGTAGGTCCATGCAGGCTCGGCTACTATTCTAATTCTGCATGCAGCTTTGCCCGACCAAAGATCCGATAAACTCGGCGTGCTGTGCGTTTTCACAAAGGCCCGAATATTCCTGTGCTGCACGGAAGCTCACCCGACTGGCCCAGTGTTGTGCATTTAACCCTGCACAAGAGCTCAGTTGACTGGCGTGATGCTGTACGTTAAACCCTGCACGGAGCTCACCCGACTGGCCCGGTGTTGTGCGTTTAACCCTGCACGGAGCTCACCCGACTGGCCTGGTGCTGCGCATTCAGCTCTACACCCTCGGCTGACTTGACAACACGTTTAGCCACTCGACTCTGCGTTCAGGTGCTACACGCTTGGCCAGGAGGGCTTCTGCATCAGTCCAAGCCATAAATATACTCAAAAGCCTCCTCAAAATCACATCCAAGGGTTTTCTCAACATCTCTGAAGGGTAAGTACTGACACAACCTCCTTTTCAAGGTTCTTATCATTTGTTTAAAGGAATAAACCCTAGGAGGATGAACTAAACGTCATTAAACCTCCCTCATCTGAAAGCAAGAAAATAACAATCAAGGCAGGGGAATATTAAGTGGTTGAAGTGATTTGAGATTAGTCATCCATCCAAGCTTGAAAGATTTGGCCTTTACACCACAAAATAGTTTGGAAAAATCATTTGCCTTCATTTACATCCATTTGATATCAGTGTGTTGAAGCCTCGAAAATCGCTGCTACAACATTGGGGGATAACCACCCGGTCCAGACCTTAATACAACTCCTTTTCCGTTTATGATAGTGGCTCCGACTGGTTTAACTAGGTCCAGTTACCTTTTTCCTATCGCTATTGGTTTACGATGTATCGTTAACTACCAATAGACAGGGATATCAGATCAATTCTTCTTGCTGATCAGGCAAGAGAATGACCCTTAAGCTGATTTGGGTTTAGCCAAACCACAACTAAGATTTTGCCTCTTTGAGAAGAGGACTTAAAAGAACGTAAATTTAATATAATTGCAAACTTATTCTATAATGCAAGCAAAAAGAAACTAATCTAAATCCTATCTCAATCAGGTAGATGAAAATCTAACCCAATTAAGAGCAAGATAATTAAGTGATGAGAATTAAAATATGTCTGGCTTTTAATTAATGTCAAACTAACGAAGAAATTCAATTAGCTCACATTTGTGAGTACCAAAACACATTCTATTGAGACCATTTGACTAAAATAATAAATCAACAACACTCCGGAAGAGATTCACAAAAATGATATCAATTATCATATCAGTCAAACTAATAATTAAACAATAATATGTGGAAGAAATTCAAAACACATTACTGTTTAATAAATCAGTGCTATAAGACAAATTTCTGAGTAATGGTTACTCAGAAATCAGAGTTTAATTCATAAGAGCAGAGATACTTAACAATTTGAGACAAATTATCCATATCAACAGAAATGCCAAAACATGAATAAAATGAAACAACAATTTTATTAAAATAAAAATGAAACTGGTATTTGACACAAAAATGCCAAAAATACCAGTTAATTGAATCTGCTTCTCTGATCCTGGTCTCTAACAGTACTTTACATTACTTGAATTTCTGCTTTCAAGACTAGAGTTGCAGATATGCAAACTCTGCCCATCATGCATAATTCAAGATATAAAGAATAAACCCTCATTAATGTTCAGATCTGAAATTTTCTCTCCTCCCCATCTACAACTCTAAATCCCTATTACAGAAATGCTTTTAGAAGTCTGGAATTGCAGAGGAGAACAGCCCCAATTCCATTCTGCAATCCGCTATTTATAATATTTGCAAAGGAATTCTTGAGATGAAAGTTTGTTGAAGAAAATCTGCCCAATCACTTTTATTTGCTCAAAAATTCCAATCTTTTAATTGCTGGAGCATTGTCATTGATTGAAGTCTTTTTCTCCATATATCTTCTACTGTTTTCCTGCAAAAAGAAATCAAAATGAATTAAAATGTAACAATAAAATCAAAATACCATTTCTGGCATTAAAACAAATCCAATCAAATTTAATTTAAATAAATCATTGAAAATAAAATATAAGCTCTCTATTGATGCCTAGGATAGTTTAATTGGCCAAATATATCATTTATGAGCGAATCTACAATTAGAAGAGGCTTGGACAAATGAAAATGCAGAAAATAAATCAGAAAATTGATTTTGCTTTAGAAATTCGGAGCTTGATTTTCTGCATGATTTTTGACCCAATTAATGACCAAATCTATTAGTGGAACCTCCTCAGAAATGTTCTCCTTAATTTTATCTTTCCAATGAGCCGTCCCGGGCCTCATTTGGCCAAGTAAAACTCATTCTATGAGCCTCCAAAGTTAATGAGTCAAATCTGGCATAAATCTGGAAATTCTGTTTGCTGGGCTAAAAATTAGAATTTTTAATTAGAATTTTAATCCTAAATTAGATTCTAATTATCTAATAATTAATTCTAAATTAATTATTAACTAACTAATATATACAATTAATTCTAATTAATTATCACCTAATTTAGAAATTAATTAAGTTACAAAATTAAATTAATATATGAATGATTTGAAAAAGTTAATTTAAATATGATTAATATTATAATTCAAATTATATTAAAATTATAATAAACATTATAATTATAATATAATTATTATAATATAAAAATATAAAAATTAATTTACAAACCATTGGAATCAATCCAAACCCAAAATTCATAAAACAAACCATTGAAATCAATCAAAACTCATTAATTCATCCATGTAAGTTTGTGGAAGGATATGGTGAGTGGAGTGTGAGGTGAGGGTGACGTGAGGTGAAATAAAAACTTTATATTAATTTTTTTTTTAACACATCGCATATCGCAAGAACCTTGGATCGGGGTTCTTTAAATGTGCATGTTCTAAAAATTGCGATGGATCTGAAATTGCGAAATTGCGATCTTGCGATTTGCGATGGATCCAAAATTTGCGATCTGCGATCTGCGACGAATTTGAAATTTGCGATCTGCGATCTGTGATGAATCTGAAATTTGCGATCTGCGACGAATCTGAAATTTGCGATCTGCGATCTGCGATGGATCTGAAATTTGCGATCTGCGATGAATCTGAAATTTGCGATCGCGATGGATCCGATGATGTAATAATAATAATAATAATAATAATAATAATAATAATAACAATAATAATTATTATTATTTTTTTTTTGGGTTTTATTTTAATGATGTTTAGTTTAGCTATGAAATTTTCTAAACTACAGCCACTCCGAAAAAGAATAAAAAAAATAGCATTTTTAACCCAGACTAGAAAAATGATGGTACTTCAAAGGAGTACCATTTTTAAACCAGTTGACCAAATGAGGCGAAACAAGCGTCAATGGGAGGCTTATAAAAAATCGATTCAATCAAAACAAGAATCCAAAGAAAATGAAAAATTAACAAAAGCGTAGGATAATCATCAAAATAAAATCCTAAAAGGTGCTTAGCCAAAAATTTATAAAAAGGGTCCCCATTATTTGAAGTGAACAAGTCAAAAATGGGGGGGTTGTGTTTTACCACAACACAGTGTAAGGTGTCCAAAGCACAGTATTTTACAGATCAGTAGGGTGATCATCAAGTTTTCCAAACCTCTCTTTCTGTTGATTTTTGCATCACCCTCATTCACTCATCCTTCATTTGTATAAAAGATACCTTTGTCATGATCTCCCCCTTGCCCTTTTCCCCATCAATTTCATATAACATAGTTAGGGTTTTGGTTTTCAAGGCAACAATAAAGTCAAAATGTCAAGGGAAGGTAATAGTGATAGTGTTGAGGAAGGCTAAGGGCCTTGTAGACATCAACGCAAGGGTGGAAGAATAAATAGGGTTGAACCACTGAACATTACAGAGTTGATGGCATCTCCTATGAAAATTTCATATTTCCAGAATGTGGGTTGTTTTGACTTTTGTGAAAAAATACAATAGGTACAAAGCCATCTTGAGCTAACCAGGCTTTTTATCCTTAACCTTCATGACAATCAAGTAAATTTAGCTGGGGTAAATTTTGAGCTATCTACAAATACTATTTATATGGCCACCAGGATACCTAGTGTGGGAGAAAGGTGGTTCAAGCAGGCTAGTTTAGATCTGAGCCACTATGAACCTTTCCTAAAACCTAAATACCAAGCTGACTACAAATACATTTTTCCCTTTTCACATTTGCTGGAGAGATATGCACCCTTGATGAGAGTCATCGAGAAATATTTTACATGTGAGGGGAGGTTTTCTAGGCTTTATTCATACCATATAAGACTTCTCATTCACTTTAATAGGGTAAAGATGCTACATTTTCCCTATTATCTCTATAGGAGTACTGATAATATGTCTTATATTGTGCAAAAGAGACATCCTTCACAACAAATGCAGAGTCTATTTCACCATTCTCTCATCAAGATAGTTGTGTTGCATAAATTAGAGCAAAAGGGTATTCCATGGGAGGTGTTCATCTCCCAAGAAGTGTTCACAAACCCACAACCCCATCTTCAGCCAAATGCGCCCTCATCATCCCATCCTCCTTCCTCACCTTCTCCTAATTCTTTAGGCAATGAAGAAAGTGGCAGTGAACAAGTAAGTGACCATAAGGAAGAGGACAGTAAAGAGGAAAATGATGAAGAAGAGGACAATAAAGAGGAAGATGATGAAGAAGAGGACAATAAAGGGGAAGATAATGAAGGGGAATAGGTCAGAAATGAAGTAGAAGACATGGAGGTAGATGAAAATGAAGATGAAAACACAAATGATGAAGAAAGCTACCAAGAAAATGATGACGATGTTGGAAAAAATGCACAAGCCAATGAGGAGAGTGAAAATGCAGAAATTAGTGAAGAGGAAAACAATGATGAAGAAACTAATGATGACACCTCTAACAGTGAGAACACAAGTAATGATAAGGGCTGTGATGGTGTTGGAAACAAAGAGAACAGTGATGAATTGATACCAATGATGATGATGATGACAACAGTGACACTAAAGACCAAAAAGTCAGTGAAGAGGCTGATAACAGTAGTGAAAATCACAAAAATAATGCTAGCAACAGTAATGAGGGAGGCGATGATAGTCATGAAAACAGTCATGATGGTCAAGAAGGCAGTGAAAACAATGAACCTAACAGTGGTAATGATGATAGTGCAGAGAGTAGTGCCAAAGACAATGAGACTCCTAGCAGTATTAAAGGAAATGATGAAAGTGGCCAAGGTAATGATAATGATGAGGGTGGAAATAGCTCACAAAACCTAGATGACAATAAAGCTGATATCAATGAAGGAGAAAGGGATGATGATACAAATGAAGATCATAGCAGTGATGTTAGCATGGAAGAAAATGAAACTGAGGCTGATGAAGGCAGTCAAGAACACAGTGCAGAAAACATCAGTGCAAAGATCAATAAGGAAGAGGACATTAGTCATGAGGTCAGCCATGGTGAGGGCATTCATATGAAAAATATTGAGCCTTTCCCTCTCACATACCAAAGAGGAAAGATGGATGTGTTTGCTGCCTCTAAAAGGAAAGGGACCATGCCATCCACCTCATCTAGGAAGCTTGACAAAGACAAACAAAAGATCAAGGAAGAAGAAGAAGAAGATCAACATGAGGTTGAGAAAGAGTTTGAAATCATTCATATTGACAGTGACGAGGAAAATGAAGCAAGGATCTAAAACTTGCTCCTCCAGAACAAAAATTCCCAAATTGAAGACCTCCAAGCAAATATAGATAGGGCCAAGTGTGTGAATAATGTCCTTGTTGGCGCAAGGGGTCCTGACCTAGGGTCGGAGTTCAAGGTTTGCCAACAAACCCCTATACTACTAGCCCTTTCGGCAATGAACTACTTGCGCAGGTCAAAGTCTCACCTGAAGTAGTGTGGGTGGGTGCTGGAATCAGGTTTCCGCACCTTGAGAAAGGATAGGTAAGGCAAGCAAAGCTGCGTTCGACCTTGTGATACCTAGATCGCCTTTGTTCTGCGCAGGGCCAAGGAGATTTCTATTCACATCCACATGTGCTAGATCTATAATTATATACTTTTATATCGTCTGTGAAACTGAGGCTTTTAGGGGGGCTATAGTCGGAGCATATCGTCTGACACACAACTGTTTTTTTGCCGTAGAGGTGGCCCGATGCATGAGAGCTCTACCTGCTGAGCCTACGGCTGTCGTAGGAAGCCTGCTACTTGTTCGTGGGTCAGCCTGACCTTTTCCTGGGGTAGGTTTGTAGCAGTTGATTAAGCTTGGCTCTGTCTGGGTCCTTACCTCTGAGACAACAGAGCAAAAGTATTTTGTGATGCGAAGACAACGCAGCGTGGAGACATCACATAACTGATTCTTCCAAGTCTCTATTTCCTCATCGGGATCAGAAAATCCCTCAATATCGCCCTCGTAGCAGAGTACTTCACCCTCGGTTGGGTTGTCTGCATCTCTTGCAAACAACTTATAGATATAATCCACATCTTCCCCTTGGGTATTGGTTCCGTATAACGTTTACCTTCCGCAGGGTCTAATGGCACAACTACCCTTGTGCCATTATTTTCGAACACCATGCTTCACTTTTTTGACTTAACGATACCACCCATGTCGATGGCCCAATCCAATCCTAGTAGCGCAGGGTAGGGGTCCGCATCCTTAGCGATTTGAATGACTTCGAAGTCAGCCCGAAATTTTACTCCCGCGATATCTACCATAATCCCAGAGAGCCTCCCCAAAGGTATGATCTTTTGGTGATTAGCCATTCGTAGCTAGATGGTGGACCATTCCAGCTTTGGTTCACCCATGCATTGCCAAGTTTGCTTAGGTAATACATTGGCGTCTAATCCAAGGTATAAGATAACTCGATCCATCTCATAGTTTTCGATTTGGACCCTCAACCGCATCTCCCTTCCAGTGCATCTTTGATACCTGTATAATTTGTGCACATCCTCAATGTCAGATGATAGGGTGGTGCGTGTTGCGCATCTCTCTAGTAAAGCCTGCATATTCTGCACTACCTGGGGGTTGCGCAACATTCTCATACATGCCTGTAGGAAAGGTTTCACCTCTTTAGCTACCTTCAAATCCCTAGGGCGTAGGGACGTAGAGGCCTCTGTCCCGAGAAAGTCCCTTCGAGCTTCCATAAATGTTTCCCTTTCTTTGTCCAGGTCCAACCCTTCTTGTTTGCTAACTACTTTTCGAATCAATGTTTTAGTTTCAACCTTCTTCTCAATTCCCCTAGTCGCCAATCCACTGCGTGTCACCACATTTACACTCGGGCCCTTACCTCTTAGCTCAATCTGGACCCTTCACACCTTCTGCGTAGGTGGGATCTGCTTCTCCTGTATCTTTTCTTTCAGGGTTGGAAAATCTTCTAGCATATGGTCCAATTGTCTATAATACCTGCAGGACTGTCACGTGGGGTTCGGGAAATCCCTCGCAAAATGCCCTATGCTCCCACAGTTATAGCAGATCAATTGGCCCCAACCCCAACCTGCACTTCCACTTCGGCCCCCGTCCCTGCTTCCGGAGGGGGAGCCATCCATGCCCGCAGGGTTTTCGGTGAGGCAGGGTCTGACTGTACTTCCAACAAATTTTTCCAACGTATCACTAAATTATGGATTCGGCAGTCCTGCTCCTCATGGCCCACTGACCGGAAAAATCGGCACCAATGTTCCTTTTGCTCTAGAACGTTGGTTCCCGGACAGGGGTAGCAGCCGACATTAGGCAGCCCATCTACGCGGCCATCCTCGTACTAGAACGTAGGTCCACTTGAGCTCCGTCATCCTGGGATAGGCCCCCCTGATCCCGGGTGCGCTAGACTATGTTCTCTTGTTCGCGGGTGGCCTGGGCACAGATCCTTCGTCTGCCCCGACGCTTGCCATAGTTCCACACCAAATTACCTTCCTCTTTCCCGTTTTAGGTCTTGAATCTCCAGGTGCATGGCCCCGAGCTGCGCTTGGATGCTGTACTTTCAACGAAGCATCTTTCCTGGGCATAGCTTCTAGTTTCATAGCGGCTTCCAAAGCTTTATCTTGTGAGTCAAAATTTTGGTGACCCATAGGTATGCGTAGGCGAGGGAGTAGCATGGTGATGAACCATTCTGCAAGCTGTATGTCATCATACTTAAATTCTCCTTCTCTGATAGCTTTTTTTAGGCGTTGATCTGCTTCCCACACGGACTCGGTTGCTCCCTTCTTGAAATATTTTACATCTGCTACAACCTGAGAGTAGGATTTAGGTTTTCAAAACTGCTATTTCAGGGCGTCCTTAATATTTTGAATAGATACGCTCCCATTCTGAGATATGTACCTCATATACCAGTCCAGAGCTCTCTCTTCGAAAGCTAGAGACAGCTGCGATTTCTTCACATTATCGCTCACCACGGCCTCCGCAGTCCATACTGAGTCTGCCACAAACTAGAACTGATCCATGTATTCATCGGCCGCACCTTTAAAGATCGATAATTTCAAGTGCACTGTCATGTATCCTCCTTGATAGGTTTCCAGTATTCACTTGTCAGTACCCAATCCCTTTCTCAAAATTCTCCGGTCCCGACAACGGAACCATTTGTTGGCGCAAGGGGTCCTAACCCAGGTTCAGAGTTCAAGGTTTGCCAACAAACCCCTATACTACTGGCCCTTTCGGAAATGAACTACTTGCGTAGGTCAAAGTCTCACCTGAAGTAGTATGGGTGGGTGCTGGAACTAGGTTTTCGCACCCTGAGAAAGGATAGGTAAGGTAAGCAAAGCTGCGTTCGGTCCTGTGATACCTAGATCGCCTTTTTTCTGCACAGGGCGAAGGAGATTTCTATTCGAATCCACGTGCACTAGATCTATAATTATATACTTTTATGACAGTAGAACAAAATTGCAGAAACAAAATAGAACAGAACAAATCCAGATACAGAAAACACACTTACACAGATCTTTCACAGCTTAAATACAGAATGCACACAATGCAGTAATTACCAATGATTCACACAGATAGTACTCACAGATTCAATTCTCTATTAATATTTCTTATTCATCAATTCATTAGTTCCTTCTTACAATCCCCTTCCCAGCCTGCACACACAGCAGCAGGGTCCGCACACAGCTGGACTCTGGATCTTCGTGCACACAGCTAGTAGGAGTCCGTTCCCCAAAAACCCAAATAGATAACTTAAACCACAATTCACATCAATAGCTCTTCATTTCCTACTTACAATAAAAAATGTTCCTCTATTTATAATAATATAGCCTAGACTTTCCTATGGTCCACAAACCGTGGTTTCCAGACCCCTAGTTTATCCTTTTACCCATTACAATGCTTTCGGGGCTTTGACCCACCCCAAAACCCCTCCGCTAGACTAAATCTAATCAAAAGTATTCAAAATGGATCAGTTTCGCAGATCATAGGAGACCTTGTTCCAACAATCCTTGAGATGGAGAACAAACAGCTAGGGGCACAAAATGCCATTTATGAGGCTAGAGAAATTAGAGCCTGGAAAGAAGCTCAAAGGGCACAGGTAAAGCTAGAAGAATTCATGGGTGCCTATGAGGAAAGTGAAGATGAATAAGGACAGCCCAAAAGAAGGCCAAGAACCATGGGTTTAAAGAAGGCCTTGGCAAGACAAAGAGATCAAGGGTCCGCCTTGGCAGAGCAGCTCCCTCTAAGGGAGCTGCTTGCCATAGAGATATAATATGATTAGGAGCCTTGGCTAGAAATATCAAACACACACTTGGAGGTCAAATTTGAGAAGGCAAATAGAGACCTTGACCTCCAAAGGAATATGACCAAACACTATACACTTAAAAATCAAATTGCAAGGGCCAAGCTCAACAGAGCCCTTGCCAAAGTTCAAGCCCTCAAGGAGGAAAAAGGTCAAATAAATCTTAACCTTCTTACTGATGCTTCCATGCAAGCATCCCATACATAAAAAGGAAGATAATTGCAAATTTTGGGAACTTTTGGAAATTTTGGATTTTTGCTGATTTGGAGGGCCAAGGGCACAACACCCTTGGTGTTGCGTTTTTTCTCAGGGCATCCTCAGGAGGTAAAGTTTACATTTTTGGAATCCTCAGCTCAATAAAAACATGCTTACCAAATTTTAGGTCATTTGGAGTTGATTTGGTCCTCCAAAAGGATAAAAAACACCCTATTTTTCACCTTTCTGCCTAGTTTTCAGGACATGTGTTGCACCTTTACCAGTATTTGTATTTTTTAATTTTCAACAGGTTATAGGGGTCCAATCAGAAAAATATGGAAATTTCTAGAAATTAGACTCCACAGGCTTTCCAACGAGCCATCACGGAGCCCATTCTGACATCGGGAAGGCCTTCAAAACTTGGCTGCAAGGTGACCCAATTTTCCTGCTCATGTGCTGCGCCCTTGGCCTGGAAATGCATCCTTAAAACTTAGTGCTCTGCCCTGTCAGTCAAAAAGTCAACAAAGTATGCTAGGAAATATTTTGGAGGCTTTGGGGAACCAAAATGTCAATTTTTTTTCCAAAAATAGTCGAGAAGATATTTTGTGCCTTGGGCCTTGTAAGGTCTCAAAGGACAAAAGTGACATTTATTATTAACTAATAGGCTTCTAAAGACCTAATTAGGGTTTAGTCCTCCAATTCAAGATAAATAGAGCATGGAGGTTTCATTGTATATGTTGTATATTTGCTGAGCATGCTATGAAATAGACTTGGATTTTATTGGTGAAACTGGTTTTTGGTGCCTTGTGATGGTGTTGGATTGTGCTTCCATGGATCAAGCTCACTCTTAGGATTCATTAAGCTTGTTTAAATGGAGATGTATTCCATCTTTATGTTTTTTTTCTTTAGTTATTCCTTGTTTTTATGGTTCATTTAGTTATAGAACATAAATAGAGAAAAGGATTTACATTCTTGGTACCCTACTTCTGCCTGCTTTCTTGACTTCTATGTTTTCTTCCAAAAAGTTTTGCTAAAGAAATCCTTAAATTCTCTTTAGTGTTATTGATATGTTATGTTAGAAATCTATCTATTTGCAAGTAATTTTTAGAGAATCCTTCACTGCTCTCTTAGCTTACTTAATTGTTGTTTTTTAAGACCAGCTTAGCCTAGTTGATATTGAAGAATCCTTTATTTCTCTTCAAGTTATTATTATGCTATCATCTTAGAAGCTTTTTCTTGTTTATTGGTTTGTTAAAGGATCTTTAATTTCCCATTAACTCACTATTTTCACAACTCCATGTTACTTCACTCTCCCCAGACCTAATTAGATCCATTTGATCTTGCCAAATTTCCATTTGAACTATCCTTGACTCATTTTTACACATTTCAAGACTTTTGCGGAATCCATAGCCCAATGGATTGATACTCTCCCACTCTATTAACATACTTGACAACTTTTCCAACCAACCAACCAAACAAACAAACCCTAAACTTAACAAGTAGCCTAAAATCAAACCCTTAAAGCAAACAAGTTCACATCCTAGGACTCCAAAGACTGGTCTGATGTTACCCCTGTTCATTTGTTCTCACCAATATAACAAATAATGGGGACCTAACACTATTCAAGCTGTGTAGGTGTCATATCTTCTATCATGGCACCTTTCCTTTCTCCTATTCTTGCTTATGTCTCTCGTCTTGTTCTATTATTCTAATCTCTCGTTCTTCCTTCAATTCTTGTTCTGCTCTCTGTGCTCTCCGCACTATTTCTTCTAAGCTTTGCTTCTCTCTCTTTCTCCGTTTTTTTCTCTGCTGCCTTTGTCCACTTTTTTATTTCATTTCTGAAGCTAATTTCTCAGTGAGAGGATATTCCTTAATTTTTCAGATATTTCCCTCTTCTGTATTGTCAACTACCTTCCTCTTTCCTTTGTCGCGCACTGGACCACTACCTGATGTTGTTGCTAATTTTGGAATTGCTATCGCCTGTAGAACAACTTGAGAAGTCCCATCCATACTGATCATCTCATGAGGCCGGGAAGAATTATAAAAATTATTCCATGGTTCCTCCTTTGACCACTGATATATCCCGTTGAACCAGTTGAAGTAAACTCTCGCATAATGGTATTTGAAAATTCACCTTGGCTCATATGGATTGTAACCCTTTGTATCGAACTCAAATTTGACTATGGCTTTTCCTTTGGCATTTGTGACCTTGAGATTCTTAATATCATATAATTTCACCTGCAAAGGAAGAGTTTCCCATGGTGCCTTCTTCGTCCTATGTATTGTTGCTGACAACCGTATGGAGATATGATAAGATACCTCTTGCATGACAATTTTTTCGGTGGCATATCTCGGAAAAATATGTGGTGGCTTCTCCCACCGAATACTCTGATCAATGTGCCATCCAATAAGGTGAACCAATTAGCAATCTTTGATATCACCTCCATAGTTTCTTGTGACATGCAAGGTGGGTCCTCTTGAAATATGAACCTCTAAAGTGGGATGATGAAGTGATCAGTAAGCTACTCCATGACTCTGAGATGAGTACAATCTGTGAGTAGCTTGCAATATATATGTATTCTTGTTTCTCTCGGTGTCCCTGTCTAGCTCATTCCAGGGAACTACTTCTACACACATATTTCATCCAGTAAGTATGTAGACATGTAGAATCATTATTTCTCGCACTTGGGTGGATTGCGAGATTTTTTCACATGGACTCTCATCCAATGAGCCAATAGATATGACCAGTCGAATGAATTCCCCTCATTCACAACCTGGTTCAAATATTTAGCCCACCCCGAGGAAAGGTCTCTATGTATGGTTGGACATAGATTCTGCAAGTTAGTATGAACAAAATCTAATAGGCCTTCCAGAGTGCTTTCATCTTGCACATGTGGGTGGGTGTCTGCCTGAACTTCGTTGCCTCCTTCACCCAGCTCTTGATGATATCTGTTGTCTTTGTGTAGTTTTAAGTGGAATAGAATAGTGATTCCATGTTCTTCACTAGCCCAAGAAGATGATACATCTTCTTGAAATCTGTTGTCAAGAACGTAGAAAGCCTTTGCTCGTCGGTGTTTCTCAATGTCAAGGTTTCCACATCAGTGTTTGAGAAAACCCATTTGATCACATCCTCACATGGGAAGGTTGGATGCCTGTATGCAACCTTGTAAATCCCTAATTTGATGATGCAGAGATACACTTGTCAATCCTCTAATTCCGCCTAAAATGCTGTTGTCAAATCATCTTTGATCTATTTCCATGTCAGTTTTGATCCCTTCTCTATGAACAGTTGAGTGTCCACATAAACTGGTAAGTTAAATGAAAATTGCTCAAATTCTTCCCCAGTACTTATTTTGAGATTTTTCTTTGAGGCATCTCTCTTGGATATCATTGTGAAATTAATTGTCGGAGGTGTGCTCAAAAAATTTCTTACCTGTGGGACAAAAAATACACTCATGGAAAGAAAATGTCATTTATAAGAAAAAAAATTTCAGGACATGTTCATGCAGCACACTGGGAAACTGAATAGAAGGATTATGAAATTCTTGATGGGAAGAGGGTCTGACTAGTTGGGAAACTGTGAACTGCGCATTCCCAACAATTAGGGTCAAAGCTTGTGGCTTGAGACTGCACAATGTGCAATTGAGCCTGTGCAATGAGCCAGGAGAGACTGCAAATTGCATAGTCTCAGTGGCCAAGGATGTTGGATAATTTTTTGCACTGCATAATGTGCAGTGGGGCTAGCCTGTACTATGCATTTCACAGTTCCAGAGGCCAAGCTCCAATATTGAGCCTCTATATTGCGCGATGCCCAACTGGGCAAAGTGAATTCCAGCCAAGGGAAAGGCAGATCTACCCAAGGGAAGTGTGAGAAATTATAATATTTGAGAGATGGTGAAGTCATGAGTGTAGATCTGAGTAAGTGTTGATGAAACAGGACAAATTAAGTGCAGAAACTGAACAAACGATAAGTGAACAATATTGATGAGGAGAGTCATCGCAATGTCGACAATCAATGCAAAAATGCAGAAACTGATGCAACATTTGGGAAAGGAAAACAAAAACTTGAAACAAAACTTCTATAGGCTAAATTAATTTAAAACGCTAGCATGCATGAAAAAAAGCAAGAAAAACTATACTCATGCAAGCCAAATGGGAAAAAAACAGTAGAAAAACAACTAAAAGTGATAAATGAAAAACTCACCCGGAAAAGCAATGATGATCGCATGGAAGATTCCTTGATCTCCTCATGAATGATATAGCTCCAAGATCGAATATGAGAATGAGATCTATGGGTTTCAGTTAAATAGATTTGATAAATTAGGGTTTATGACACACATGCCATAAATCAAGGAAAAAGAAACACATGGTGGCAGTTTCAAAAATAGCAAGTGGGCTTCCTTCGGGTTACTAAAAGTAGATCCCTAAATTTTAGGGATGCTTTTTCACCTTTTTTTGGTTTTTTTTTTTTTTTTTTTTTCAGGAAAACTTGACATGCACCTCACCGTGAAATATTGCACAATTTCGGGGAACTGGCAACTCCCGATTCAGTGCATTGCATAGTTTCTAAGCACATGAGTGATTATGTAGTTTATGGGCTCAGTTTTGGGATACCTGACATGAATTCATAGTTTCCAAGCTCAAGGTTGGGCTTATAGCCATGATTGCAAAATTCAGAATATCAAGGTCAAGACTCGCTCCATGAATTGTGCATTTTCTAGAGGCTAGCCCAGAACTACTGCACAAGGTTTAGACATGAGGTCAGCTTATGACTTAGAAATTTTTTCTAAGTGAAGAGCAAGTGAACACAAGAAAAAATTAAATATACACATCATTAAAGGCATAGATACCTGATATAAGTGCAAGGTAAGCTCATGCGAATGGAATTTAGGCTCCAAAATCTATGCAATGGAAAATTTTTGGAGGGTGGTTGTAGTCGCTACAATATTGGAGACACACAGGTAGAACTCCAAGTCTTTTAATGAATCTTGTCTTCGTGTAAATATGGGTCTCACCATTCCTGAAGTATTGTTTAATTCATTTATTATCGCAACTACTTCACTTAGTCTAAGTTAAAGACATAACCCCTTCCATTCTCTTCATTGGTGGAACACTAACCAAACCAAGTCACGCTGAGTTGTTTCTATTGGGGATGAGGAGTATATAAGTGAAGAACTAAAAGAAAAATGTCAGAGTCTTTATTTTCATCTTTGGTGTTGTTTTGTAGTCAGAAGGACTCAATAGTACCCTAGTGGAGTCACTTCAGAAATACAAACATTGCTCCGCTGTCAGCAAGCATGGACAGTACCCCGGTGGAGTTTCTTGCTTCACCTCTCTGCACTGGAATTCCTTTTCTTCTTTTTCCCTTTATTACATTTTTCATTTTTTTCTTCAAAGAACTGTCCATAGGCACTTATTTATTCATGGGGCAGAAGAGGGATCTTGAATTATTGATAGCAGAAGAGTTTGTTCCTTTAGAGAAGTATGTTTATGTATACCTCTGACATACTTGTTTAATATTTACCTCCCCTCCTTACTCTACTTGACTAGAGCGACAAGGATTAATTGAATATATAAGAATCTATTAGAGTAGGCGGAACCAGTTGAAACCAAAACATCATGATTTCACCATGAATCTCTCCGATAAGGAACATATTTTCCATTTGAGTATCATTAAACAAAAGAATGCACGATTCACGCAAAGAGAAGGAATAAATAGAAATCCAAGCGTTGGTAGTAGAACAATTTTCCTCTTGGATTTCACCATGTTTGCTTCAGAATCCAAATAGGTTCTCATGTGGAAACTAACCTAAGACTGAAAACCAACAAACAAAGGAAAGGAGTAAAAGGGAAAATAAATGAACAAAATAAAATCAAAGTGAACAACATCTAAAACCAAACACTACTCCTACTCCTAACCTAAGCATAAAGTAGGCCAACTCATGTGAAGTGATACTTCCAATGTATCTATTGATGCATTAATTGGCCTACGCGGGTGAGGGAATACATATCAAGAAAGATATGCAAGTAAATCATATAACAAGAAATATAAGACAATGTAATCCAAAACGTTCGAAGTTTGAATAAACGCGCGGAAAATATGAAAGAAAAGGTAAGGAAGCCAATTTTTGGTTGTGTCACAGTGTCCTGACACACTACGAGCCAAATAATTACACATGCAAACTTTCAAACTGTGAGGTCGAGAAAACATAAAGAAAGAATATTTTTTTGTTTTTGTTTTTCCATGGTGCTCTCCAAGTACCACTCCTCCAACTATTGAGCGATAGGACCGTGAAAAACAGATGGAGGATGTGAAAATTGTAAAATAGAAGGATTTTTAATATGTGCAATGGAGTGACGAGGATCCTCAAAAGATTTAACATTCTTCTGATTGGAGGTGGAAATCACCTCGAGGCTACAAGAACCTAACATAACCATCATCTTGGGTTGAGGTGTCTCAATAGATTGAGGAAGATCCAACTCATCAGAAGATATATCCTCAAGGATCGATGGCTTAGAAAAATAAATAACAGGAAAATGAGAATCGTGACCAGTTGAATCATTGAAAATGTCATGACAACCACGATCAGAAAGTTCAAGATTTCAAAAAGAGATATCCTCATGATCTGATGAATCATATATAGGGGAATATATAAAACGAGAAATTTCACCCTCTGTGTTTCCAGAAAGGTATGATGAGAGGTTGGGAAGATCAATGATAGAAGATTCATCCCTTCTGCATTTAGATGAAAAAATGGCATTCCATGAATTCTGTGAATGATTGGAAGTATTAATAGTATCAAAAAATGAATTCTCACATGATTCAACTGGAATGACAGGATCAAGGGAAATGTTAGGATAGTGCGGAAGAGTTGTGGAAGGAAGAGATTCATCGTTTTTCGCAGATTCTTGTTCGACCCTTGAATCTGAAACATACTCATCACAAATGATATCATAGTTTGGTTGCTCAATGATAACTCCATCTAACATGTGATCCTCATGAACATAAAGGGAATTTTTTTAAATATATGAATGCACAAACTCGCAATTTAGAGGATCAGAGGGACCGAAGGATGGAGGATGAGGAGAAACACTTCATTACACTCATCGTGCTTGCACTCCAAAATTGTGCAGGAATTCTAAGTATGTGGGGTGGGAGGAGATTGTGGCTCATGAAAAAATGAATTCTAAATCCTTCCCACCATAAATTATGGAAGTAAATATGTTAGATGAAAATTGAATGGAGGGTTTCTTGGAACAACACCTTTGTCCATTGCAGATTTAGAAGCTTTACGAGCGAGGTTTATTGGGTGTGATTTAAGCGATTGTAACTTGTGCGGTGTAAGTGGAATCTGAAAAAGATATAGAAATATCCCAATTAAGAAATCCCAATTAACTTCATCTTCTAGAAATTTAAAACAAAAATGCAGAAAATGGTTGAGAAAATGTAGTGATTAATTAGGTGATTTTCACAGTTATAAAATTTTCTTAGACAAAATTTTATAATCAATCCCGTCAATAGCATGAAACAATTCTTTGACAAGATGTTCAAAATAGGGAATATAGGCATCGGTGAATATTTAATACCATTTCATTACGCGCCCTTCAAATGTGAGAATGAAAAACCAACATCCAACATCCTCAAGGGGGATTTTGTGTTCTTTGAAAAATTGAAGAAAACATTCAGTATGCTCACGAATGGTTTTTCACCCTCGCAATTAAATTTAATATGTGACAAGTCATAAATGATATCATTCGGCACTTGAAAATTGAGTTTTCCGGAAAGACATGTCAAGTGTATGTTTTTGGGAGAAGTTATAAAAACGAGTGCGGAAATTCAAAACAGACTTCAAGGGCTCGGCTTGTCATCTGGCCCTCCTAGAGCCAAAAAAATTGATGGTGCTAGACCTGCAAACATTCAGGGGATCTTCCCTATATGAAGTCCCAATTATACCTCACAATGTTTGTATTAGGATTCCCAGCAGTGGGGTGTTTAATGATATACCTTGGATTGAAAAACGTATAGAGTGGTGCACAATGTCTTTTGTTAAAGCAAGTGTGTGACCCTTCGGAAAGTCAATATGATGGATGAGCAGTTCTAATGACAAAGGGGAAAGTAAGTGTGTTGGTGTCCAAGTGTGAATAATTATTCAAACCCTTTCCCACATAAATTCATCAATCCAGGTGTGTTTTTTATTGCAAGGTTAACGCACAAAGTATATGCAGATACAATGGCACAATTCTTATATCAACCATGGATTCGATAATTAAACAAAACAATAATCACTGTAACAACAAATAAAGAAATGGCGGGAATAAATTGTAAAGCTTACAATGAATTCACAACATCAATAGTATCAGCAAATACGTCTACTGTCACAACAATTACAAATTATACAAAACAGGAAATAGAATTAACAACATATAAGAAATACGCAACACTTGATCAAAGAGTGGGCCCAAATCTCTGATCAGGGCTCCAAGATAATCACAAAATCATAAAAGTAACAAGAAGATAACTTGCATTAACTTGATAAATAATGTTCTATTACAAAACTCAATTCCTTACATTGCCAACCCCTGACTCACACCTTCAGAGCCTTTCTTATACAAATGTTTACAATGACTGTTCCTGAAATCTCGACAACTAGTGCCTACAAATATACAACATTATAATAGAAAAACTAAATGCTAAAGAAGGCAGAGAAAGGATCTGGAGTAGTTTTGATGTTACAGCGCTTCTCGAAATAGCGCTGCCAACTCGGAGTTGTCCCAGGGATTGCGGATATGGTCATTCAACCAACAAATTTGTGAAAATAGTGAAATTAGTAAATCGCGTAAGGTAACAATCCTCGTGACTTTACTTCATCAACTAAATATTCCAAGAATACATATAGAGGGGTTTACCTGTGCACTTTAGAATATGACTTGAATGTTAATGATACAAATGGGTAAATAAAGTGTGTAGAAATGGAAGGAAAAGATGTACAGATTTGTCTCCCAACAAAGTGAACTCCTTGGAAGCCTGTAATAATACATAGCTTGAAAGGAACACATGAGATAAAAATACATCACACAAAATAACAAGAAAAATAGTCCACAAGATAAGGGTGATGAGTTAAAACATGAGCACACATTCAACCAGATTTGTACAAATTCAAATGAAATAGTTCATAAGCATATGCATAAGTAAGACAACATACATTTAAAACATAACAAGAATATTCCTACAACATTTAAAACATATGCATGAAGACTTGTGGGCTCTGATTTTGTTATAAGTGAAAGCTCCATTCATACATACAACATGACAAACCACTTTCCCCAATAGTGGAACGTGAATTGAACAACACTTGCTCCTCCTAAAGAGATATACTCCCTCTATGCTATGGAGAAGCCAAGGTTGACACAAAACTCCCAATCCTTTTCTAAGCCTAAGCCTAGCCAAAAGCTTGGCTCCCAAAAGCTCTGTACAAGAGTTATGAGGATGTATTTATAACAAGAGTGGGTGACTCTTGGCATGTCCCCTTTGTGAATCTTGGACTCCCCTCATGACTCCTCACATTACATATGACTCTTCACATTCCATCATGGACACATGGAATTTCACTCATATAATAATTACAAAAAATATTACAATTTCCACTCGTACCCATATAAGTGTGGATACTTCAGCAAGTATTGTTACTCTTATCTCCTCGCGGTAGACCTATGCGGAAGGTGAATTCTGCATTGTTGCATGGATTTATTCATTATCTTGACAAAGTTCTTGTATTTTCTGCGCCAACTGCTTATTCTCGTCCACCAAGCACTGGGTGTTAGATCTGGATGCTCCTGCAAAGGCCCAACTATTGTTGACAATGGAATATAGATTCTTGATGGTGTCTACCACGATCACCCTTTATCTCATGAACTTAGGTGATGCATGATCATATGGGAAGTGTTTTCTTCCCACTTGTACAATATTCTTTACATTTCATCAAATGATAATTTTACACATCCATGACCAGATCATCATTAATGGGAACTACCTCCCCTTCCTCGCTCGGTGCTTGCTCTTCGGCTGAAGGTGGTGGAGTCTGAAAGATGGCCTGAGGTGCACTAGGAATCAGGTCCACATCTTCATCTCGTGGCTCTAATCCCACTTCCATGTTCGTGAGTTCAATCAATCATTTGAGCTCTTTAGTAAACTCATGTTCTTGTATATGTTCTCTCACTCCTTCTGTTGTCGGTTGATCTTGTATCTGCTCTCCAACCTATGTAGGTGTCGTCTCTTCTTTCGTGGAAACTTTCCTTTATTCCACTTCTTTCTTCTTTCTCTACTTTTGTTCTCTTCTTCTAAGCTCTTGTTCTTCCTTAAACTATTGTTCTGCTCTCTGTGCTCTCTACACTACTTCTTCTAAGATTTTCTTCTCTCTCTTTATACGCTCTTCTCTATGCTTCCTCTGTCCCATTTTTGCTTCGATTTCCAAAGCTACTTTCTCAGTGAGAGGATATTCTTTCATTTTCCAACTTTGTTCCTCTTCTCTATTGTTAGCTACCTTCCTCTTTCATTTGTCGCGCACTGGACCACTTCCTTTTGTTGTTGCTGATTCTGGAACTACTACCGCGTGTGAAACAACTTGAAAATTCCAAGCCGTACTGATCGTCTCATGAGTTTAGGAGGATTTATAACAATTCTTCCATGGCTCCTCCTTTAGCCACTGATATATCTCGTTTACCCAGTTGAAGTAAACTCTCACACAATGGTATTTTAAAATACACCTTGGATCATGTGGATTGTAATTCTTTGTGCCGAACTCAAATTTTACTATGGATTTTCCTTCGAGATATGTGACCTTGAGATTATTAATCTCGTATAATCTGACATACAAAGGAAACCTTTTCCATGGTGCCTTCTTTGTCCTATGTAGTTCTATTAACAACCATGTGGGGATATGATAAGATACCTCTTACATGACAAGTTTGTTGGTGGCATGTCTCGAAAAAATATGTGGCAGCTTCTGCCTGCCGAATACTCTGATCAATGTGCCATCCAGTAAGGAGAAACAATCAACAATATTTGATATCGTCTCCATAGCTGCTCATGAAATTCAAGGTGGGTCCTCCTGAAATGAGCCTCTAAAGTGGGATGATGAAGTGATTAGTAAGTTTCTCCATGACTCCACGATGACTCCAATATGAGAGTAGATTTCAATAGATATGTATGGCAGTGTCTCTTGGTTTCCATGTTCAATTCATGCCAAGGAATTTATTCTGCACACCGATTGCATCCAGTAAGTGTGCAGATATGTAGAAGCATGCTTGCTTTCTCTTGGGTGGATTGTGAGCTTTTTTCACATGGACTCTTAGCTGATGAGACAATAAATCTGACTAATTGAATGAATTCCCCTCTTTCACTACCTAGTTCAACAAGATAGACCACCCCTCAGGAAAGGTCTATGTGTCTGGTTGGCCATAGATTCTGCAGGCTAGTATGACCAAAATATGATAGTCCTTCAAAGTTCTTTTTTCTTGTACAAGTGGTTGGGTGTTTTCGTGAACTTCGTTGGCTCCTTCACCCAGATATTGATGATATATATTGTGTTCACGTAGTTGTGAGTGGAATAGAATAGTGATTCTATGTTCTTCACTAACCAAGGAAGATGATACATCCTCTTGAAATCTGTTTCTAGGAATGTAGAAGGGCTATGCTCATTGGTGTTACTCAATGTCATGGTTTCCACATCATTGTTTAATACAGCCCAGTTGATCACTTTTGTGCATGGGAAGGCTGGATACTTGCATGAAACCTTGTAAATCCTTGATTTCATGATGTTTATATATTGTTATAACCCTATTTTCCACTCAATTATAGTGAGAGGAACCCAATTTAAACTTACCTTAGTTGTTTGGCTAAAATCCACCCCTTTTCACCTTTTATTTTACTTATGTGAGATTTTTCCCATTATAAAAGGGTGAAATTACATAATTGAGCAATTTATCATAATTAGTTTTCCAAAATATTATAATTATGAGATAATAATTATTTCATAATTGATAGAATTGAGAAAAATCTCCTAATTGTGAAAAAGGTTTCTAAAGTTTCCCATTCCCAAGGAAATAAACTTGATGCGCTTGTGTTTGATTTGGATAGAGGTCCATTATTGTAGAATTTTCCTAAATTTTCAAGCCCCTAGGTGTCTAGATACATTCTCCCAAAGGATGGAATGAGCCTATTTAATTTCACCAAGAAGAAAGGGTGTGGAGGAGAGTATCCAAACTATAGGGTGAGAGCTCTGTTGTTTTGGGAGAGCTAGTTTCTTGATGAGATGAGAACTTGATCTTCTGTTGCCACATTGAGAGCTTGTGAGGTCTTAGTCTTATGTGAGTGCTCTTCATGCTCATTCATTGGATCTAGTGGAGAAAAATTTTCGGATCGTGGAGAGGAGGTGTTGGAGAAAAGGTATAGAAGCATTGTATCATTTTTATGATATTAATGAAGATCTATGTTCTCTCCCTTACATAATTGTGTTTCAGTTCTTGTGATTGGTTTATGTTATCATTAATATAATGATATTACAAAGAAGATCTCTTGTTTTCCTTGAAATTTTGTGGTTGTGTGCAGGTGTTGAGATCGGAAGTGGATCGAGTAGATCGCTCATGTGGAGTGCAAGAATTTTGCTACGAACTCAAGATCCATCCCTAAACTACGAGGAGTCAAGGTGTTATTCTCTCCCTCATAGTGTGAATCCAATTGCATTTTTCTTGTTGAATCGTATGGGATTAGGATCCTTTGTATCTTCCAGTCGTGCCTTTGTCTGTATGGTAATCTATCAGACATTAGATCACACAACAACAACTCTTTGCAATTTCCATTGCAACAGAATTGGTGCTTTCAATGAGAGCACACTCACTTTTGTGTCTACTTTGCCTTAAATCTTGATCGGATCCTCTTGTTTTTGATTTGTTGGGTTTTCTTGAATTTTTTTGACTATTTTCAGATATTTTAAAGGGTTATTACCTCTGTGCTTCAGATCTAAGCTAATCTTAGATCTGGAGTTTTTTTATTTTATTTTATTTTTTATATGAGAGAATAATAGATTGTGTATTTAAAATCAAATTCTAGTATTTTTGTATAGAATTTTATTGAATTAATCATAGATATGTATTCCTCTCGGAATTTCTTCCAAAAAAAAAAACAAAAAAATCACTAAAAACATACTCTATATGAGGGAGCTATGGCCAATTATAATTGGCCAGTTTGTTTTTCTTCCGCCATCACACACGGCTGGTTTTTTTTCTTTAGGTTATGTTATTTTCTGCACATATTTGAGTAAAAATAATTACAAAATTGTATACTTCTTTAAATTTTACCTCAAAACAAAAAAAAATCACCTGAAATAGAGTCCATATGAGGAATATATGGCTGATTGAAAATTCAGCCTATTTTCTATCCGTTTTTCCCAATTTTCGGGTTTTCTTGAGCTTATTTGCTTAAATTTTCAGGTTGTTTTTTTCTTCAGAACTTGCTGATCTATTGAAAATCTATTAGATTTTTTTTTTAAATTTTTTTTTAAATTTTAAATTTTTTTTTAATTTTATTTTTTATGTTAGCTATTGATCTTTGTCAGATTTGAACCGTTTCTTATTTATTGGTTGTGATCTTCCATTGCTTATGTTCTTTGAGGTTCCCTTGAAGGATTCTTTGTGTGCTTTGGTGTAGGACTATTGTTCTCATTTATAGATCTCAATTTCAACTTTGTTTAGCTACTTTTGGTGACTTCTTGGATATATTTCATATCTCACTTTAAGATATTTGTGTCCTTTTACACCTTTTTGTCACCTTTTTTTAGTGATCTCTTTGATTTTTTGGTCATTAGTGTCACAAACGGTGTGATCGGTTGTGAAGTTGTCATCTGATCAAGTTCTTTTGAAAGTATTTTTGTCACATTGTATCACTTTCTTTAAGATCTTGTTTAGGCCTCTTTTCCTCTAGGGCGCGATTTAGTCCTTTGTAGAACATTGGCCCTGGTGGAGCCGTTTTATTGTAGCCCTAGTTTGATTGACATTTCCATATTTTTTTCCACTTTGGCTTTAGTTTTTTATTGCTTTGAGTGTCCTTTTGATTGGCCTTTGTTTCCCTTGTTTTTTCGCTTTTGGAGTGTTTTTTGTTCTTGCTTGGGAGACTTGTTTCGATATTTTTTCCTTGGTTTATTTTTCGGTGTGTTATTTGGGTCATTTATTCAAATTCTTGGGATATATTTTGCAATTAGGAATATTTAGTGAAAAGTGAATCTTAGTAGGCATAGGTGTGTTAGATAATTTATTTCCCTCTCATATCTAGCATTCATCGAATTGAAAATGAAAAAATTGCATATAGTTGCATTAGGGTGACTACCTAAGAGTCCTACACTTTATTTCAGTTTCACGCCGCTTCCCGCTTATGTAAACAATATCCATTAAAATTAACATGATAATAAAATAAACTCAATTTGTCTTTGATTTTTATTGGTAGTAAACCAACACTGGCTTATGGTAGGGTCTTGGAGATAGGAGTGTGATTTAACCACTCCAAGACCACAAAATCAACTTAGCAGCTTGCAGTAGCGAGTGAAATCCATTTGCAGTAGTGCGGTCTGGGAAGCCCTCCTCACAAAAGGGTTAAGCACGCGGTCATACTTGGGATAAGCGGGGTGACATGACCCATTTCTCTTAGTTTTTTGTGGCGCAATATAGTATAATTGGCATGCATACAAACATTTTTTTATCACTTGGGGACCACTTAGGAGGTAACTCTAAAGGGGGTTTCAGTTTTGTCTCCTTTTGGGTTTAAGTTTCCTACACTTGTATGTTGATTTGTCCCCCTAATGTCCCCCAGGTCATGTTATTGTATGTAGTGACCATAAAGGCCTTTCTTTTTAGGGCTCATACACAGGTGCATGGTCAGGGTTGTCTTCTCTGTACCTCGGACATATATTAGTCATACTCTCTCAGTCCTCTTGGGGGGTGAACCACATCTTTTTTTGGCACTTGTGTCAAGTTTGCAACTAAAAGGGATGGGAAGCAACTCACTAGTATAACTATTCCGCTGCTAGATTCTCTGTATTATGTTTGTGTATGATATCTTTTATGACGTTTCTAGAGTGTGTTTTTTTCTCTGAGTACATAGTTTTCACCTTAGGGTGTTTGCAATAACTTAATTGTGTTTGAATTATTATCACCCTGGATGAATTTGTTCGTTGATGGTCACATCGTCTTCAAGGTTTAATTCTTTAACGAAGTGGACTCATTTCTTCTGCATGGATAGTGTGTGTTAGCGCTTGAGAATTATACCATCACATAGATTTAGAATCTGTGTCTGGTCCTACTGATGTTGATCTAGTCTTTATTAAGACTTTGGCGGATCACTCTGACGCTCTTGCTAACCCACCTTTGACTGATAATTTTGGGCCTACCTTACTGTGGTTGAAACCAGATGATTCTACACTTGCCTACACTTACATGCCTTTATCTAAATTAACCCTATGACAGAGTCTAAGACTTCATTACCATCTGCATCAGGAGTCTCAATTTCCATGACAGTGCTTCCACCTTGTAGCGTGGTTATTCCTGCTCCTCCATCCACGCCACTCACTTCTTCCTGGGGCATTATACAAATCTCATCTATGGATCCCACTAGTTTCCTGAATGTTTCTGTGCCCACACCCTCCTCTATGTCGACTATAGTACACCATCCTAGTCAGCTAGTAGGTCTAGGAATTTACACATTGTCATTTTCCCAACCAACTATTCATGTTCCTTAGTTAGGCATGGTTACTTCCACGAATCCTTGGGGGGGATCACCAGCTGTCCCTAGTTAGCCCAGGGGAAATTTCACTTATAGTATGGTATAATATTTGTATATTTCGCTCTTTGGAGCGACACCACCTACCGGTACTCTTATTGGAGGGGCTAGTTTAGCTGGGGGAAACCTATTTGCCAGTATCGTGTCTTACCCGGATCATTCTCCTTATGTCAGTGCTACTACATGGTTTGGTCCTTATTTTCACCCTGATACAACCCCTTTAGAAGTCACAATTTTTGGGTTCCAATGCTCTTCTAAGGTTTTTACCCTGGAGGGAAACATCCATCTACTAGTTACGCTAGCTCGCAACAACCATTTGTTGGGATGAACTGTTTTCACCACCAACAAATGCATCCATATAATCCATTTATGGGGGGACCAAAAGGTTGGTCAAGGGCTTCTTCTATATACAACCCATTTAGTCAAATTCATTATATGTTTCTATCCTCTCTTGATTTACCGAATTTAGCTAAATTGAAAAATGACCCCATTCGTCACGATCCCTAGTGGCCACCTATGCCCACCATGTTACTATATGATATTCCCAAGTTCGAAGGGAAGTATAGGGAGAATCCATCCACCCACATCACCACCTACCATATATGGTTTTCTTCTAATTAGCTGGTGGACGATTCTGTTAAACTTTTCTTGTTCCAAAGAACGTTAACTGGGGATGCTGCCAAGTGGTACATCGAGTTAAAAACTACATCCTACGGTGATTTTTCCTCGTTAGGTCAAAATTTCCTGAAAATTTTCCAATTACCACCTCGGTATGATGTTGACTATGAACTTCTATCAAACTTCAAATAAGATGATGCCACGCTTATTTTTTATCACAGTCATGAGTGGCGTTGTTGTAAGAGGTTGGTACAAACCAAGTTACCTAATTAAATTCTCCGTAAATGGTTAATCAAATCACTCCGACCACAAATTGCCAAATATTTGTCCATATTTCAATCCGTTACTGAGGAGCAAGAAATTTTAGCTTCCCAATAGTTGGATCTCATATATTCATAGTAGGGTACGTTGTACGAAGTTTTTCCCAATTCCCCTAGGCCTTCGACTAACCCACCTCAAACCGTTCCTGGACCACATGTCGATGGTGTGATTGGGTAATTTTTCAATCCTATGAGCCAACTTGATACCCACCTTGGGAAATTGATTATTACGTCTCAATCCCCAGCAAGTGCATCTGCCTCTGCTAAAGCACCCCCTCCTGTTTAGTCCACCGATTTTCTCATAAAAATGATACAACGCTTCTATACCTTCTCTCCAACGTCTCCTCTCCATAATATGGTAGATTTTACCCACTAGATCCAACGAATGAGCATGAATATCACTCATATAAGACTAATACCTCACAAGCTCCCAATGTGGCAGCATACGATCAAGATCTCATCTTATCAAGAAACTAGCTCTCCCAAACCAACAGAGCTCTCGCCCTATAGTTTGGATACTCTCCTCCATACCCTTTCCTCTTGGTGAGATTAGATAGGATCATTGAATCCTTTGGGATAATGTATCTAGACACCTAGGGGCTTGAGAAGTTATGAAACTTCTAAAATAATGGACCCCTAGGCAAGTCATACACAAGTGGGTCAAGTTGATCTCCTTGGGAATGGGAAACTCTATAAACCTTTTTCAAAATTATGATATTTTTCTCAATTAACTCAATTATGAAATAATTTTTATCTCATAATTATAATATATTAGAAAAATAATTATGATAAATTGCTCAATTATGAAATTTCACCCTTTTATCATGGGATAAATCTCACATAAGTAAAACAAAAGGTGAAAAGGGATTCATTTTAGTCAAACAAATAAGGTAAGTTGATATTGGGTTCCTCTCACTATAATGGAGTGGAAAATAGGGTTATAGAAGATACACCTGCCGGTCCTCTAAGTCCGCCTGAAAATCCTTTGTAAAATCATCTTTGATATGATGCCATGTTAGTCTTGATCCCTTATCTATGAACAACTAAGTGTTTGCATAAACTGGAAAGTTAATCGAAACTTTCTCAACTGCTTCCACAGTAGTGATTTCAATAGTTTTCTTTAAGGAAACTCCCTTGGATGCCATTGTTAAAGTAACTATTGGAGAGATGATCAATAAATGATGTACATGTGGGATAGAAAAGGCACTGACGGAAACCAAATGTCAGTTATAAGAAAAACTACTTTCAGGACATGTTCATGCAGCACACCGAGCAACTAAATGGAAGGATTTCGCAATTATTAATGGGAAGAGGGTCTGACTGGATGGGGAAAATTCACACTACACAGTCCCAATAGTCATGCTTGAAGCTTTTGGATTGAGACTGCACAATGCGCAGTTTGGGTAGTGAGCTCGGAGAGACTGCGCATTGCACAGTCACAGTGGAAAAGAATGTTGGTTGAGGCCTGGCATTGTGCAATTTGCAGTGGGGACAGTCTATATTGCGCATTGCATAGTTCTAGAGGCTAAACTCCAAAATTGATCCTCTAGATTGTGCAATGCCCAACTAGGCAAAGTAAATTCTAGCAAAGGGAAAGGAATATTGCCCCAAGGGAAGTGTGAAAAGTGAGAAAAGATGAGAAATGGTGATGGAATTATTGTATATATGACTAATTGTTGATGAAACAGGAAAAATAAAGTGCAGAAAATGAACAAATGAGAAGTGAACGATATCGGTGAGGATAGTCACCGCAACGACGACCATCTGTGCAAAAATGAAGAAACTGATGCGAAACTTGTGAAATGAAAACAAAAACTTGAAACAAAAATTTTGCAGGCTAATTCAAGTTAAAACGCCAGCATGCATGCAAAGAAATAACAAAAACAACACTCATGCAATCCAAACGGAAAAAGTGACTAAAAGCGATAAATGCAAAAATCACCTGGAAAAGCGACGATGATTGGACCGAAGGTTCCTTGACCTCCTCAAGAATTATAGTGCTAAAATATCAAATGTGAGAATGAGCTCTAGGGGCATCAATTAAATAGATTTTATAAATTAGGATTTATGACGTGCATGCCATAAATCAAGGAAAATGTTGAACACATGGCAGCAATTTCAAAAATTGAAAGTTTGCTTCCTTCGGGTTACTAAAAATAGATCCCTCAATTTTATGGATGCTTTTTCACTTTTTTTTCTTCTTTTTCCGGAAAAAATTTCCATGCTACTTACCGAGAAGGATTGCATAGTTCCGGGGAATTGGTAGCTCCCGGCTCAGTAAACTGCACAGTTTCTGAGCACAAAGAGTGATTGTGCAGTTTCTGAGCTCAGTGTTGGGTTGTCTATCATGACTGCACATTTTCCAAGCTCAAAGTTTGGCTTCCATTCATGATTACGCAATTAATAACATTAAGGTCAAGACTGGCTCCATGAATTGCGCAGTTTCTGGAGGCAAGCCCAGAACTATTGCACAAGGCTTAGACAAGAGGTTAGCTTGTGACTTAGAAAAATTTTCAAAGTGAAGAGAAAGTGAACATAAGAAAAAGTGAAAGATACAGATTAATAAAGACATAGATACCTGATAGCACTGCAAGGTAATCTCATGTGAAGGGAAGTTAGGCTCAAAAATCTAAGAAATGACAAAATTTTGGAGGGTGGTTGTAGCTGCTACAACACACTATTGATCACAAATAACACAAAAATATGCCTAAACATAAAACATATAATCCAAAGTCTGCCAAAATTCCAAAAACCTATAAAAATGGATAAATTCCTACCTTCAATGCTTATCCCATCCCATAATGTTTATCATCCACCCTCCACCTCATGTTTAAAAAAAAAAACCAACTATCTTGGTGTATGGAAAATAAATACATAAAACCATTTTTATAGCAATGAAACACGTCCAATGGCATTGTTATATCCCAGAAGGGAGAATGTAGTAATACTTAAACAAAATATAAGAACTGCAGCAATATAAAAAAAAAATCTTAAGAAAACATCAGAATTTATAGAGAAGCTGAGCCATTTTATTATATGGAGATGATTCAGTTACACAATGTACAAGAATATCAGTAGATCTAGCCAAAAATATGGTCTAGCATCACCCATAAAACATGCTACAATAGGTACAACGTAACTGGAGAGGCACTGAAGCAAATACTACACTATCCCTTCAGCAGAATATGAACATATAGTTGCAGGCTGAAAAGGAAAATGTAGATATACTCAAATCTGGAGCTCAGATCATGCCAAGATTCAAGATCTGGCCAATGTGATGGATGCCCAAGATAACCCAGAAAGGATTTTCTAGATCTACAACTTTGGAAAATAACCTCCCTAGGATTTGATCCTTGATTTGCTGGGAAATATAGATCTGAAGCTAGATCTATCAAATAGATGGCTGAAATATGTTGCAAGATCAGATCGAAGCTTGAAGGGTTGATCCCTTCTTCAGATCTACAAGCTAGAATCTCTAGATCTAGCTTCTCAATCCTCCAATAATGATTGCAGCTGCTGCAACACAACTGCCAATAAAAGTTGCACTGTGAGGGAAAGAGAGGCCTTCTTCCTGCTAAAAAATGCTGCAATAAACTCCAGGCTGATGGTATGAATGATGGCAATGTGAGGGAATGATCCCTCACAGGATTACTAGTTGAAATGCTAGTAACTTCCTTCCTCCCTTTTGATATGCATATTGGATATCGTAATTCCTGAAGGAAATACTACTGCTAGGAGGTCAGTAAATTTTGGCCTGATGCCAAATATAAAATGAAGCTCTGGGAATGCTGATCTATAATCCCAAGGTGAGAGGAATAAACCCTCACCAGTTCTCCAGCTGAAGTATTGAAGACAACTTCCACCTTCCAAAATGATCTTCAGAAATCTGCAATTTCTGAATATGAGTGTTCTGCAGAAAGTAGAGAAAGAGATGTGGCACCAATGCCTGATGTAGAATGAATTACAATACTGTTTCTAGAGCTACTCTAATAAAGAGGTGGGATTACTGACCAGGAAGACCCTGTGCTAAACAACACTTGCAATATCTGCTAAACAACCCGAGAAAGCAATGGAATGTCACTTGACAATTCTAGATCTGAAAATATCTTTACATCAAGAATAATCAACATGCCTTCATCCTTGCCTTCATATTCTTTATATAATGTTTGAGCCTTCCCATGCCGTTGACCTCATCTAGACTCCGCTATTCATGTGGACAAGATCCTCCAAGTTTGACTGTGTTGTTTGACCAAATCAACCATTATGTCCAGGTGCAATGTACACCCCCTCCATCATGTGTGCTTTAATTGCACAACATCCTCCATCACTTTATAATGAATGTCTCATGATCTTCTTTTTGACATCTTCAAGATCTTAGTTGACTGTGTCAACCTCCATGATCTATCTCATAAATGAGACATGATCTCCAATTCCATTCACGTTAGTAGTTGCTCAACTACCTTATTATGCATATATAGGCTTAATTAATCCACATTCACACACAAAAAAGTGGATATTTATTCATACTGAGGATTATGGGTCCCTCCACCCTTTTATTTACTTAATTCATTAATAAAATCAAGAACTCTAATTTATTTATTTTATTTTATTTTTTATTTTTTATTATATATATATATATATATATATAGATATTATTTTTTAAATAATCGTGAAACTTACCTCTTTAGTAATCTTAAATTAATTGATAATTGAGTATTATTATTATTATTACTTATTTATTTATTTATTTGATTTGATATTTTATTTTTATTTATATATAATTTGTAATAAAAATATAATTAAATTTTAAAAATATAATAGAATTAAAATTAAAAATTAAAATATTTTTTGCCTATTCTATTCAAACTAGCCGTTTTTCCAACGGCTAGTTGTAGCTTTCCGGATCTATTTAAACTGGTTTCCTGATCAGATTTCTCATCTTGTCCTGATGATGAACCACACTGGCTGGTTCGAAATGCGTCGACAAAAATTTCTTTTATGTGATTTTCACCGAAAATTATTACACACATTTTATGGATCACAGAAGCCAAATCCCTAATATTGAAACTCTGATATTCCAAATATTAGGTGAAAATTTGGGAATATTACAGTCCTCCCCAGAAAAATGTTGCTTGTCCTCAAGCAACTCAAAAGGTATATTCAAAGCCATATATTCTCCTCCAAATGGCATCCACATAAGGAAGGCTTCCTCCATTTGCTGCAATGTGTTATGTATGTTTGGTTCCAAAGTTGTCTTTCAAAAACATATAGAATGACCTCTAACTGTATGGTTAGATGCCCTCCTTCCATTATGAAGTACCAAGTGACAACCATATGAGTTCCAACTTCATCATTAATACATGAGATACATAAAATAAAGTAGCTCTTTCCACAAAGGAAAATCTCCATCTCACAATATATTTCTTCATCCCATGTTTTATGAATTTGACTGAGCATTGATATGCTCTCATACTTAGCCCTATCTATCTTGTTGGATCCAAGCATCATTCCAATGTCATGAAAAAGAAGAAGGAAAAGAGTTAAATGGGTAGAAAAATATGTAAAACCATATTCTCCTAATAGTAACCACCGGAGTAAGGCCCTTTGCTGCCATCCTCCATCTCCTCCATGTAAGAAGGACAAGCCAAACTCCCCCAAAAGCAACCAAAGAAACAAGAGATCTTGCTGCTTTCTCTCCTCCTCATGTGCATCATGAAGAAAAAACATACTAATGGACATATGGAATGTCACATCAGCCCAATACAAAGAAACATCATCAATGCACATCATGAGAGCATCATGCCAAGCTTTATCCAATACAAAACACATAGACATAGGAGATGTCATGTGGTGGCCAATATCTCTCAAGTGAAACCAAAATGAACATGCCTTATTTTTCTACATTCTATCATTTATACATAAGGCATGAATCAGAAAAATATGAGCTATTGGGTGGTAACCATACTCACCCAAGAGAAACCAGCGCAACCATGTAATATTCCTTTTCGGGAATTTATGCTATTTGCTCCTCAAGGACGCTGTATAAGGAAGCAGATGTAAAAATAACATATAAGGGGGCTTGGATCCCCTTGTTAACTCATTAAACACTTCTCCTCCAGAAGTGGAGCCCAAAGAAATAACTATAGATGGGTTATTCAGATCTCCCCAAACTAGATCCCTTAAAAATTACTCAGAGAGAGAGCCTACAACAACATATGAGCATAATCATGAAACTCTGAAAAAATGGACATATCAATATATGGAACATAATACATCCATCATGTTAATTAATAAATCAGCTACAATATACAGAACTATGTTGAGGGACAAGCCACTCAAGCTACCGGAATAAATCTCCAATGATCAAACTATGAAATACATGAGTTGCTGCAACTGCACAAAATGCCGGAGAGCAGTGACAGCACTACATATATTAGATTAGCTACTGCTATAGATGCATAAACATGAAATATATCTGAACTAAACAAGAAATTCCCAAAATAGAAGAATGGACTCCAATACAAGATTTCTAGCCAATCTAGAGGAGATTGCTAGAAATGCCGGAGAATATACAATGTGACAATTTGACTTGTCACTGAAATTGAATCAAAATATAAAATGAGGCTGTAGCAGATCAGAAATAGTGATGCACTCCTCTGATAGTGTATCTAAGCAAAAGGCTGGTCCTTTTACTCAGAGACAACTCCTCCTGATGAGCTCAAATGACCCTCCCAACAACTACTGGCAAAAACAATGCAGATTAAGCTGGAAATTGCGCTGTGAGGGAAGCTGGATGGTTGGCCTGATGCCAATGATATGAAAATAAGCCTGGGAGTCCTCCTCACTGATCCTCCAATGAATAGCTGAGCCCTCCACTGAAAAACAAGCCAAGGAACCACTCAAGAGATCCTCTGTTGCTGCACCATGCAACACAAAATTATCCTGCTCCAGGAATAATGCTGTGACTGAAGTGTTGGAAATATGATGCAGAGTGTTGTCCTTGATGGCAACCCACTTGATAAAGTTGATGGCAACTTGGTGAAATGAGATTGTTGGTTATATGATGCAATGTGTTGTCCTTGATGGCAATGGAAGCCTTCTTGACGAGTTGCCTATGATAAGCAACCTATGTGTCAAAGATGTAAGAATGATGTATCTACAGATCAGTTCAGATGTGACAGAGAAAAGAATTCCAGTAAGTACCAGAAAAATGATAAATATAATATGTCACAATGTATACACTACTTTTGTGAAGGCAACCCGCGTATACATACAATGTATACGCTACTTTTGTGAAGGGAACCCGCGTATACATCCAGGGTTAGCATATACGCAGTTTTTATGAGGCGAAGTTGCGTATACACGCGGAAACGAATGCTCCAAGTCGCGTATGCCCTTTTGCACTCTAAAATTATGATACCAAGGGGCATTACCATGGTATTGGCCCATTGTATTGAGCGCTATATTATCTAATTGATCCCGTCCAGGAATACCATCGGAGGTTGAGTGGTTTTGACTCATGGTATTGAAAAAAGGCTAATCTATATAAGGAGAAGAAGATCATTGTGCAAAGTGTGCAAGATGTCTGGGTTTGAATGAATACTTCTCTCTGAAGTATATCTGTATGGAATGAGTAACAGTTTAATGATAGATCTGAATCTGTGATGCAACTATGAAGAAATGATGAAGAAGGCTATCTAGATCTGAAATGTATCTTCTAGATCTATTTATGAAATGTCTGGATCTGAAATGAGGCGAACATCTGTCTAACGTGAAGGGTTAAATCTGAATTGAATATCTGATTTGAAGAAGAATGCTGCTCTATAATGTCTGAAGATCTATACGCTGGTTTGGAACAGCGGAAGCACGTATATACACGGATTTGATAAAGAGAAAGCGCGTATGTGTTGTGAAGTTAGTTCTGAAGTTTGTGCAGATGTATACGCGGGTTTATGTGAATGGAAGCGCGTATATACGCAATATTAGTGAAAGGAAAGCGCGTATGAAAAGATAGGGTTTGCTGAAGTCTGAAGTATAAAATGTCTGATTTTTTCTGCTGTGTTACTGCTATCTGATGATGATAAATTCTTCTGATCCGGGTTGTCTGAATTGTTAAGTTTGAGCTTAAATGTGTGGAGTGGGTCCAGTCTGAAAATATGATGAAACGTGACCTGCAAGTTGTGCTCTATTGAAGTTGTTGGATCCAGTGTGAAAATTGATGAAACGTGGTCCATAGAGGTGCTGAGGGTTGTAGCCTTCAGTCAGGGGGTTGTAGCTCCCTTCCAGGTGAGGCTGGTAAAGGAGAGCAGGGGGTCGTAGCTCCCTTCCAGGAGAGGCTGGTAAACGAGCGCAGGTGGGTGCCTGTGTGCTGGTAGGAGGTTGCGCCAGCACATATGTTGTAAGATGTTTTCTTTATAATAAAATATTGAAGGCTGAGCAACGACAGCGGTGGTTTTCTCCTGACTTGGGTTTCCACCTAAAATCCCGGTTTTCATGTGTGATGCTTATGTGTGATGGTTTATTCTGTTCTTACTGCACATGTTTACTATTTATTGAACATCTGATGAATGAATGATGGAATGATATATGTGAAGAATTAATGGCATAATTAGATCTCTGTGTATACGTGAGTTTCATAAAGGGTATCCGCGTATATACGCGAGTATGTATCAGGAAAGTAGCGTATGGGTTTTAGAAGTAAGAAAAAGTGAAAAGTTTTGAGTATGCCCTAAATACTGATTCACCCCCCCCCCCCCTCTCAGTATTTTTCCCAACATGAAGGAGGTAGCTTTGGCCAAATTCCAGAATGAGGAAATGCAGCTCTAGAACCTCTCCTTCCCTGAGGATGAGGTAGGTATTCCTGACCGAGAACACCCTAGTGCTATGCAACACTACACTCTTGCTAAAAAGCAAGAGGAGCAAAGTCTCAACAGACTAAGAAAAATAATAATAAATCATGAAGAATAGTGGCTCTCCTCCTCTCCTTATATAGCAAGTGCTCCTCTCCACCATGGGTCCCATCCACATGTGCCTTCCAACTCATGCATGTGATCCTCCTCTAAAACTGCGCAGAGACAATGCATGTGGACTTAGTCAAAATATCTAGATCAAGAATGATCCAGTCCTGTTCACACCATGTGGTGCTCAATTCAGCTGCTTTATTATTCCTCCTTTCACACAAGGAGTGTTATTTCTTCCTCCTCAAGGATTATGGGGTCTTATTACCCATTTTATTTAGCTAAATAAAATACTGCTAACTATAATGTTCCTTTTAGCTTGAGGCTAAAAATTGGGAACATTACAGTCCTCCCCCTTCAAAATGTTGCTTGTCCTCAAGAAACTGCAAGGTAGAGAAAAATTCCTCCCCCTCTTCTTGTGGCCTCCTCATCAATAGACCCCACCATAGCTCATTAGAATATGCAATAAATCTATCCTCCATGTATCCCTCTAAGTGTGTAAAACCAAAGTATACATCATGAGATAATAGAGGATGCAAGTGGAAATATCCTTGTTGTTCAATGGCCTCCTCAAGGCAAGAATTATGAAAAACATGGGAAGTCTTATTCCAAATGAGTGACTCCTTCACCCATGAAATCATCCAAATGAAATGAGCCATCCTGGATAGCTCAACAAAGTAGTCCTCAACCCTGGATCTATGAAACATGTTGGGGTTGAATGGAGAGTTTATATTTTTCCATCCAAATAGTTTCTCCCTCCATTTATGATAAGTATGAGGGGGCTGCTGATATTGGGCTGAAATTTCATGGCCCCCATAATTTTCCCAAGCCTCCCCACCATATGAATCAACCATGAAGTGCCTCCTCCAAAAACGCATTTTCTCCCAATATATTCTCCTGCATGAAGAGAAAAGTAATGGCATGGCAATCATGGTGTGCCCATTGTTTCTCCTGAAACATACAACATGTGAAAAGGGGAGAATCTTACTCCCAATGGGCATCTTCAACTCTAAGTCCACTCTCCAATCAAATCCTCCCATGAGTATACAAACATTGGTAACATATGGAAGAAAAATACAATGAAAACAAGCTGCCATATAGAAACCACAGAGTGAATCATGGTTCCACATGAGGAACCAGCGCAGTGCATTCCATGCCTGCCTCAAGACAAAAGATAAAAAGTGCTCTACTAGCCACTTGTTTTCTGCCACAGTCAGCTCATAAGATGTGAACATGAATGTACAATGTGGTGTAAATAATGCACACCAAGAGTCATGTGGCTTCCCCCACAAACCACCATTAAGGTAGCCAAAAACAATGCTACAAGTAGATGCAAGTATATTATACAGAATGCAAGAAGGGATGATCCTCCTTGATACAATATGCTGCTCATATAAGGTAAAGAAGTACAAAACATAATGTGAAATTATACCTTCTCTACTATGTACTTGAGACCTTGAGTTGAAATGGCTCAACTGAAAAAGCTCCCTCACTCCCAATGAGTAGGAAGGTGGCTGTGACATCCTCTTCATCACCATATGGGCTATTCATCTCGCCATATGCTGATATACATCCTGCTGGATGCCCTCCCAATTGAGCTCCTCTAAAAAAACAAGATATGCATCAAGGTGCATAGCTAGGAAGTCCTCATGTGCTGCATATAATAGTTTATCCTTGAGACTAGATGCTTTAGTCAAGAAGATTTTTCCATAACAATAGATGACCATATCATCCACCATGTATCTGTCATCTCTCTCCGGGTCATCAAGAACCATGCATGCACCAAGATCCTTGGAGTACTCTACCAAAAGCCGAAACCTCCAATACGGATCAATCCTCCTCATAGACAGTGCTGGTGATCTAGCATATGAAGCTCCCCTCATGCTGTTGCCTGCTACTTTGACATCCCCCATGCCAAAGTCATCCTCCAAAAATTCTTCCATGCCTAACATGCAACTGCTCATGCTCAAATAGTAATGGTGATCCTGGGAAGTTGGCCTCCCATGAGAAGCTGTCATCCAAAAGGGATCTCCCAATCCTGGTCAGTGTAGGCATGAGTAACCTCCATCTACTCCCATGTGTGAAAGAGTTCTTCCTCAAAGGAAGTATCCTCTGTCTCTCTAAATTTGTGGAGCAGTCATCCCGCATCATGAAGATGCTCTCCTCCATCCCTGCAGCAATATCTGTCAGCGCAGTATGGGTAATGCTAAAAATGAGAGAGTGCCTTCCTCCTCCTTGGGTCTATCCCAAACTCTCTGCGCTGTGCTGGACTCCTACAAAGTATTCACCTCTCCATAATCCAAGAGTGGTGAACTATATGAAAAGATGTCCCTTATCACTTCTAGATCAGGTGGCCTCCCAGGTGGAATGCCTCCATATGGTGAGACATCAAGCTCAGAGGTGGACTGTATGTATGAGTGGACTGATTTTCCCTCTCTTCACTACATTGTACAGTCTCCTTCTTTTGTACAAAAAATCTCTGGCATATATAAGGGTGCATCATCCCTTGATGCTGATCCTTCTCTTCCTCCTCCACCTCACAATCCCCAATAACTGCTACATATGACTCCGGAATTGTGCCATGGTTCCTACATGTTAAAATACTTTGAACTCCTTGTAAAGACACAAGGAATCCTCTAATGGAAGCAATGGCTCCCCTTTCACCTCCATGTGGTGATGGATCCCCTCCCAATATGACAGCGCTGTTAGATCTCATATGCTCATCCTCCCCATCAATAAATGAGATTACCTCATCATCAAGGAGTGACCCTAGATATTGGTCATCTCTTGAAGGAAGTACCTCCATGAATTCACTAATGGAAGAGGGCCCTTCACAAAATAGGGGTATTTCATTTAGCAAGCCATCAGTCATGTTTTCATCCCCTTCAGAAATATGGAATGGAGTTTGTTTTATGGTTCTCTCCAATGCATGCAAAGTGTTTGATGTTTTGACACATAGAGATTCAAAGTGATTTTCATCAAATTTTCTCACCAATCCTTTAGTGAATCCATCATATGATTCTGCATTTGCATGATAACATGAAACAAAATTTTTAAACCACCAACCATGAGCCATACCTTTGAGTTGCAGTGCTGCTCCTCCGATGGCCTCATCTTCTTCCTCCATCCTCCCGGTAGTGCAAGTGGGCAATGGATTGTGCTGTGGATCTGCATGTGTGGCTGAATGCTCACACCCATCATAATAATAGCTAGGGCTTGCTTCATCTTCAAACCCTCTCAGAAACTTTCTGCAACTTCCCCTTTCTATCTCCTCAAGATATTCAATGATGCCCTCCAGGGTCTGGAAAAGAAGAAGGGAAACCTCTTCTTCCGTCATTCCTCTTTTATTGTTTTCTCTGTACATATCCTCTTATAAATGAGGAGCTTATCCTTATAATGTAATATTATCTTGGGCTACACAGGCTGAGCCATGTTTGATGCTCCGATACCACTGTAATATTCCTTTTCGAGAAATTTCTATTATTTGGTCCTCAAGGAAACTGTATAAGCAAGCAGATGTAAAAATAAGCTGGAAGGGGGCTTGGATCCCCTTTTTAACTCATTAAAAACTTCTCCTACAGAAGTGGAGCCCAAAGAAATAACTCTATATGGGTTATTCAGATCTCCCAAAACTAGATCCCTTAAAGAATGCTCAGAGAGAGAGCCTACAACAACATATGAGCATAATCATGAAACTCTGCAAAACTGAACATATAAATATATGGAACACAATACAACCATAATTTTTATTAATAAATCAGCTAAAATATACAGAAATATGTTGAGGGAAAAACCACTCAAGCTACCGGAATAAATCTCCAATGATCAAACTATGAAATACATGAGTTGCTGCAACTGCACAAAATGCCGGAGAGTAGTGACAGCGCTGCCTATATTAGAGTAGCTGCTGCTATAGATGCATAAAAATGAAATATGGCTGAAATAAACAAGAAATTCCCAAAATAGAAGAATGGACTCCAATACAAGATTTCTAGCCAATCTAGAGGAGATTGCTAGAAATGCCGGAGAATATACAATGTGACAATTTGAATTATCACTGCAACTGAATCAAAATATAAAATGAGGCTGTAGCAGATCAGAAATAGTGATGCACTCCTCTGATAGTGTATCTAAGCAAAAGGCTGATACTTTTACTCAGAGACAACTACTCCTGATGAGCTCAAATGACCCTCCCAGCAACTGCTGGAAAAAATAACGCAGATTAAGCTAGAAACTGCGCTGTGAGGGAATTTGGATGGTTGGCTTGATGCCAATGATATGAAAATAAGCCCGGGAGTCCTCCTCACTGATCCTCCAATGAATAGCTGAGCCCTCCACTGAAAAACAAGCCAAGGAACCACTCAAGAGATCCTCTGTTGTTGCACCTTGTAGCACAAAATTATCCTGCTCCAGGAATAACGCTGTGACTGAAGGAGGTAGCTTTGGCCAAATTCCAGAATGAGGAAATACAGCTCTAGAACCTCTCCTTCCCTGAAGATGAGTTAGGGATTCCTGACCGGGAACACCCTAGTGCTATGAAACATTGCATTCTTGCTAAACAACAAGATGAGTGAAGTCTCAACAGACTAAGCAAAATAATAATCAAGCATGAAGAACAATGGATCTCCTCCTCTCCTTATATAGAAAGTGATCCTCTCCACCATGGGTCCCATCTACATGTGCCTTCCAACTCATGCATGTGATCCTCCTCTAAAACTTCCAGTCCATCAAGGAGATACATTGTATCTAGACAGTGCATGTGGACTTGGTCAAAATATCTAGATCAAGCATGATCCAGTCCTGTTCACACCATGTGGTGCTCAATTCAACTGCTTTATTATTCCTCCTTTAACACAAGTAGTGTTATTTCTTCCTCCTCAAGGATTATGGGGTTTGTTGGCCACCTGTAAAATTTGTTATATCAAAAGGTGGCCAAAACATTTTGGAGCCTTCAAGAAACAGTTTTATTACTAAAAATGTTATCTCTTGAAGCCTCTTGAAGACATCATACCTTTGTTTCAATCTTTACTGCTGTTTCCATCTTAAAAACTCTGAAATTCTGCTCATTTCAAAGAGAAAAGACTGCTTCAAAATCACCATTTTTCCCTTTCCTCCACTTCGAAACTAACCTCCATTTTTTCCCCTTTTATTCCCATGAAATTCCTCTACTTTCCGTGAGTTCCCTTCTTCCATTCATGAAAATCATCTTTACATAGTTTAAAAGTCATTTTTAAACTATATTAAAACCCCCAAATCCATTGAAGAACATTGAAAAAATCATGAAAAATACATATTTTTGTATTAAGGCTTAAGCCTCTTGGGCTAAGTCCTAAACCACTTCCCCGTTATATGCCCTGGTGCTAGAACGAGGCACTAAGCCTTTAAAAGCGCTTATCGCATCGCAAAATTCGAGCGCATAAGTCTGTTTCACCAGGCCAAAATTTCGATTGCGATTAGCCTTTGTATTTAAACCCTCGATCTTATTACTGTTCCATATAACCTTAAAGCCCGCGTCCGGCACTTAAATCATTGTATAAACCATCTCCGATCAATATTTTTCTTTGTAAAGTCAAAAAACCCCTTTTTCCAAAGTTTTGGTCTAATCGCGCCCATAATGTGTTTTTTATATATTGAAAATGGGTAGATTAAAAAGACCCGAAGCGCAATCGCATCGGAGAAATTCATAATGGGTAAGACCCGCATCAAACTTTCTGATGCGATTGGGTCCCAAATGTATAAACCCTGCCCCCACCGCTTTTCATTCCATATATCCTACGCCCGGGACCAAGAGTTTAATTCCCAAGGCGCCAATCACATCACAAAAAGTCAAATGGGTAGATTGAAAAGCCCGAGCCCGAGGCTCTGATTGCGATTAGCCCTTTGTTATATATGCCCCTGGCATATTGTATTTCATATAGACCAAGGCCCCGCAGACGGGCGCCAAGCCATATTATAACTATATAACCCACCCCTATACATATAAACCTTTGTTTTATGTTAATTTTTGGTTTTCACATGATATGAAGGGTTTTCTGCCATTCACTTTTAAAAGCAATCTCCGCCGTTGATCTTGAGCCGGTCAAACAGCCTGCGCAGCATCGCATCGCAAGTTTTTATTGGGTGTGTCCAATATTTCTCCACCTCCGATTGACATCTCCCGATTCTTTCCCTACCGTCGATCTGATCTACAGATCGACGACCCATAACTATCGCTCCTTCGCGCTCCAAGTTCATTGCCCAGCCGATTGCGATCCTTCGATTGGATCTGGACCGTCCACGTGTCCAGATCGGACGGTCTGAGATGCTTTTCTCGATTTTGGTTTAAAATAATGCGCCTCCGCTCATAATGTTTTTTGACCAATCGTAGCCGTTGATCTCTGTAGATCAACGGCCCATATTTTCCCTTCCTCCGCCATTGTAATATTTCTTTTTGACCCCCCAAATTTCATCTCTGCCATTGATCCTCTTATCCAACGGCTCACGTTTAACCCGTTGAGCCCGACCCCTGTGGGTCCTGTCTCCTCCCATGTTTGATCTCGACCGTTCATCCTTGATCCAATGGCCCAGATTAAAATCTCCCATCCCGCTTCCGCTTGCGCATCTTTTCAAATTCACACTCGCTCTCCGCCGTTAGATCTGAGGCCCCAGATCTGACAGTCTATACTCCAAGTCACGTAACTATAAGCACGAGTGATAATCTGAAAAAATTACGCGATATAAGCTGTTTTAGAAATCCACGTGTCGCCTTCGGATGCATATCACGTTCAAAAAGCTAAAATTGCCTACCCGCCTAAACGCCGCGTGAAAACAGTTGTTTTACTCCTGAAACCACTTCCCGTCGCGCCCGCTTCCCTCCGTCGATCTTTGCAGATCAACGGTCCTAGACCATTTTTTCATTGTTCTATCACCCTCCGCCTTTTCCAAAATAATTTCAACGAGCTATCATAGCCGTTGATCTCCGTGGGCTTATCGCATCTGACGACCCTTTTTCTTCCCAAAACCAAATTCGATTTCCAGTTCATTTTCCTCCGCCAAAGGATTTTCGCTCATTTCCTTTGATTTTTCTTAAAATATCCAATAATGTGACCCCTTAAAATTATTAGTTCGCGGCTAATCTCAATCGTTGATCTATTCGAGATCGACGAATCTGACTTAAAACTCCCCACCATTTCATTAACCACCTCCTTTTGACCCCACAAACGAATCTCCGCCGTTGAATGTTGCCATCCAACGGCCACGCTCTTAAACTGAACCTCTGAAGAAGTTTACCCAAATAATGCAGGATTTATTAATTATTTTTTGTGTTTTACAGGTTTGAATGGTTTTTCTGTTATATCAAAGAGAAAACCAAAGGCCGAGGATGACAATCTCCTGCGCCTTTGTACATAGACAAAAACCATTCCACAGGGTTCGAACTTTACGTTTCATCAATGCTTCACGGGCATTGATGCCACATGTGCCCTGTGCGGCCCTGCACATCAACAAGACACAAACCATTGAAATAAATCAAAAGAGTATCAGTGTCGAAGATAAAACCTACCAGAATAGAAGATTGAAGACAAATTTGTGGGGATTACGGCTAAGAATGATTATCAAAAGCCTAATCCTCCAAATTAAAACATAGTTAAAATTAAATCATAAGTGTTTATAAGACAGAAGGCCTCCATCGCCACATTAGAGGCAAATCGCATCGAAGAAATTCATAATGGGTAAGATCCGCATCAAACTTTCTAATGCGATTGGGTCCCATATGTATAAACCCCGCCCCCACTGCTTTTCATTCCATATATCCTACGCCCGGGACCAAGAGTTTAAGTCCCAAGGCGCCAATCACATCACAAAAAGTCAAATGGGTAGATTGAAAAGCCCGAGCCTGAGGCTCCGATTGCGATTAGTCCTTTGTTATATACGCCCCGGGCGTATTGTATTTCATATAGACCAAGGCCCCGCAGACGGGCGCCAAGCCATATTATAACTATATAATCCGCCCCTATACATATAAACCTTTGTTTTATGTTAATTTTTTGTTTTCACATGATATGAAGGGTTTTCCGCCGTTCACTTTTAAAAGCAATCTCTGCCGTTGATCTTGAGCCGATCAAACAGCCCGCGCAACATCGCATTGCAAGTTCTTATTGGGCACGTCCAATATTTCTCCACCTCCGATTGACATCTCCCGATTCTTTCCCTGTCATCGATCTGATCTGCAGATCGACGGCCCATAACTAATCACTTGGTCGCGCTCCAAGTTCATTGCCCCGCCAATTGCGATCCACCGATTGGATCTAAACCGTCCACATGTCGAGATCGGACGGTCCGAGATGCTTTTACCGATTTTGGTTTAAAATCATGCGCCTTTGCTCATAATGTTTTTTGGCCAATTGTAGCTGTTGATCTCTGCAGATCAACGACCCATATTTTCCCTTCCTTCGCCATTGTAATATTTATTTTTGACCCCCCAGATTTCATCTCTGTCGTTGATCCTCTTATCCAACGACTCACGTTTAAATCGCCGAGCCTGACCCCTGTGGATCCTGTCTCCTCCCACGTTTGATCTCGACCTTTCATCCTTGATCCAACGGCCCAGATTAAAACCACCCATCCCGCTTCCGCTTGCGCATCTTTTCAAATTCGCACTCGCTCTCTGCCATTAGATCTGAGGCCCCAGATCTGACGGTCTATATTCCAAGTCGCGTAACTATAAGCATGAGCAATAATCCAAAAAAATTACGCGATATAAGCTATTTTAGAAATCCTCGTGTCGCCTCCGGACACATATCGCGTTCAAAAAGATAAAACTGCCTACCCATTTAAATGTCGCGCAAAAACAGTTGTTTTACTCCTGAAACAACTTCCTGTCACGCACGCTTCCTGCCGTCGATCTTTACAGATCAACGGTCCTAGACCCTTTTCGCATTGTTCTATCGCCCTACGCCTTTTCCAAAAGACTTTCAACGAGCTATCATAGCCGTTGATCTCCGTGGGCTTATCGCATCCGACGACCCTTTTTCTTCCTAAAACCAAATTCGATTTCCAGTTCATTTTCCTCCGCCAAAGGATTTTCGCTCATTTCCTTTGATTTTTCTTAAAATATCCAATAATGTGACCCCTTCACATTATTAGTTCACGGCTAATCTCAACCGTTGATCTATCCGAGATCGACGGATCTGACTTAAAACTCCCCACCATTTCATTAACCACCTCCTTTTGACCTCGCAAACGAATCTCCGCCGTTGAATGTTGCCATCCAACGACCACGCTCTTAAACTGAACCTATGAAGTAGTTTACCCAAATAATGTAGGATTTCTTAATTATTTTTTGTTTTTTACAGGTTTGAATGGTTTTTCTGTTATATCAAAGAGAAAACCAAAGGCCGGGGATGACGATATCCTGCGCCTTTGTATATAGACAAAAACCATTCCACAGGGTTCGAACTTTACGTTTCATCAATGCTTCATGGGCATTGATGCCACATGTGCCCTGTGCAGCCCTGCACATCAACAAGACACAGACCATTGAAATAAATCAAAAGAGTATCAGTGTCGAAGACAAAACCTACCAGAACAGAAGATTGAAGACAAATTTGTGGGGATTACGGCTAAGAATGATTATCAAAAGCCTAGTCCTCCAAATTAAAACATAGTTAAAAGTAAATCATAAGTGTTTATCAGACATAAGGCCTCCACCGCCACATCAGAGGCAAATCGATTCCTCAAAGCTACCACAAAGCCACCTGTGCCTCAAAGCATTCAAACAGAGTCCGAAGTTATTGATCAAATCAGATATTTGCCTCAACGCAGCTAAACAGTTAATTCTGCTGAAAGAATTTAATGACAAAAATATCTGCAGAGTTACTATAGCATGACACAGAGCCTCAAAGGTCAACAAAATCTCACACCGAGCTTAATATTTAATGTAAATCAATTAATACAGACAAATACCTATAAACTTCTCCATCGAGCCCCTCAAAGGCCAATAAGTCATTAGTCTGTATTAATTAACTCAGGAGATCTTTTATTAGATCCCACCTCCTCATTCTTCTATAAATACTTCAGTAGAAGATGAGAAATTTTTTGTTGCAGAACTTTGAAATATACTTGTGCTCGAAACTTCTACTTGTAAATAGTATTCAAAGGCTCTTGAAGCTCTGTTTTTGATCTAATAAGTTAGGTTGAGAAGTGAAGATGATTGCTAAATTGAAACATTGGACTTGAAGATGTAACTGGTTTGACTTCAATATACAAGCTGTTTCTTGGGATCATGGTCTATATCACTGGTGAAGTGCTTCTTTCTTTGTCATTTGTTTCCCTCTCATGTATGCCATATTGTCCATTATTCTCTGATAAATAACAGCAAGCATAGAGTTAGGAATTATTGTTTACAATACCCTTCTCTGACTAATAAGCTTTATCTCAATGTTTTCCTCCAATTTGTTTATTTAAAAATGATTCAATACAGTTTAAGCAGTTAGGAATGCTGGCGTTCCCTCGTCCTACTGTTTTCTCTAAACATTATTCTTGAATTTTATTTTCATTATTTTCTTATTAAAGTTAGACTAGAAAAGTGATGGTGAGCCATGTTTTCTAGCTTCTATTCTCCAAAGGTAAATTCTGAAAGTTTCCCTAAGTGTATGCCAAAAGCAGACTAGATTTAAAAGTATTTTATCTAATCTTAGGCTACATTTTGTTTCTCTTATGTGTTTTTCATCCTTTCTGAAGGTAATTATGTGGATTACTGGATTGTTTGTCTCTTGAGTTATCTTTAATATGAGCTTGTCCAAAGAGGTTTATGGTGAGCCCTGCCCTTTGGTTGGTTTTAAACAGTTGCTTAAAGGCTTTTTCTTGTTTGGACTGACTATAAATCCTTGCTAAAATTATTATCAGTTTCCACCCCTCCAACACTTTATTGTTTCCATTCCATCATTTTAATCTCAATAATATTGTGATATAGATGACTTTCCCCTTGTATCACTCTTGATATTGTTGCACAATTAAAATCCCTATTATGACTCCATAGCCCAATGGACTAAAAACCAACGTTATATCTATATTTTTAGCCAAAGCTTGTTTTGATCGCTTGCAACTTCACACCTTTGAAACTCTTTCCTTTTAGGACTTTCCTCTCAACCAATAATCATGCTCAACCATCCAAAAACAAAACAAAACCCTCGGCCTTCATAACTAGCCTAATATCATTACCCGAACTTCAAAGACAAATCCAATCTTTGCACTTATTAGAGAGATCCCTCTCCAGATTCAGGAGGGCTAGATCCTAGAATCCCAAAGTGGTTGAAACGATGTTCTCCCTACAGTTGGACTTTTTCCAATCTTGCTGATTACAGGGTGCTAACAGGGTCTTCTTACCCATTTTATCTAGCTAAATAAAATACTGCTAACTATAATGTTCCTTTTAGCTTGAGGCTAAAAATTGGGAACATTAAAAACCATGCATCCTTCTTCATTTCATAAGTGTTCCTCAAGGCATGGATCAAAGAAATAGGAGCCTTTGGGTAGTGACAGGAATCTCCCAAGGGCAACCAACGTAACCAAGATTGCTGGCCCATATCATAAATCTGCAAGTGGTCATGCAACCCCTTGCTTATCATCCTCACCCACTCACCCCAATATGGAAGATGAGTGATGTGCTGCATAGTCATGGTATCCTCCCTTTGTAGAATACCATCTTCCTCAAACTGATAAAGTACCTTGCACTTCATGAAATGTTGAAGTGCACCTCCAATGAGATTTCTTAATGATACCTTCTTCTCATCCATGGCCTTCCAAAACCAATGAGGTTTTGGATCTGCTATAGGTAGAAGTATCTCTTTGAGCTGTGAGATGCTCTTTGAGAAAGTTTCATCAAGAAAGGAGAAAAGGTTTCTCATATCTAGATGTCTACCATTCATCATCTTGTCCTCCATTGCTTCATGAGTGAAGCTATCTTCAAAATGCTCCAAGAATAATGAGGCCTCTTCACTTTCACAACTACTAAGTGAAAGCACTGTAGATCTGCATGATAATATATGTGATTTCTCAAAGCAAGGCACAACACTGATCTCATAACCAGTTATTGCACATAGGATTATGCTCATCCCATTTTCTGAAACTCTACACTTCAACTCAAAGGGTTGAATGTAGCTCAACAATGATGAACTGGGATAGTTCTTAACCTCCTCCTTGATTAGATCAAGGGTCCTATGCATTGTGATATTTTTCTGCTTCAAATCAGCACTATGTTCTAACCCTTGTTTATGCATTGGCCCTAATGGCATGTTCCCACAAGTTTCAATAAGATCTATTGAAACAATAGGTGATGAATGTGTATGCATACCTTGGATCAATGGATATGTTGGAACCTCTTGACAAAACACAAGAGTTCCTCCAACTGGGAAAATAGTGCCTCAAACTGTTGGTAAGAGTGATGGCTGCTCTTCTCCAATTGTACCAGCGCTGGAATCTTCTTCCTCTCCCTCATGAATCTCCTAAATCATGCATGGGAATCTATGTGTCAAGAGCTCAAGACTATCTTGCAAATTTGAAAATGTCTCTTCTTCGAATGCAAGTACTTCTGCAGCTGGTGGTGAATGTAGTGACTTCTTGTCCAGAGTGACAAGATTGACATCCTCCTCCTTAGGAAATGTCAATTTGTGACACATCTCTGGTTTTCTCCCATCAAATTTCTTCCTCAACCTGTGAAATAAATCTGAATATTTAGTCACCTTTGCACACTCCATGTGACCAAACCACTAATCATTGGCTTCATCTAAAAGATGAAGTGCTGCAATTTGGAAAACCTCTTCTTCAGCTACATGATGTAGTCTAAAAAATGCATCTAACTCTCTCTTCCAAGCCTTAACATTGCTTGAGGAAGATCCATCAAATGTAGGCAAATAGAATCTATTATGCCTCTCCCTTCTATTGCTACTATAAGATCCTCTTTCTTCTTTGATTTTGAAGAATTTTTGGAGAGTTAGCTTCTCCTTGAATGCTCTAGACTGTGCTTTGTACTCTTCAAGATATAGACTGAGAGTCTCATGAGTCTCAGGTTCATTCCTTCCTTCATTTATATACCTCTCACCTTATTCAAAGAAAGGGGGCATAGTAGATCTATGAGGAGATATATGATTCTCCGATTTTATTTTCTACTGATAGGAAGTTCTTGGACCTTCCTCATCACATTTTCTTCTTGTATCTTCTTTTTGCGTTTCCTCTTTCATTTGATAGACCTCCTTAGAGAGATCTTGCATAGATCTACAGAAATGAGTGGCAGAATCTTCTTCTTCCATGATAGATCTCATCTATCTTCTTCTTCTTTAGATGAAAAAGATTGAGTATTCACAAGCTGAGCCAAAGATCATGCTCTGATACCATTGTAATATCCCAGAAGGGAGAATGCAGTAATAATTAAACACAATATAAGAACTGCAGCAAGATAAAAAATAAATCTCAAGGCAACATCAGAATTTACAGAGAAGCTGAGCCATTTTCTTATATGGATATGATTCAATTACACAATGTACAAGAATATGAGTAAATCTAGCCAAAAAGATGGTCTGGAATCACCTAGAAAATATGCTACAATAGGTACAGCGTAAATGGAGAGGCACTGAAGCAAATAATGCGCTGTCCCTTTAGCAGAATATGAACATATAGTTGCAGGCTGAAAAGGAAAATGAAGATCTACTCAAATCTGGAGCTCAGATGATGCCAAGATTCAAGATCTGGTCACTGTGATGGATTCCCAAGATAACCCAGAAAGGATTTTCCAGATCTACAACTTTGGAAAATCACCTCCCTAGGATTTGATCCTTGATCTGCTAGGAAATATAGATCTGAAGCTAGATATGTCAAATAGATGGCTGAAATATGTTGCAAGATAAAATCTAAGCTTGAAGGGTTGATCCCTTCTTCAGATCTACAAGCTAGAAGCTCTAGATCTAGCTTCTCAATCCTCCGATAATGATTGCAACTGCTGCAACACAATTTCCAATAGAAACTGCGCTGTGAGGGAAAGAGAGGCCTTCTTCCTACTGAAAAATGATGCAATAAACTCTAGGCTGATGGTAAGATTGAAGGCAATGTGAGGGAATGATCCCTCATAGGATTACTAGCTGAAATGCTAGTAACTTCCTTCCTCCCTTTTGATCTACAGATTGGACAGCGTAATTCCTGAAGGAAATACTATTGCTAGGAGGTCAATAAATTTTGGCCTGATTCCAGATCTACAATGAATCTCTTGGAATGCTGATATATAAGCCCGAGGTGATAGGAATAAACCCTCACTAGTTCTTTAGTTGAAGTACTGAAGACAACTTCCACCTTCCAAAATTATCTTCAGAAATCTGCAATTTCTGAATATGAGTGTTCTGCAGAAAGTAGAGAAAGAGATGTGGCACCAATGCCTAATGTAGAATTAAGTTCAATACTCTTTCTATAGCTACTCTAAGAAAGAGGTGGGATTCCCGACTAGGAAAACCCTATGCTAAACAACATTTGCAATCTCTGCTAAACAACCTGAGAAAGCAATGGAATGTCACATGACAATTCCATAACTGAAAATATCTTTACATCAAGAATAAACAACATGCCTTCATCCTTGCCTTCATATTATTTATATAATGTTTGAGCCTTCCCATGCCTTGGCCCTCATCTAGACTGTGCTGTTCATGTGGACAAGATCCTCCAAGTTTGACTACGCTGTTTGACAAAATCAACCATCATGTCCAGGTGCAATGTACACCCCCTCCATCATGTGTGCTTTAATTGCACAACATCCTCCATCACTTTATCATGAATGTCTCATGATATTCTGTTTGACATCTCCAAGATCTTAGTTGACTGTGTCAACCTCTATGATCTATCTCATAAATGATACATGATCTCCAATTCCATTCACATTAGTAGTTGCTCAACTACCTTATTATGTATATCTAGGCTTAATTAATCCACATTCACACACACAAAAGTGGATATTTATTCTACTGAGGATTATGGGTCCCTCCACCCTTTTTACTTAATTCATAAAGTAAATTAAGAACTCTAATATTCCAAATATCAGGTGAAAATTTTGGAATATTATAGGCATGATGGTTGGAATTTAATTAATAAAAAATTTCTTTCATTTTTATATATCTTATAATAAAATGATTTTTTCATATGGATTAATTTCTTAATTACATATGAAAAATGCAATATAGCTTATTTGATTTAAATTATTTTTAAAACATAAACATATATGGATGATAAAATAATGTTTTCATAAAAACAATCCTTAGGGGACTATGTGAATTGTATTATTTAATTGAGAGAAGGTTAAAAGCCTTAAAATGAACTTAATTAGTCATCTGGAGTTCAAGAGACTACTTGGAAGATAAAAACAAGGGTCATAAAATTGTACTTACATGCGAAGATGAAACCAAAGGTCATAAAATTGTGTTTATATGTATATCATTCTAATAATAGGTATCACACTCCTTATCTAATCATCTTCTAAAAACATAAATATTTATTAATCATAACAACATTAAACTTACTTGGGGGAGGTAGGAATGAGATAGGTATTACTCTACCCCAACAAAAGAATTGTGGCACAATTTTCTTGCGGCCTTGGTCATGCGACAAAAAATTATGAATTTTTTTTGGCTCTGTGGAAAGGCCTAGAAATTGCATTGGAAAAAAATGTTGAAAATATTATGGTTTTTGGTGACTTGTTGGTAATTATTCATTAGGTAGTCAAGGCCAGGAGAAGGATATGGTATAATCTCCCCCCTATTCTTCAAAGGATTATCTTTCTAGCCTCTCAGTTTGAGCATTTGGAATTTGTTCATGTATATAGGCATATCAATTCAAAGTCGATGCATTGGAAAAGAGAGGCTCGTTGTTGGTCCAAGGTCGAATAGAGTTGGAACAAGGAAATTTTATAATCGTCCATGATCCTTAGTAATGATAAGATCTACAATTTGAATGTTTTTGAATTTAAATTTGATTTACCTGGAAATCCTCATTGTTAAAGGGGCAGGACATATGCCTTTCAATTTTAATGGTCCCAAACTTGTTTTATAGTGATAAGTGCTATCGATATTTGGATTGCCAATCCTCTTCGGTGTTGAGTTTCAATTCTTTCCTCCAAGTGTCCCTCACACTCACATAGGTTTCTTAAAATCTCTCCCTTAATCCTCTACTCAATGAAGTATCTGCATTTATTTCAGTTTATGTGGGTATGGTTGGATATTGATACGGAAGTGGTGTTTCCTTATTCAAGTTTTGGGATGGAGTTATTAGTGTTGTCCTGCACTTTCATTTCCCATTCTATTCATTATCCTCTGGAAAATTTTGGGCAGGATTCATAATTATTTCCTCAACTTGGCTCGTGGAAATGTTTCAGTCATAATTATATAGGTGATCATGCTGCCTTCTAGTTATTTCATGGGAATTTTTTCCTAGTTGGTATTGCGGAATGGGAGAACCCTACTGGTGTGATATAAAGACGGATTGAGTGGAATTTTATCGAAATGATGAATCTATAATCTCTTCCAGAGAGTTTCTATGTTGTTCAATTTCTCGAAGAGGGTTGCTACGTTGGTCAATTGCTCGATAAATTTTTAGATTTAGTTGAGGCATTGAGGGTGGCTAGATAACAACAAGATGATATGTCAGAGAGAAAACATTAGTATTCTCAACTTCTAATGGAGGCAAAATTCCTGTAGCTCCTGAGTAGCCTAGAAATCTCAGTGAATGAATTGTGTGAATAAGTCATAGCTCTCAATTCTCAAGTCATTGTTCTTGAGAATTATTTGGTTGGAATTACTCAGGTTGATTATAGTGGCATCGACTCTAGTGTTGCTCACAATAAAAATAGGACTCATTGTCCACAAAGGAATGAAAACCATGGAGATGGTCATTTCCGATGGAGTTTCTTTGGTTGGTTCAATTATTTTTTACTTCAGTCATCCTACTGTTATATGTTACAATGTAAATGCATCATTGTTCTAGGGTTTATTGAATTATAAGTAGATACATTTTTAGATCAAGGAAGAAATGTAGCCTCAAAGCTTACCTAAATTTTTTATGGTCTGGTGAATACTTGCATTGTTTGAAAGAAAAAAAATCGTGTAAGGGTTCTGGCCCATAACCCAGATGTTGTTAATATAAAACCTCTATCTATCTTAAAAAAAAAACATTAAACATACTTCAATAATAAAACAAAGGAGTAAGTAGCCTTGCTACTCACTTTTGGAAACAATGATTAGAAATGAGAAGCGGGGGGGGGGGGGGGGTGAATTAGTAGTGATTTCCTGTATATCAATTTAAAATATTTTTTGACAACCTCAAATATCCATGCACATTCATAACATTATCTCATCAAAACAAATATGAAACAATAAACTAAAAACATAATAACCATGATAAATATCAACACAATCATGCACACATAAGAACACAAGTATTTCAGGTGGAAACCATTTTGGGAGAAACCACCCTGTTGTTGTTGCACTACTCAGTTATTTTATTATTCTGCTAAACAAATCATACATGGATTAGCTTACACCCATAAACCGGAAGAATTGGCTTCCTCTATAGTATACTAGCATCTATCAATTCAAAAATATATTTCTCTCACAGATCTACGTAAATATATATGTTGGAAGCTCCCATATTGACCAATGGTTCGTGCCCAAATACCATTGGGTTATTCAACTCCTATTGGATGGAGAAAAATATTCCTAATACTGAATACGCCAAATTAGTGTCTATTTTGAAGCCTCCGCACATTCACTTCCTCCATGTGAACCACATTTCATCAATGTTTCATATTGGGTTCTCAATTCGCTCAACATGAGAAACCTAACAGCTCTAGCATTCTACACATAATATATAAATAAAAAGTCTGACCCGGAGGAGGAAAATTATTCACACACCAAAACATCGCTCTCAACACACCATAAGTTTCCAATTTTTCTCCACTATGCAACACAGAAAATATAAATTCCTCATACACACTCTCTGCAATACAATGTGAGTAGATTCAAAAAATTATACTCACTCATAATTCCCTCACTAAAGCATACTCTCAAACTCTCACAATAGCCAACCAAATAGACTCAAAGGTTTCCTCTATTTATCATTTTTATGTGTTGAGTCACTTAGTAAATGCTATAGGTTATGGGCCACTCAACAATCATTTTCGCATGCTTGAGATTTGGTTAAGATATGCTTCTTGAATAAATCAACTGCTAACTCCACTAGCCCTTTCATATCTTGAGCCTTGATTAGCTTCTAGAGACCCCAAAAATTTTTCCGACCATATACCTAAAAATTATGATCAATAGCATCGACATAACATCAAAATTAGTTGAGAAAAGAGAGGAATGAGGAGAAATTCCTGTGAAAAACCTTAGTCATTCCCACAACACAACCTCCATGAGACTGTAACTCCTCAGTCACTCCCATAGGTCTGCATGGCAGCAACTAGAGCTTTTCAGCCGCTCCCACAGACTTGGCATCCATGCAACTGGGGCAAAGGATGGAGTAAAACATATTTCCTCAACTCATAAACTGCTCCACCTTCTTGCATAGATTAACAAGCCTCTTTAGGACCTTTGGAAGTCACTGATACCTCTGCAACACTTCACCAAGTCACTACCACATCACTTTCATCATCATCAATCAAACTAGGTTGACTAGGATGCCAACCAACAACCATACTAAACATTAGGGCTATCAAACTTCTCTAAAACATATATGACATCAGTATGCAGCTCCATAACATGTCATACATCCTCGAACACTTGTAAAAGTATCTCAAGCACCACTAGCACATGTAGATTTTCTCCAAGCCCAATGTATAACATCATCAACATGGGAGACATAATTCGAGACACGGAGACCAATAAACAAGGCTCCTTAGCTCTAACTCCTGTAGAAGCCACCAACACCTGTATGAAAGAACATGATCAAGAGGATCATGACATCTCCAAGTTAGTCCAAGCTAGTAGACACGCCAAGGCCCATCTACACCTCAACAATCTGCATCCACACATACACATGCATAACCAAATCACCTACAAACCAATAAAATAGGTTGACATCAATTCCAACCAAAAACACATCTGCAACACTGCAACACACATCAATTCCAACAATCTTCCCCTTTTGCATTGATGTGAACCCTTGGTAAACTAATCATCTGAAACTATCCTCTAAAAAATGATTAGCATCCTCAAATTGTCCCTCTTTGATATCAATGGAAAAAGGCTAAACATATCAAGAACAAATGCTATATACTCCTCTACATGCAAGGGGTTCCACAAAAAACATAATCTCAAAAACCATCTATAGGTAATGAATAATGGAGTGCAAGACTGAAAGATAACAACAACACTCCCCTATAAAATGTGTGCACTAAACTCCCCCTAGACACTATTAGGGTCCTATAAGTCATAGGATCACAAGGTGATTCAGTGTTTTGTTTTAGTAATCTTCCATTGTAAATAATTTTCAATATGAAAATGATTTCCAAAAAAATTATATATAGAAGAAAATAAAATAGGGTATATCAAATTTTTTTTTTTTGAAAAGAATAAAATGAAAATAAGAACCCAACAAAAGAAAAAAATAGAAAAATAATACTGAAAGTGCTGCAAATTCAAATGCCACTATGGATAGATTAGTTTTCTTTATGTCAAAATCCGATAAGGTTGTGTGCAACTTGTTTAAAAATGGTACAATGACTAGATATTTTTTCAAATCATACAACTTTATCATGATTGAAAAATTGTGAATTTTTGTCAATTAGGTTAGAGAATAAAGATTTGCAAAACAATTTAATCTTGTGTTACACGTTATTTTATCACCATGACATTTGAATGTCTATATAGGTCTATCACTACCTATATTGTGCTCCCTTAGAAGTAAAAAACCCTAATGTTCCTAAACCAAGTCTTAAAATTGGAGAAAAGCCCATTAAAACCCTAAAAAGTCTAACTCTGCACTTTTTCTAGCTCTTTCCTGTGGACCCACATATATTTGTTCTATAGCCTACGGCATATCCCGCACGTTCTACTTATAAAACCCGCGGACCCCCGTAAACAGTCAAATAAAGGAAAAAGTAAGTTCTAGAAGCCCAGCTGGTCGAATATTCTCCCAACTGGAAGCTTCTAGAAGCGCCATAAGTTCGAGCTTTATCCCTCCACTCATGGAGCTTATCCCTTGGTCTATGGAGCACAAATCACTTCATGAGAGGAATCCATCCCCCTCTTCATGGAACTGAAAATACCTTCATTCTCCTATAAATTGAGCTCATGTTTTAGTCTCAAGGGTAGATTGTAGCTTGCAGAAGGTAATTGCTGAAGAAATTCTCAAGAGAGCATACTCTCTACACTATTTATAACTGGTATGAGAATGATCACACACTCATGTCCATAAATTCACGTTGGTTCAAAGAGAGGAATGCTTGTCAAACTGAAGGAGGAACGATTGTTCAGGACCCTGGGAGAAACTTGTACGACATCAAGGCATCAGGTTGTAAAGTTACTATTTTCATTCAAGATAATACATATGGATCTCCTTTTCTCATTGAGTTGTTCTTGTGCTTATTTGAATAATTCAATACTTAGACTCCTTGATCACTAAGTTAGATTAGCTGTTCTTAATTACTATATGTTGCAGGTGCTTTTAATTCTTTTGTATGTCTTTGATTGCAGGTTCTACTTACTTGCGAAGCCTCTTTGGAACGACTGGATAAAAGACTGCACTGAACGTTGGATTTCAAGGTAGGGGCATGTCCTCTTTCTTTGTTTATAATAATTCTGAATTGAAAATAATCTAGAGCAAACGATTTACACATGGATGTTTGTTTCTATCTATTCGTAGAATACTAGGGAGATCACTCTTGTCCATAAGACAGATTAATATGCATAACAACTTGGCGACTCCGCTGGGGAGTAGAACTTAGTTTTCATTTTTTATTTTCAGTTTGAATTTTAAGAGTTTTCTGATTTTGATTTGTTTGAAATTGGGTTGGGTACATAAATTTTAAGAATCCATGAAAAGAAAAGATGAATATTTTTATTTTTTCTATACTTTTCCTTGCTTCTGCGGTTTTCATTTGAAAACAGTGCAGTAGCTTCCTCAAATTTTAGTTCAAAAAAGTGCGGTACCGTTCTGTTCTCCATTAGAACCTGCAGACCTGTGGAAATTTTTTGAAAAATTTAAATTTCTCTTTTTAGGAGCCAGATCAACTGATTCTTTGTGTTTTCCCCAGTCTACCTTAGCTGTCAAATCTTATGTGTGAATTTCTTTTCAACAACTTTTGTGTCACTCTCCGTTAAGTTAATTGGGTGTTTTGAATATTCTTTTTTGAGAAATTCTTAATTTGATTTCATTTGGTCATTAATTTGAGGTTTTTATCAGTCTCTTAACAATTTTTCATCTTTTTATTTTGTTTTTGCAAAAAATATTTTGAGTGTAAATCACCTTTGAGTGTTTTTACTTTTGACCTTTGGAATTCTCACCCAATTTTCTTTACTTACACTTGTTTGGTTTTTTAGATTACATTGGAATGATCTTGTGTCTAAGAGTTCTCATGCATATATCACATTTGCATAATTAGAAATCTCATTTTGAGAATATGAACGAAAAATGTGTATAGATTACATTTGCATACTTTTCAAGTGAATTGTGCATATATTACAACTGCATATTTTACATTCTGGAAAAATCAATCGTAGATTTAGATCAGTTTATTTGATTTGAATTTACATGTTTTTATGCTCATTTTAAAAACATAAAAATAAAAAATTGGAATTGAAAAAGCATTATTTTTTCTTCATAAAATTAGTGCATTAGAGAATTTGTTATATTTTCTCTTATTTATCAATTTTTGCATTGTTGGAAGTGAATGGAAACTCTCTCCTTACTTTAGTTAGGATTCATCGAATTGAAAATATTACATTATAATATTTGATTGCATTCAATTTTGGGTCAGGTAATAACACCATTGGTTTCATATACATCTACCCTTTGAGTAAAAACAACCAAATAACATAGCGCTTAATAAAATTCATCTAGTAATTTTTACATTTTCTAGGGTTTTTTCCACCAATCTAGTTTAGGACTAGTGCTTTGGAATAGGTTGTAGTTAACGTTCCAAATAAGTTAAAACAAATAATAGTAATCTTGCGGTAAGGAAAAATTTCAATTGTTGCAATTGTGCTATGGGAAGCTCTTCTTAAAAGACTCAAGCACGAGATCATGTCAGAACCAGTGAGGTAATAATACCTATATCATTGGCAAAGATAGAAGATGTGCAAGTAATACAAACGATAAACCTCAAATTAACCATTGTCGAGGAACCTGGGGTCACTTGTTAGCAAACCTTAGATTTACCATGTCGAGGAGCTTTCAAGGGGATTGATCTTGATAATCTGCCCTTGTGTGTATATCAGATCGTATATTGTTCCCCCAGGTGAATTTGTATCAGTTGGTGACCTTAGTGGTCATAATATTTATGATTTTTCCCAAGGTGACGGTGGAGGGAAGGTCCCAACGTACCTGGAACAGACGTTGACTAGAATCACTTGGACTTTTTGGAGGGTGCACTTCACTTTGAGATGGCATAGTGGAGGTACTTGCACCAGACTGTTTCATTAAGAAGGTTGTCAGGGTAACTGTTTCAACCGCTAGTTTTTCATATTGATCTTTGCGAAGTTGGATTTCATCAACAACTAGTGATTTCACTGTGAAAACAAACTGTTTGTGTGTGGTTTGACTCCTATATTTGATAGCGCATGTTCCTTTGTTTGTTTTTTCTTTTTAGAGACCTTAGGTGTGGATTGTGAATTTGATTAGTTAAAATTTTAAGTTATTAATAAAATTCACTAAAGTTGAATCTAATGACAACAATTATGGAATTTACCAACCAAGGAACCCCTCTTAATGAGAATCATAGTACTTTTCCTCGCTTTGGAAATGTTTGTCCTCCTTATATGGCTACATTGTTATTACCTAGATTTACCATAGGTTTACTAGTATGGTTATTTTCAACATCATTGGCCTCGAATACTCAAATTGTTCCACCTCAACTGGATGTTTCACCTCAACAGAGTTCACCATGTCAACATCACAAACCTCATGTTGACCATTTACCTTCTTCGCCCTGTTAGGGTCCTATAATAATAGGATTCATAATTTTTGAATTGACTATGATTAGTCTTGTAAATATGTACATACCTTGCTTTCTGCAAGTTGTTTTTCCATAATTGAAAATAATAAAAAATGAAAAGAGGGTAAAAATCCTAAAAGAAAGATCAAAGGACTTGAAAAAAAAAATGGACCCCAAAAAAATAAAAAAAGAGATAAGAATAAGATATGAAAGTGATGCAAGTCAAAATTCCACTACTATTTAATTTTACTGCAAAAATAATGATTATGTGCAGATTGTTCAAAATGCCATAATCCATGTTGAGTTAAATATTTTATTCTTATATTTTTCATGCTTTGAATTTCCATGTTTACAGATAGAGAATAAAGATATGTCAAACAGTTTAAACTTGAAAAATCAGTAGATAGTTAGAGAATAAATAAGGAGCTCAACAGTTTAATCTGATCCCTCGGATGAAATCAGGTTAGAATTAGATAGTTTATGTTTTAAAAGAAAAATGGATTTAGGGTTGCAAGCTTAAATGCACCCATGCAAATGAAGTAAAAAAATGTTAGAATAATGATGGGTAGGTAGAAAGTAGTTGTTCAAGGCATGTAATAAAACATCATCTGTAAAATTACTAATTTCCCCTCCCCCACAATGTTTCAGTATTCAAAACCTTCAGTTGAAGAGGCTCAGAGCATTTCTCTGCCTTCTGTTGGGACCATAACCAAGGCTTAATGAATGATTGGTAAAAGTATTGGATTCCCTTCATAAAAGTTCATTTCCTCAACATATTCACCCTTTTCCAAAAATATAATCCATTTTCCTAAGTTAAGAAAACACTTTTGCATAGGGAAAGTAAAACCCCTTTAACTAATTTCATTTCATGCAAAAACATTCAAAAACTCAAAAAATACAAATTATCCTAAGTATTGTGTAAATATTTAAAATGGGACCATTATTGTGCTCAAATGCCTCTTTTACACTTTTCTTAGTTTAATTATATGTATTTTCCATTCATTATATTAATCTCATATTAACTTAAACATAATGTATTAAATCCTTTATAACTACCCGTTCCCGTAGGTATATTAATTCCTTTATTTTTAATATTCCAAACCCACTTTATAAACATTAACCTATGGTCTAAATACCCATGTGGTAAAAATTACCCCGCCTATCCCCTAAAGGTTAAACATATTATATGTAATAAAACCCACCTTCATAAAACACATAAATTTCATTCATTTACTCTGTAAACACATACTCGCCTATCATATTAATACATAGGTTTTATGTTTAAACTACATTTAAAATGTTTAAACTTAACCTTGAAGTATATAAATTATCTGGGCCCCATGCCCCACATACCAAGCAACTCTATCAACTGACCTCCGCCGTTCGCATACCTTCCTCCAGATCCAATGAACCAGATGCGATATCGCAAATTCAATAGCACCAACGTTAAAATTTTTAAGATTTGTGAAATAGGTTGTTTTACTCTATTATCTCTACTCCACGTAGCGCCAAATTACTGGATCACATTCGATCCAAAGAAACCACTTACTGCCCTGAGCTCATGCGATAACCACTGGTGGTTTTCTCCCACTAGCGCTAAACCACCCTTCCTCTGATTTAACTCGCATTCAATACAGAACCCATTTAAAACCTAAAAACTCTATACAACCACATATATGCCTAATTCAAGTCCTTTTCAGAGTTTTTATGCATGTTTAAGCCTTCCCAACTGAAAAATCAAGCGTTGTACTCCATTTTTTCACCCAAAGAACTAGAGATCTAGTGAGAATTGCTGCCAAGACCGCTTGAAGCTCCCAGTTTACTTCAAAATAATTCAACAACCATAAGAAAGCCTCTCCGACACCTCAAAAACTCATTTAAAGATCAAATACCTGCAAAAATAGGTATTCCTCGAAAGAAATAACCTTCCCTTCATTTGAAAGAACCAATTTTCTGAGAAATTGAGCCTTCTAAAGCTGTTTGCCCACAAAATAACCCTTATTTTTCCTGTAAAGAAAGAATTCGTTGCTAAACCCTGATAAAATTATGATTTTGATACTGCAATAAGTTTCTAAATCAAAATTGAAGTAATTTTAACCTTTTATAGACTTTAAAAATCCTTTGATTGATTAAAGAAACCCTTTATAAACACTCAGGATCCTTATGTGCCCAAATTGAACCATTTTAGTCCAGTTTATTCAAAGAAGAGCAGAAAACCTTGGTTCTACCTTTTCCTGAACCTGTAAAAAGTTTGAAGATCAGTTTTAAAGCTAAATTTGTAGGTTTAAACAAAACAAAAAGCCTAATTGTACCCTTTTCTTTTCAATAAACCTCTGTCACACCAGAAATACCTTCTATAAACAGTTTAAGCTTACAGAAGAGTATAAAAAGCTTAAATACAGAGTTTTAAGCATCCAGAAGACTAAAAGTGTCAAAATAAAACCCAGTAATGGCTTCCAAAACCAATATTGTTATAAATCCTCTACAACCTCCTATTGTAGATGTGGAGCATACACCTCTAGTTGATATAGATTACAAAATAGTTGATCCAGTGATAGAATTTAATCTTCTAGACCTCCACTGTTGGAGTCTTGAAAAATCATTAGATCAAGTAGACGAAGTTCAGATTTGAGAGTCAAATCTACCCAAGTATGTAGTCCCACATACTCATCAATTTCCAGAATTCATTAGGTTGTGTCAATCCTATTATTTACCTGAACAAAGAGCTATGGTTGATGCTAATAAAGAAGTATTTTTCACTATTACTGTAGAGTCCATTAACCTAATGATTCAGATCAAACCAGATCCCAATGCAGTTCCATTATCCATAGAAGCAATCAAAAAGCTCTATATTCAGTTAGATTTTCCTAAGAGGTTTTAGATTTTCCAAAATTTCATGCCTACCTATGTTGAAATCCCAAAGATAAACCCTCCTTATTCTACTTCCAAATTTCCTGAAGGGTCAAGGCATTTCATCTCTATGTTATCCTTTATCCTAGGTTATTTTACAGATGAGCATACTGATGAGTAAATTCTAGGTTGTCTATCCACTTTTGTGCCAGGTCAACCTCCTTCTGTTATCTACAATTATGCTGAATACATAGCTGATAATATCCATGATCAGCTTGTGAAATTTCCCACTAAAGGAGTTTGTGGATATTCATCCTTCCTCTTTCATATGTTCCTTTATTTCCAAGCAGATAAGTTCCCAATTAACCTTCGGAAATTAGATGTAGAAGGGAATCCTATATTAGTCATCTTTTGGCCATCTTTAATAAAAAAAGAATCAACATAATTCACTTATCTGGATTTTATTGATTGTTTTTTTCTTCCATTGATCAACATGTTGACAAAAAATGTACAACCAAGAATCAATGACGAGATAAATAAAATATTACAACTGTGAGAACAAAGTAGAACTGGAGATTGGTATCTTTACCAAAACCATACAGAGATCAGAGTTTTTGGGTCAAATATTTTACCCTATAAACTACCAAAATACTTGCCAATGAGAGTTTTTGCCTTAGAGTATATCAGGCAAATATGAAATTTAGATTCTATCAACTTATTGGTTGCAAAAAGAAGAATCAATTCAAGTTAAAGAACGAGGTAGGACCCTTCATTTGCAATCACATAGATGCAGGTACAGAGGCAGAAAAATAGTTGCTCGAATGAAAATTTGAAGAAAGTTTCTTATGGAATTATGAACCTCAAGGAATTATAAGTAAAATGAGGGTAAAATGCAAATTGACCCCTTATATCCATGATAAAAGGCCATAAATTGAAAAATTTTCTAATCAAGCAGAGTGGTTGGAAAATACCTTGGTAGAAATAGTTAAACATGGTGATACTAGTCACACCTTTAAAACTGTAAATCAAGAAGATAAAGTTACCAAAAGAGTCAGAGAAGAAGGTACCTACACTTCTGAAACAACAACAGAGACTAGGTTTAAAATCAGATATAATAAAAAGCCTAAGATAAATTCAGCGAACAAGGAAAATGAGACAATTGAGATTTTAGAAGAAGAAAACACAGAGAAGAACACAGATGCTGCTACAGTCATTATAAATGAGCTGGAAAAGGATACTCCAGATAATCAGATGGTTGAAAGACAACAAAACATGGAGGCATCATCATCACAACAAGCAAAAAGTATAGGTTTGGATATTAAAGATAAATACAAGGAAATCAAAGCTAAGAATGAAGGGTTAAAGAATGAAATTTATTCACAGTATCTAAAGCAAACTCCAGGAAGTCAGAACAGATTATATCAGCCTTTGATTACACCAAAAAAAAATTTCTTATGAAAATTCTACAACCAATAGTGCCTAAGCCCACAACAGTAGCAGACTACAAGAAGGTTGACCTTAAAGTACTTGTTGATAGCATTCATCCATTAGATCAAATTGAGTTTCATAAGAAAAGTTATAAAATGATTTATTCTACTATGACTAACAAGGCAATGAGTGCCCAAAAGCTTCAGAACACTATAACCAATTTGAGAGATCAAATCAGGATTGAGAAAGCTTCTTCTCTTATCAAGGAAACTAGAATCAAGTCCTTAGAAGAATTGGTAATTGAAGTGGGTTATGACCCAACAAATGTAAAAGTTGTAGAAGAGATGATAAAGAAGAAAAATGCTAAGATAGCAGCACTTAGAAAACAATTGAAGCTTCCTCCAACAGAACATCCATAGACTAAAGAGATGCTACAGGAGGAAAATTAGAAAGATGAGATGATGAGTCTCATTCTCCAAATGACAACACAAATTAAAGAAATGGAGATATAAATGGACAAGCTTGTCCAAGAGAAAGAAACAACTAAAACTCAGAATGCTTCTCCCACAGTCATACCTATGGTAACTACTGAAGTTCCATCAACCTTAGCAGAGGAATTGGCACCAAAATCCCCATTGGCAACAACTGTGCCAATGAAATCTTCAACTACTTCTGCTACAGAATCATCTACATCTGCAGTGCAGCAAATAGATGAAGCCAACAAGCTCATCAAAGCTATGGAAGAAATGTCAATTCAAACCAATGAAATCAATAGGTTGAAGAAAATGATTGAAAATTTGGAAGACACTAAGAAGTTAGCCCAAATTAATGCCAAAACTCAGGAACAAAGGGCTAACAGGTTAAATGTTGAGTTAAAGAACTTACAAAAGGATTTAACCTTGAAAGAACCTATGTCCTATATGAAGAATCAACTATGGACCAAAATCATTGAATCCATCAATGATGTTTGGCCATCAATATAGGTAATTTATGAGAGAAAGGATTTACTACATGAAGCTCAATAGGATATTCTGAAAACAAAGGATGAACTAGGTGCCAAACTTGAAGAGGCCCTAGAAATAATCAAATTTCTCAACATTAAGAACAAACAAGAATTGGAGGAAATAGAAATTACTGATAGAACAGAGACAATTCTTGAAATAAGAAAAGTAATTTCAAAGAAAAACTTGATGAAGCAGCTAGAAGAAAAGTGTGGAAACATGAACATAGCCATAACTAAATTTTTGGTTAAATTTGAGATCTTAAGGCAAGAAGGTTTGCCAAATATTCTTGTTCTTAATGATAAACTTATGCCACAAGAAGACTACAACAAGAAGATAAGAGATCATGCAAAAGAGCAGGTAAAAAAAACAGAAGGACAAGGAATTCTCACAGGAAAATTTCTACATAAAAGCTTTGAAGACCTGTTTTATCTACAACATGAGATAAAACACCTCTTTGTGGTCAAACCAAAATTCGCTAGATACAAAGAGGCAGATGAGAACTTTAGGAAGTTGAAAAATATCAAAATCCCTAATGAAGAATTTTGGGAAAAACTCATTGACTTACTGTAAAAGTCAAATTGCAATGAAAAGGTTGAAAAACAATTTCTTGCTTTTACACAGTAAAAATAGAAATTTACAACAGTAAGGCAGTTAAATTTTATCAATCATTAAAGAGTATTAGATGGTAAAGTGTATCAGATAAGAGATAACATTTCAAAAGAGATTTAAAAGTTCTTTTGCCAAAAAAGAAGACAACAAAGCAGCCAACTATACCCAATCCAAAACAACATTTCTATTTTATTTGGATAAATAGGACAACTTGCTAAGTTGTTAAGAAACTGTCACTATATTGTTGTAAAATATATTTTATTTTCCTTAGAAAATTCCTATGAGTATTCTAGGATATTTTGTAAACATTTTTGTATAAATAATTCAATCTTTGAAATATTATTGTGGAATAATTTCTAAAGATTGCTATAGTCAATTTTTTTGTACTTGAAGGCTTTTTGTAGAAAATTCAAGTAGAAGGCTGGATCAAATCATAAAGCATCATATTTCAGGATTCATGTGATGAGCCATTGAAGTGAAGTACTTTCTACTGTCATTGTTTATCTTCTTATGTTTTACATGCATCCATATATGTGTTCTAAATTTGAATGATAAATCAGGAGTATTATTAAAGGATTTGCTAAAAGCACCCTGTCTTTAACTATTTATCATTTCTATGTTTTCCGCTGATTTCCAGAGTAGGGAACCCTTAATTTCTCCCTCTTTCGAATGACCTCTGTATTCTCCTTCCTTATCCGGATCAAAGAATTCTTAATTTCTCTTTATCCCGATCAAACCACTTCATCAATCAACCTTACAAGATATTCAATGACTTGTCTATATTGCCCTGAAAATATTTGACTTTTTGACCTTGATCCTAGTCCTGTCTGCTTGACATCTGACTCCTTTTCCCAATGGAAAAACATATCTATCACTATCCATCTCATTAAGTGTTTTTTCTCACCAAACCAAACCAAACCAAACCAAATATCAAAACCAATTTTCACATAATAACTAGCCTAATATTATATATTTAAAAAAAAAGTTAAATCTTATATAGAGATCCCTCTCTGAACCCTAGGAAGGCTAGATCCTTGAGTTTAAAAGTAGGTTTGTGGTTAACTCTATTGTTATTTAAACTATAAATCAAAATCTCACAACTTGGGGAATTATTAGAGTGATAACATACTGGCGACGATACTAGGGAACTAACCAATCCTCAGTTTTAAATAGGTCTTAAAGGAATTCTTTTTCATTATCCTTTTACCATTAAGAATGTTTTATAAGTTGTGAGTATCATTTCATAAAAACTGTAATTCTGGCTTCTAGAAAAATCTACTATACCAGGTCGAATCCAGATCCTAAACCTACTTCTATAGTAGAAAATCCGGACATAATTGGAAAAAAGAATAAATAAGTAGAAGAACTGGGTAATAAAGTTTCCCTGGTTAAAGAAAATTCCCTTCCAAAAAAATTAGTAAGTATACAAGACATAGAGTTTGACTTAAATTTTGAACATTCTTTATTCAGAAACAAATCAAAGAGTGATTTAAACAACACTGTTATAGATCCTAATTTTATTTCATCTCTTGAAATTAAACAAGAAATTTTTTCAGTAGATTCTGAATCAATTTTTTTTGAGCTTTATGATAAACTTGATGAATTAAATGCTATTGTACTTAAGGAAATAAATGAAACTCTTTTTCAACATTCAATCGAATTAGCTGCTTTATCAGCATATACACCTAAGCCCTCTACTTCTCAGTTAGATACCCACCTTTTAGAATCTGTAGGTTCATCTATTTTTACCACTACATCATCTATAATTTCCACCACACTTCAGTCCACAGATCCATTTATCCCAAAGCAACCATTCCAACCTAGAGTATTATTTCCATCTTCACCCACCTCAACGCCACCCACTAGTTTTCCTTCTACATCTCACAATACATCATTCTCATTTCCAAGTACATCTTCATATATCCCAGTTTGATCTTATGCCATCCAAACTTCAGCTTTTAGTTCTTCAACCAAATTTTCTAGTACATCATCTTACATTCCAATCTCATCAGCCGCTTCTTTACCTGCATCAACTACTACTTCCAAGTTTTCCCCAAGCAGTTCCAACCTACCTCCTAGCCAAGATAAAATTCAAGCCATGTCTGCTAGGTATGCTCCCTTGATCCTTCCAGGAAAGTTACATGATATGCCTCAGGATTACCATAGTAAAATACCTCAATTTGATGCTACCACTCATTATACTTCCCAAAAACATATTAATAAGATGACAAATTATTTTGTGTTATGAAACCATCTCCAAAAATAGAAGAAAAGAGATATCAACGCCTTAGAAATAAGCCACTTCGAGGGGGAAACCTCCAATACACTACATGAATGAACAATTCTTGGTTGATACAAATCACAAAACCTCCTTTCTATATATAGGAGTCCATGGGGCCACAATGTAATCCTAGTGGGGCTACAACGTAATCCTAGCTGCCCTAACAATAATAATTTAAAGGCACAATAATAACAATATGGGGGTTACAGGGGTACAATAATAACAATAAGGGGGTTACACTAACAACAATAAGGGACTATACTAGTAATATAGGGACCTAACATTTTGAGCTTCATGAAATAGATGATTCTGATGTACAAATGAGACTCTTTGCTCAAACATTAACATGAGAAGTTAAAAAATGGTTTAAAGGTCTTAATCCTAGCAGTATAGTTGATTTAGCAGTCTTTCATAGATTATTTTTGAATAAATGGGAAAAGAAGAAAAATCCACTTCAAATATTATCTAAATTTGATGCAATGAAAAGAGCTCCTAATGAAACAGTCCAATATTACTGCACTAGATACAACAACGTTTATAATTCAATCCCTGCTAATCTCAAACCCACTCCAGACTCTGTCCTACTCAAATTCCCTGATGGATTTGATACAAACATAACATATCAATTAAGAGAGAGAAATTCTAATACTTTAGAAAGAATGCAAACTGATGTTGTTAGTGTAGAAGTAAATATTTTGGCTAGAAAAGCTAGATTAAGGAATGAGAGGAGAGTAACCATAAAAGAAGAGACATCTAGTTCAGATGGAAAAATAGATCAACTAGATAAAACTTTAGAGAGAATGATGGATAGATTAGACAATATAGAAATAAGACCACAATGGGATAATCAACAACAAATTAGAAATCCCAACTTCAGGAAAAATACAAATACTGGAAAATCTAAAGAATCAGCACCTGACCAGACAATAAGACCTCCATTTCAAGAGAACTATGCTGAAAGTTTTCATCAATATGAAAATGATGAAGACATTATAAATCTAATGGGTATAAATGATGATAACACTATCTTTCTCACACAGGAAGATCAAGATTTATTTGAGCTCCAACAACTTCAATTAGATTCAAGTGAATCATTTAATTAAAAACAGGGTTATGATTTTGCTATCAATGAAGTACATAAGCAATATAACCTTAGAAGTAAGAAAAACACAAAGCCTTCTACTAAGAAATATTCACAAACAAAAACTAAGAAAATAGTAGAAGCTCCCACTACAAAAGTTCTGCAAATTATCCCTAGGGAAAATAAGCAAAACTCCAATCCATCCCAGAAATTTTCTAGCCCTAAAATTTCACCCAGTCCCAAGATTGTTGATATAATAGATGAGGCTTTCCAAACATCAACATATTTACAAAAATCTGCTGCTGACATAACAACTAATTTTTCTAAAACAACAACTTTAGATTCCAAAACACCCACTGTTGTTCCAAAATCAGCAGAGCCAAAAGCTGCTACTGCCAAAATAGCTTCTGATAATTCAAAATCTGAAAAAACATATACTGCTTCTCAAACCATTCCTGAAAAGAAAACTAAGAGCAGTAAGACACAAGAAACACAATCTGAAAATGAAAAAACAGCTGTAGGAAAAGAAGATAAACCTACTCAAACTACAATTACCAAAGAAGAAGTAATTCAACTTAGTAAATCAAAACCTTCATTTAATATACAAGACGAAATTGAAAAATTAAAATACCAATTCCTTTGACATAATTGGTAAAACATGACTTGTACAAAACAACTATCACTGAAACCTTAAACATGAATGATGGAGAAGATTTAGTAAATCTAAATGATGATCAACCAGAGTTAATTTTTGGTCTTGATGTTAATGGAAAAAACCAATATGGAGCAGTTCCAACGTTTTACATTAGCTTAACTGTTTATGATTAAATATTACACAATGCAATGCTAGATTCAGGGGCTTCACACAATTTAATGCCAAAAGCAATAATGGAAACCCTGAATTTGGACATCCTTATGCCTTACAAAGATCTCTTTTCATTTGATTCTAGCAAAGTCAAATGTTTAGATTTAATTAAAGATTTGTGTGTCAAATTAGTTCAATATCCTAGTAAAAGCATACTCGTGGACATTGTAGTAGTTGACATCCCTCCCAAGAATGGAATGCTCTTATCTCGCTCGTGGGGAACCAAATTACAAGGATCTCTACAATTGGACATGTCATATGCTACCATATCAGTTTTTGGCCAACCAAAGAAACTTTATAGCCTGGAAAAATTGATGAAATACATGGTGAGTAGTGTAGAAAGACCAAGAAATTACCCAATTTACATCACGCCTATTGACATGGATTCTTTCAACTTATGTAACTCTGAAACTGATACTGAAATCAAAACTGAACTAAAAGACAAAAACAAAACACCAGACAACGAAAATATCTTTCATGAATCATTATGGCATTTAGATTTTGATGGTTCAGTCACTAAATTATGAGCAGGAGTAGGAGTTTGGATAACTAATATGGAAAACAATCATGCAGAAGGCCATGCTTTCAAACTTAATTTAAAATGTACCAATAACATGGTTGAATATGAAGCTCTCATTTTAGGACTGCATAGTTAGGAATTTAGGAGGTAAGAGAGTATCAATTATGGGAGATTTAGATTTGATTGTAAAAAAAATAAATGGAGAATATTCTATTTATAATCCAAGGTTAAGCCGATCTAGAGAAAATGTGTTAGATTTGATAGATGAACTATTGGAATGTAATTTTTCTGCAATATCAAGAAAGTAGAACATACAGGCTCACTCCCTAGCAACTTTTGCTAGTACCTGTAATCTCCCATTTCATCCAAATCATAAGTATATTGCAGAAGTAAAAAACAGACCAATCATTCCATATAATCTTAAATATTGGCAAATTTTGTCAGAAGATCAACGGATTTAATATTTTATGAACAATGAAGGTGAATTTCAGAATTGTAAAATAGACATAGACTGTGCATTAGATCAGAATTTAGATATTGAAATTGATTTGAATAACATAGATGTAAATAAAGTAAAATTTTCAAAACCTAAATTTATTCAATCAGACATAGATAACTTAGAGAAAGTAGAAATTGAGGAGATAGTTGATGATGAATTTGATATTTTGAACTTAAAGGATAACTTTTTACCAAAAGGCTTAGCTCCTTTAGAAGATTTATTTGACTCAAATGATATTTCAAGAAAACCCAAAATGGAGCCACTTAGATCTGATATTGAGGAGTGCAATATTGATACAGAGTTAAAACCCAAGATGATTAAACTTTCCAAAGCTTTACCTAAGGAAGAAAAAGAAAATACATAGCTCTTTTTAAGGAATTCCAAGATGTTTTTGCTTGGAGTTATGAGGACCTAAAATCCAATGACACCAACATAATACAACATAAAATACCTATAAAAGAGGACCAAAAACCTTTTAAACAAAAGTTAAGAAGGATCAATCCTGTTTTGATGTCTTTAATTGAAAAATAGGTAAAAATAATGTACAATGCACAAATAATTGCACCAATCATATTTTTTGATTGAGTTTCTAATCTAGTTCCCACAAGAAAAAAGACAGGAGAAATTAGATTATGTGTTGATTTTAGAAATCTTAATAAAGTATCCTTAAAATGAAATCATCCTTCACCAAAGATGGATCAAATTTTACAAAGCGTAGTTGGTTCTTCTAGGATTTCACTTTTAGATGGATTTTCAGGGTATAACCAAATTTTAGTCCAACCAGAGGATCAAGCTAAAACAACTTTTACTAATCCATGGGGCACTTTTATGTATGTAAAAATGCCTTTTGGGTTAATGAATGCAGGGGCTACTTTTCAAAGAGCTATGGATATAGCCTTTGCAAAGGAAATTCATGGATTCTTAGTGATTTATTTAGATGAAATTACTGTATTTTCAAAGACTGATTATGAACACTTGGATCATCTCAGGCAAGTCTTTCTTAAATGCAAGAAGTTTGGGATCTCCCTAAATCCTAAGAAAAAATTATTTGGATTAGAAGAAGGTAAGTTACTAGGAAAAATTATATCTAAGGAAGGAATTAGAATAGATCCTGCCAGAATAGAGGCCATTCTTAATATTATTCCTCCTAGGAACATAAAAGAGTTACAAGATTTTCTAGGTAAAATTAAAATTTTAAGAAGATTCATCTCCAATTTAGCTGAAATAATTAGAGAACTCAATAATATGTTGAAAAAAGATTCAGTCCTTAAATGGACTATTGAGGCCAAACGATCATTTTAATCTATCAAACAAGCCTTAAAAAAAACCCTAGTCCTTATAAGTCCTGACTTTAAAAAGGATTTCATCATTTTTTCCTTTTCTTCAGAACACACCATTGCTATATTTTTACTGCAGAAAAATTACCAGGGCTATGAGCAGCCCATATATTTCTTTAGCAAATCACTTAGAGATGCCACTTTGAAGTACAATATCATGGAGAAACAAGCCCTAGCTTTTGTAAAGGCCATTAAAGACTTTAGATTGTACATTCTTTACTCACACATTATTTCCTATGTTCCAAATGTAGTTGTAAAGGATATTCTAAATCAGAATGGTCCTGATGGTAAAAGAGGCAAGTGGATTGCCACAATTTTAGAATATGACATAGAAATAAAAACCATTAAACTTATAAAAGGTCAAGGTTTAGCCAAACTTATGGTTGAGTCAAATTGTCATGCTTTAGACATAAATTTTATTGCCCAAGTAGATGATCAGGAAGAGATGGCGACTCCAGAGATCAGTGAAGCCTTTTCAGACTCACCATGGTATACATATATCATATTTGTATTATTAAACTTACAAGCTCCTCCTGGATTATCAAGAACAAAAGCTAGATTCTTAAAGCTAAAGGTAGTAAGATTTTGTATATTAGACAATGTACTTTTTTGGAAAGATCATAGTGGAATTTTATTGAATTGTTTGCTAAAAGAAGAAGCTGACAAAGTTTTAGAAGAATTTCATGCAGGTGGCTGTGGAGGACATCTCTATTGGAATACTACTGCATACAAAATACTAAGAGCTAGTATTTATTGGCCTACTTTGTTTGCAGATGTAAAAAGGTACGTGACTTCCTGTCACAAGTGTCAAATATTTGAGGGAAAGAAAAATTTGTTACCCCTACCCTTAAAAGCCATCTCAACAGAAATGCCATTTCAACAATGGGGTCTTGACTTCATTGGTGAAATTCACCCACCATCATCAGCCCAACATAAGTGGATTTTGACAGTCACTGACTATTTTACTAAGTGGATAGAATCCATACCCTCCAGGAAAGACACTGACACTGTCATTATCTCCTTTTTAGAAAGAAACATACTTTTAGGATTTGGATGTCCTTAAAATATTATCACTGGAAATGTAGCTGCATTAAAATATAAAAATAGGATTGAATTTTTCCATAAATACCACATTACCCTAGGCCATTCTACTACATATTACCCTCAAGGTAATGGCCTTGTTGAATCTTCCAATAAAAGCCTTGTGAACATTATCAAGAAATTTCTAGAAGATAACAAAAAGACTTGGAACAAGCAGTTAGTTAATGCCTTATGGGAAGATAGACTTACCACCAGAAACTCTAATGGTACATCCCCTTACCAACTTGTTTATGGAATGGATGTTGTTTTTCCATCTTTCTTAGGAGTACAGTAATGAAGATAATCCAATAATTACAAGTTGAGACTAATGAAATTCAAATAAGGATTAATAAAACCATTCATTTGCAACAAACAAGAGAAGAAGTTTATCTTAAGTCTCAAGTTATCCAAAATAAGATAAAGAAATTTTTTGACAAAAAGAGTAAAGAAGATGATTTCTACATTGGTGACAAAGTTCTAAAATGGGATTCAAGGAGAGAAGAGAAAGGTAAACATGGGAAATTTGATTTCCTATGGAAAGGACCTTATGTTATTTATGTTTACAGAGGTAAAAATGCTTTCTTTTTGAAAGAAATGGATGGATAATATCTACTAGGTGGACTTATCAATGGCAGAATGCTGAAGCACTACTACTCTTCAGAAATAATCAATAGTTAATTTTGTTTACTTCCTCCATTGTACATAAAATTGAAAGATTTTAGATTGGATTGGATGTTTTCCTATCAAAGTTGAATCCCGAAGAGAAGGCCCTAAGCTTTGAAGGATAAAATATCATAAGTATGAACAATTGCAGAGATCAGAATAACACTTACAAGATTAGAACAGTTAAAATTCAAAGGCTACTAGTCTCAAAGTTCTTGACATTTCACCAGGAAATGCCATCCCCATGTGGAGCCATTGTTATGGTCCTATAATAATAGGATTCATAATTTTTGAATTTACTATGATTAGTCTTGTAAATATGTACATACCTTTCTTTATGCAAGTTGTTTTCCCATATTTGAAAATAATAAAAAATGAAAAGAGGGTAAAAGTCCTAAAAGAAAGATCAAATGACTTGAAAAAAAAAGGACCCCAAAAAAGCACAAAAGAGATAAGGATAAGACATGAAGGTGATGCAAGTCAAAATGCCACTACTATTTACTTTTACTGCAAAAATAATGATTATGTGCAGATTGTTCAAAATTCCATGATCCATGATGAGTTAAATAGTTTAATCTTAACTTTTTAATGATTTGAATTTCATGTTTATAGATAGAGAATAAAGATATGTCAAACATTTTAAACTTGAAAAATCAGTAGATAGTTAGAGAATAAATGAGGAGCTCAACAATTTAATCTGATCCCTCAGATGAAATAAGGTTAAAATTAGATAGTTTATGTTTTAAAAGAAAATGGATTTAGGGTTGCAAGGTTAAATGCACCCATGCAAATAAAGTAAAAAAATGTTAGAATCATGATGGGTAGGTAGAAAGCAGTTTTTCAAGGCATGTAATAAAACATCATCTGGCAAATTACTATTCCCCTCCCCCACAATGTTCCAGTATTCAAAACCTTCAGCTAAAGAGGCTCAGAGAATTTCTATGACTTCTGTTGGGACCGAACCCAAGGTTTAATGAATGATTGGTAAAAGTACTGGATTCCCTTAATAAAAGCCCATTTCCTCAACATATTCACCCTTTTCCAAAAATATAATCCTTTTTCCTAAGTTAAGAAAATGCTTTTGCTTAGGGAAAGTAAAACCCCTTTAACTAATTTCATTTCATGCAAATTCATTCACAAACCCACATAATACAAATTATCCTGAGTATTATGTGTAAATATTTAAAATGGGACCATTATTGTGCTTAAATGCCTATTTTTACACTTTGCGTAGTTTAATTATATGTATTTTCCATTCATTATATTCATCTCATATTAACTCTAACATAATGTATTAAATCCTTTATAACTACCCCTTCCCGTAGGTATATTAATTCCTTTATTTTTAATATTCCAAACCCACTTTATAAACGTTAACATATGGTCTAAATACCCATGTGGTAAAAATTACCCTGCCTATCCCCCAAAGGTTAAACATATTATATGTAATAAAACCCACCTTCATAAAAGACATAAATGTCATTCATTTACTGTGTAAACACATACCCGCCTATCATATTAATACATAGGGTTTTATGTTTAAAACTACGTTTTAAATGTTTAAACTTAACCCCAACGCATATAAATTATCTGAGCCCCATGCCCCACAAACCAAGCAAATCTATCAACTGATCTCCGCCGTTCGCATACCTTCCTCTAGATCCAACGAACTAGATGCGATATCAAAAATTCAATATCACTAACATTAATCATTTTAAGATTTGCGAAATAGGTTATTTTACTCTATTATCTCTCCTCCACGTGGCGCCAAATCACTGGATCGCATTCAATCCAAAGAAACCACTTACCGCCCTAAGCTCATGTGATAACCATTGGTGGTTTCTCCCACCAGCGCTAAACCACCCTTCCTCTGAGTTGACTCGCATTCAATACAGAACCAGTTTAAAACCTAAAAAATATATAGAACCACATATATGCCTAGTTCAAGTCTTTTTTAGAGTTTTTCTGCGTGTTTAAGCCTTCCCGACTGAAAAATCAAGCGCTGTACTCGATTTTTTCACCCAAAGAACCAGAGATCTATTGAGAATTGCTGCCAAGACTACTTGAAGCTCCCAGTTTACTTCAGAATACCTCAACAGCCATCAGAAAGCCTCTCCAATGCCTCAGAAACCCATTTAAAGATCAAATACCTACAAAAAAAGGTATTCCTCAAAAGAAATAACCTTCCCTTCATTTGAAAGAACCAATTTTCTGAGAAATTGAGCCTTGTAAAGTTGTTTGCCCACAGAAAAACCCTTATTTTTCCTGTAAAGAAAGAATTCGCTTCTAAACCCTGAAAAATTACGATTTTGATACTGCAATCAGTTTTTAAATCAAAGTTGAAGTAATTTTAACCTTTTATAGACTTTAAAGATCATTTGATTGATTAAAGAAACCATTTATAAACACTCAGGATCCTTATGTGCCTGAATTGAACCATTTTAGTCTATTTTATTCAAAGAAGAGCATAAAACCCCGGTTCTACCTTTTCCTGAACCTGTAAAGAGTTTGAAGATCAGTTTTAAAGCTAAATTTGAAGGTTTAAACAAAACAAAAGCCTAATTGTACCCTTTTCTATTCAATAAATCTTTATCACATGAGAAATACCTTCTGTAAACAATTTAAGCTTATAGAAGAGTATAAAAAGCTTAAATACAGAGTTTTAAGCATCTACAAGACTAAAAGTGTCAAAATCAAACCTAGTAATGGCTTCCAAAACCACTATTGTTATAAATCATCTGCAACCTCCTGTTGTAGATGTGGAGCATACACCTCTAGCTGATATAGATTACAAAATAGCTGATCTAGTGATAGAATTTAATCTTCTAGACCTCCACTGTTGGAGTCTTGAAAAATCATTAGATCAAGCAGATGAAGTTCAGATTTGGGAGTCAAATCTACCGAAGTATGTAGTCCCACATACTCATAAATGTCAAAAAGTCATTAGGTTGTGTCAATCCTATTATTTACCTGAACAAAGAGCTATGGTTGATGCTAATAAAGAAGTATGGTTCACAATTACTGCATAGTCCATTAACCTAATGCTTCAGCTCAAACCAGATCCCAATGCAGTTCCATTATCCATAGAAGCACTCACAATCTCTATATTCAGTTAGATTTTTCTAAGAGGTTTCAAATTTTCCAAAATTTCATGCCTGCCTATGTTGAAATCCCAAAGATAAACCCTACTTATTATACTTCCAAATTTCCTGAAGGGTCAAGGCATGTCATGTATGTGTTATCCTTTATCTTAGGTTATTTTACTAATGAGCATACTGATGAGTCAATTCTAGGTTTTCTATCCACTTTTGTGCCAGGTCAACCTCCTTCTGTTATCTACAATTATGCTGAATACATAGCTGATAATATCCATGATCAGCTTGTGGAATTGCCCATTGAAGGAGTTTTCAGTTATTCATCCTTCCTTTTTCATATGTTCCTTTATTTCCAAGAAGATAAGTTCCCAATTAACCATAAGAAATTATATGTAGAAGGGAATCCTATATCAGTCATATTTTGGACATCTTTAATCAGAAAAGAATCAACATAATTCACTTATGTGGATTTTATTGACTGTTTTGTTCATCCATTGATAAACATGTTGACAAATAGTGTACAACCAAGAATCAATGATGAGATAAAGAAAATATTACAGCTGTCAGAACAAAGTAGAACTGGAGATTGGTATCTTTACCAAAATCATATAGAGATCAAAGTTTTTGGGTCAAATCTTTTACCCTATAAACTACCAAAATATTTTCCAATGAGAGTTTTGCCTTAGAGTATATCAGGAAAATACTAAATTCAAATTCTATCAACTTCTTGGCTGCCAAAAAGAAGACTCAATTCAAGTTAAAGAACCAGGTAGGACCCTTATATGCATGATAAAAGGCCAGAAACTGAACATTTTTCTAATCGAGTAGAGTGGTTGGAAAATATCTTGGTAGAAACAGTTAAACAAGGTGATACTAGTCACACCTTGAAAACTGTAAATCAAGAAGATAAAGCTACCAAAAGAGTTAGAGAAGAAGGTACCTAAACTGCTGAAACAACAACATAGACTAGGTTTAAACTCAGATATAATAAAAAGCCTAAGATCAATCCAGTGAACAAGGAAAAAGAGACAATTGAGATTTTAGAAGAAGAAAATAGATGCTGCTACTGTCATTATAAATGAGCATGAAAAGGATACTCCAAATACTCATATGGTTGAAAGACAACAAAACATGGAGGCATCATCATCACAACAAGAAGAAAGTACAGGTTTTGATATTAAAGAGAAATACAAGGAAATCAAAGCTAAGAATGAAGAGTTAAAGAATGAAATTTATTCACAGTATCTAAAGTAAACTCTAGGAAGTCATAATAGATTATTATCAGCCTTTGATTACACCAACAAAAAATTTCTTATGACAATGCTACAACCAATAGTGCCTTATCCCACAATACTAGCAGAATACAAGAAGGTTGACCTTGAAGTACCTGTTGATAGCATTCATCCATTAGATCAAATTGAGTTTCATAAGCAGAGTTCTGAAATGATTTATTCTACTTTGAATAACAAGGCAATGAGTGCCCAGAAGATTCAGAACACTATAACCAATTTGAGAGATCAAATCAGGATTGAGAAAAATATTTGCCAAATATTCTTGTTCTTAATGATAAACTTATGCCACAAGAAGAATACAACAAGAAAATAAGAGATCATGCAAAAGAGCAGGTAAATAAAACAGAAGGACAAGGAATTCCCACAGGAAAAGTTCTACATAAAAGCTTTGAAGACCTATTTTATCTACATCATGAGATAAAACACCTCTTTGTGGTCAAACCAACATTTTCTAGATACATAGAGGCAGATGAGAACTTTAGGAAGTTGAAAAAGATAAAAAATCCTCAATGAAGAATTTTGGAAAAACTCACTGGATTACTGTAAAAGTCAAATTGCAATGAAAAGGATGAAAAACAATTTATTGTTTTTACAAAGTAAAAACAAAAATTTACAGCAGGAAGGTAGTTAAAGTGTATCAGTCATTAAAGAGTATTAGATGGTAAAGTGTATCAGATGAAAGAGTATCAGATAAGATATAACATTTCAAAACAGATTTAAAAGATCTTTTGCCAGCAAAGAAGACAACAAAGTAGCCAACTATACCCAATCCAAAACATCATTTCTATTTTATTTGGATAAATAGGACAACTTGCTAGGTTGTTAAGCAACTATTACTATATTGTTGTAAAAAATATTTTATTTTCCTTCGAAAATTCCTATGAGTATTCTAGGATATTTTGTAAACATTTTTGTATAAATACTTCAATATTTGAAGTATTATTGTGGAATAAATTGCTGAAGATTTCTATAGTCAATTTTTCTGTACCTGAAGGCTTTTTGTAGCAACTTCAAGTAGCAGATCGGATCAAATCATAAAGCATCATATTTCAAGATTCATGTGATGAGTGATTGAAGTGAAGTACTTTCTACTGCTATTGTTTATCTTCTTATGTTTTACATGCATTCATATATGTGTTCTAAATTTGAATGATAAATCAAGAATATTATTAGAGGATTTGTTAAAAGCACCCTGTCTTTAACTATTTATCATTTCTATGTTTTTCGCTGATTTCCAGAGTAGGGAACCCTTAGTTTCTCCCTCTTTCGAATGACCTCTGTATTCTTCTTGCTTATCCGGACCAAAGAATTCTTAATTGCTCTTTATCCCGATCAAAGCACTTCATCAATCAACCTTCCAAGATCTTCAATGACTTGTCTATCTTGCCTTGAAAATATTTGAATTTTTGACCTTGATTCTAGTCATGTCTGCTTGACATTTGACTCCTTTTCCCAATGGAAAAACAAATCTATCACTATCCATCTCATTAAGTGATTTTTCTCACCAAACCAAATCAAACCAAACCAAATATCAAAACCAATTTTCACATCATAACTAGCCTAATATTATTTATTTAAAAAAAAAGTTAAATCTTATAGAGAGAGACCTTTCTAAACCCTAGGAAGGCTAGATCCTAGAGTTTAAAATTAGGTTTGTGGTAATGTTATTTAAACTATAAATAAAAATCTCACAACTTGGGGAATTATTAGAGTGATATCATGCCCAACATGTCTTCCTCCATTTATTCTTCTTCGCTTGGTAAAAGCCTTGACGCTAGTAACCAGGTGGCTAAGAAGAAGAAGAAGAACCAAGATAAGAAATAAGTCAACCAACCAACCATGGCTATAAGTGTTAGTAATGTTGAGTAAACCTCCAACATGCATCATAAACCCAAATACCCTTGCAATATTTGTAAGGGTGACCACTTATCAATTTTCCTGGTTTTCCAAAGATCTTGGATGTATGGTCAAAAAGATCTCATCAACTTATTATTGATCCATCAACCATGATTGTCAGGTTTTCGGGAAAAAGGGTAAAGTTAGGTTTCTTTCTAGGTTATGCAAAGGGAGTCATCAAACTCACATTTTCCCTCACATGGATGAAGGCTCAAAATTTTTGGAAAACCTTACTGTTCCACAACAAAAACTTCCAACTGGTTACCGTAAAATTTTTCCCAACCTACCGTCAATTGACAAAGTGATTGATGTATTTCCAAGTACAATCAATCCCACTCTTCCATTGAAGAGTGAAACTCAGGTTGACGATCCATTAGTTGATCAAGTTGTCAACTTTATTTCACAATTGGTCGATCCTACTCTCCCTTTAGAGAGTGAAATTCATACTGCTCAGGTTCTTCTTGTTACATCATATTCTTCTACGTCGAGAGGCATTTCACCTGATTCTTCAGAACCCCCTCCAAGTACCAAGGTCTTTTCCTTTTATTGGAATAGACTGACAAAACCTTTTCTTCCTTCCTCCATCCATTTCCAAATCATTGTGAAGGCTTGTGGTAAGAATGTGCACTGCACAAATATATATGAAGGTGCTTCTATTAGTATTTTATCCTCAACTGCTTGGAAATATTTGGGTTCCCCTGAGCTTGTGCCTGTTACAAAAAATCTGTGTGCTTTTAACAAAACCATTAGTGAACCTTTAGGGATCCTTCCTCAGTTTCCTGTTACCTTGGAAGGTAAAACTATCTCTATTGATCTTATGGTAGCCCGACGCCCCTTGGATTTCAATTTTCTCCCTGGATGAGACTATGTCTATGCAATGAAAGCTGTCGTATCAACACTTTTTCGCATGATGTCTTTCCCTCATAATGGAAAAATTGTGACTCTTGACCAACTTTCATTCGCTAGCCTTGATTCGATTACCAATAATATGACACCCCTAAATTTTCCTTATCCAGTACTGGTATCTACCCTGCCACGGGTTAATTATGTGGCAAACAGTCCCATGTTTTCAGTTACCGATGAAAGCGAGCCTCTCATTGTTTGCTCAACTTCCTTTGACATAGATCCGGTAATTGACATGGAAAACCCTATGGGATTATTTTAACATGATGTTCTTATCCCTATTGAGTCCCTTGACATGTGTTCCTTCTAGAGAACTGTTCTTCCATTTGATGAAGACCTCTTGGAAGCCATGGTCAAGGAGTGTCTCTTGACATGTGTTTCTTCCAGTTGGAAGCCATGAAAAGGGCCCTTACGAGGAGAGTTCCTCTTACTTTTTCAAACTCGTTAAAAAATGAATCAGTTCATCATGAGGAAAGTTCCTTTTACTGTGTCAAGATCATTAAAAAATGAAATAGATTTCCATGAGGAGAGTTCTTTTCCTGTGTCAACCTCGTTAAAAAATGAAACAGGTTCCCATGGGGATAGTTCCTTTTACTGTGTCAACCTCGTTAAAAAATGAATCAGTTCATCATTTAGGATAGTTCTTTTCCTGTGCCAACCTCGTTAAAAATGAAACAAGTCATTTTGAGGATAGTTCTTTTCCTGTGCCAACCTTATTAAAAAATGAAACATGTCACTTTGAAGATAGTTCTTTTCCTGTGACAACCTCGTTAAAAAATGAAACAAGTTACCTTGAGTTGAGTTCTTTTCCTGCGCCAACCTCGTTAAAAAAATGAAACATGTCACTTTGAGGATAGTTCCTTTTACTGTGTCAACCTAGTTAAAAAATTAATTAGGCAATGAGCATAGTTCTTTTCCCTGTGTCAAGCTCATTAAAAAATGGAATAAATCCTCTCCTAATTGAGTTGAGTCTTTGATTAGATCTCGTAAGTGTCAAGTAGAGTCTTTAATCTGATCTCGTGAATGAACCTTCATTCCATCCACCTATTAGTAACTAGTAGTCCACTTAGGTGAATGAAATGAAGCTTGGGGTGCATATGCTCTTGCAGGTTACGCTTGGGGGGCATTGAAACTTATCTCAAGCATGATTTTTTCCTTTGTTTCAAGCTTGTGTAAAAATAAAACAAACCACTCTCAAGCATAGTTTTCCTACATTTCAATATTGTGTAAAAATGAAACCACTCTCAAGCATAATTTTTCCTATGTTTCAAGCTTGTATAAAAATGAAACCTATCTTGAGTCCATTTCGGTTATTATTTGCAAGACTCATTAAACTCATGAAAATCCTGAGATTATTTTTCTATCTTTCATTCTCATAAAACACAGGAAATGCCGAGTTCTTTCCGCCTTTTCCTACTCGTTAATTAAATTGAAATTCGGCCAACTAAGTATACTTTTATCACGTTTTCAGGCTCTTTAAAATTACGAAAAAGCGAAACCCTGGAGTTATCTTTTAAGCCCTTTTCAGAATCTCGAAATATGAAAAGATCGCCGAGTACTTGACTATTCGAATTCGTTAAAGGAAATGAATAATCGTCCCTTCAGTATAAGTTTACCCCTTTTTTCAAACTGAAATGGACTATTTACGAAAAAAAGGTATACGTTGACTAATCATGGTCAATAGAGTTCTCTCCTGTATTATTTTATCCTTTTTCGGGCTTGAGAGACTAAATTTAAGAAAAATTACAACCACAGAGTTTACTTATGTTTTTCTTCTGACTCCCTAAAACTGAAAAACACTGAGTTTCTCCTATACTGGATTCGTTAAAATTTACAGTAAAGGACCTGTCGATTACAAAAAAGAACGAACCACTCCTTCTTAGGGTTCGATTTTAATACTAAGATGGAGTCATCCGAAGGATGAGCTTACACAAAAAACAAATGTTATCCTCCTCAATCTTGTCAAAAATAAAGAGGTACTTGCCAGTAATGGTGGGGGAAAAAGAGAAAAGGAATCCAGTTGTCACCCTTGTTTTAAAAGCAGTATACCACTCTTGAACACGACACTTTTGTCACACTTGTACCTGGGTTGGGAAAATCCTTTGTCTAACAGTTAATCAAACCACATTGAAAGTCTTCAGCCAGTTTTTGGGTATTAGCTTTAGGTAAATTGTTACCAAACCATCTATAGTTTCGTTATGTGTTCAAGAGACAGTTCAAATAAACCATTCACTGCAAACATTTGTATCCATTCGTGTTAATCATCCCTAAGTCAGTCCTTGAAAATATTTATTCAAAAACTTAATCTAATGGTTTTGTGTCATGCGATTTCCTATGACGGGTCACTTTCTATCGACGAAATCTCATCATCTAGAAATTTGATCTAGAATCATATCAGTACCTTGGGATCTACATTCCCTAATGGCAGGTTTCTTGCCTTCGAAGACAAGTTGCATCATTGACCTATGATCGAATGATTCTGTGAAGTGTTTGACTGCAAATCAGTCATTCACACTTCATAGATTGTACTAGGTACTTTGAGAGCCATTTTCATTATTTGTGGTTTCTCTCACACTTGTTAACAATTCACATCATTGACTGGTAATCAAGTGGTTTATACCATGTTCGACTTCGACACAATCAATCTAATGGATAGAATCGTACTAATTTGGAAAGAAGAAATCAAAACCTTGGATCTAGTTTCCACCATCGAGGTTGCGAGGAGTTTTATTATTCATAATACAGTAGACTACTTATAACAGATGGATGCGCCCATGCTATGTATACTAATGATGTAATATTAAAATCATATTTGTACTAGAAAATTTATTTCGTTTTGATCTGAGTATGGGAATACCTACCTCAGCAATGATATATGTATATATATATTCTTGCATTGAATTTTTTTACAGGTTTTCGACCGGTGTCCACAATCCAATCCTCAGGATGATAAATCACTCCACTCTTCAGAACAACCTCAGACTTCACACTTTAGGGGGCAATCTGTTACACGTTATTTTGTCACCATGACATTTGAATATCCATATAGGTCTATCACTACCTATATTGTGCTCCCTTATAAGTAAAAAACCCTAATGTTCCTAAACCAAGTCTTGGAATTGGAGAAAAGCCCATTAAAACCATAAAAATTCTAACTCCACACTTTTCCTAGCTCTTTCCTGCAGATCCATAGATATTTGTTCTATAGCCTATGGCACATCCCACACGTTCTACTTATAAAACCTGCAGACCCTCTTAAACAATCAAATAAAGGAAAAAGTAAGTTCTAGAAGCCCAGCTGGTCGAATATTCTCCTAAATGGAAGCTTCTAGAAGCGTGATCATTTCGAGCTTTATCCCTCCACTCATGGAGCTTATCCCTTGGTCTATGGAGCTAAAATCCATTCATGATAGGAATCCACCCCCCTCTTCATGGAACTAAAACTACCTCCATTTCTCTATAAATTGAGCTCATGTTTCAATCTCAAGGGTAGATTGTAGCTTGCAGAAGGTAATTGCTGAAGAAATTATCAAGAGAGCATACTCTCTACACTAGTTATTATTGGTATGAGAATGATCACACACTCATTTCCATAACTTCATGCTGGATCAAAGAGAGGAAGGCTTGTCAAGCTGAAGGACGAACGATTATTCAGGACCCCGGGAGAAACTTGTACGACATCAAGGCATTAGGTTGTAAAGTTACTCTTTTCATTCAAGATAATACATATGGATCTCATTTTATCATTGAGTTGTTCTTGTGCTTATTTGAATAATTCAATACTTAGACTCCTTGATCACTAAGTTAGATTATATGTTCTTAATTATTATATGTTGTAGGTGCTTTTAATTCTTTTGTCTGTCTTTGATTGCAGGTTCTACTTACTAGAGAAGCCTCTTTGGAATGACTGGATAAAAGACTGCACTGAACGTTGGATTTCAAGGTAGGGGCATGTACTCTTTCTTTGTTTATAATAATTCTAAATTGCAAATAATCTAGAGAAAATGATTTACAAATGGATGTTTGTTTCTAGCTATTCGTAGAATACTAGGGAGATCACTCTTGTTTGCAAGAGGGATTAATCCGCATAACATCTTGGTAAATCAATAGTTAGGTAGAAAATTAAATTGATTCAACTTCTTAATCTGAATCAATAGGAGAAATAAGTGATAGAGTAGATCATATTTTTAGTAAAAAAAAAAGATGTGGGTTTTCTAGCTTAAATGCACCCCTAGAACAAAGAAGAAAAAATGTTAGTCCAGCAAAAAAATAAAATTTAATGGGTAGGTAGAAGTGTTTTTGGGGCCTTGAAAAGGATTAAAATGGTTATCCTAAGTTTTTTTTTCAAATGCATTTATGCATTTAACTAGGAAAAGTGACAAAATCACTTTATCATAACTTTAAACATTTGGGCGCATAAACGAAAATATTGGCGCATTTATCATATATACTAAGTTTCACTTTAAACAAATGAACCGCTACTTGACAACCCATCAAATCAATTGACTTTAAATCTCGTCCATATATCCATCATCCATTTCACCTCCATCCAGATCTACGGTCCACATCCACCTCCGCACCCCCCCCCCCCATTTGAGCTTTACCATCGTGGGGGGGAGGGAGGGTCGGCACAAATATATATATATATATATATATATATTTTAATGTTTCAGGCCCATCACTACGTGGCGACAGCTCCACTATTCGCACCCCCCTCTGCTCATACCACTTACTACTTGATACCCCCCCTCCCCCCAGAAAACTTCCATTTCCCGCAATACAAAAACCACTTACCTTTCTGTTACACCCACCAGTCCCGTCGTGCTAGCTCATGTATCTGTTTCCAGTCACATCTCTTCTTCCAGTAATGAATCCATTAGTGCATTCATTTAAACTAATGACCGTTAAGGTAACAGCTCCGCGCCATAATCAACGAAAAATCCCATTTTCTTATAAAACCAATGCATTGTAACTAGTTTAACCTTTATTGTGGTAAATTCTATGTGAATTCCATTATTTTGACAGGTTTTCAGAGCTCCAGTTCAACTCTCTAGTTCATCGCCGACCAAAGTTATTACGTCCACTCACCTCCTTCGACCATTTTTAGAGCTCTGCATATTCCCGGTAAACCTGTTACCTTCTAAATCCCTTGAATTCCTCTTAAACAGTTAAAGATGCCTCCTAAGAAGAAAAACCAAGAGGAGCCATTTAACCCTTTGATCCACCCTCCTATAGTTTTATACCATGTCCCCTTAGCTGAAAAAGATTATAAGATCAGTGAAACTTTGTGTGAATTCCAATTATTTGAGATGTATTACTAGTTAGAGATTAAATACATATACAATTGTGATGATTTTGGACTCTAGGAGTCAAATTTTCCTCACTATATCTTCCCCCACATTTTTAGTGCCCCTGAGTTCATCCGGAAATGTCAAGCTTGCTATATACCCAGTCAAAGAGCCATCATTGCCCCCAGAGGTGAAATTATTTTCACCATCACTACACAATCAATCGATCAAATGATGCAACCCCCCTCTATGGAAAATAGCACCCCTTTCTCCCTAGAAGCCCTAAATGAGTTATATCATAAGTTAGATTTTTCCAAGAGAACCTTTGAACTTTTCCTAGCTGAAGACATTCATCTACATAAGAAAAACCCTCCATACCCTTCGTCCATTTTCCTTGACAGAGCCAAGAAAATTATAACAGTCATTGCATACCTCCTTGGCTACTATTCAGACCAATGGATAGATGAATACATTATAGCCTTCCTCTCCATATTTTCCATGGATTCTAAACCATCCATCATATTCAATTTCAGCCAATTCCTATCAGACAATATTCATGATCAGTTTGTTAAATTTCATACAGAAGAAGTGTTCAAATAATCCTCTGTTCTAGTGTACATGTTTCCATATTATTAGGCAGATAGGTTTAAATTTTCTATGCATAAACTAGATGAAGATGGAAACCAACAATCTGCCATCTTCTGGACCACATTGGTAATGAAAGAATAGAAAGAGTATTCATACAACGCGATGCAGGAGCATCCTGCTTGATTTTTATTAGAATATTGTGTAATTAGGGGGGTGATGTATTTTTAATTATTTTATAAATTATTATGCTCATTTTAATAAATTAATAGAGAAAAATGTAAGTGTGAGGATTATTGTAAATACTCTTTTAATAAATTAAGGATATGAGTGGAGTTGAATTAGGTAGATAATCTAGGGATTAGGAATTCCTTAAACGAGACTTAGTTGAGTCCAAAAAGGAATAAACCTATTTCAGATTTTGGTTGGGAATTGTGTGGAGGAAATCATGGATTGAAATAAATTCATAATTATGTATAAATAGGAGGATTGTGTGAGGATGAAAAATAGTGAGGAATACAGAGGGAGAGAGAAAAATGGTTTGAGAGTTTTTGTAAAGGGCTGAGAGCCGAAAGGCCATCCATTGTAATATTCGGCTAGATGTTTTAAATCTGAAATTTCTTGTATTTTATATAAGCAGCTTCATTATTGTTTGACTTTCTCTTTGTTTATATTTGGAATTGAATCTAAGTAGCTTTGTATGAGATTTTTGAGTTAAGTTTTCACTAAAAGGTTGAAGAATTCTGTTGTATATGCTAGGATCTGTTTTATAGCAGAATTCTAACATCATTTGGTATCAGAGCCTTGGTGTGATGTGATCATTGTTTGTGATGTGACCATTGTTTGAGAACTGAGGCCTATGCGAAGATTTAGATAAAGAGCTATGGATAACAATATCTGTGGAAATTGCTACTTGCAGAAGAATGTGTATCCAGTCAACGTGGATAAACTTATTTGTTGCAAGAACAAATAATTATTGGAAATGGATCTATAAGTAGTCACGTCTGCAAGGGAAGTAATATCGATCGGTGGAAAGTATTTAAGGGAAGTAATATCGTTTAGCGGAAATGAGCATGGATCCGGTGACTGGTGGTGAAAACAAAAGTACATTATGGTGATGTATAAACTCAATGGGGGAAAACATAGATCTACGTATTTTTGACAACGATCTACATCTTGCAACTGGTGTCGAATTCAGGAAGAGGAGAGCCACAACGAGCTACAATTAGGGCATGGGAACGATACTGGCCATGTATTGAGACGACCCGACGGACGAAATCATTGGAGTATGCCTTTTGCATACGATATGTTAGTAGGTTATTAACCACCATGCTTCTGTGTATTTTTCTATGTTTTATTGCATTTGTAAGATTGTTGTGGTTGAGTTGATATTCGTTAATATAAGCACAACATTATGTCCATAAAGAGGAGACTATATCAATGTTTGAGGGACGTTGGGAGAAGTGCATCTGTGTTGTTTCCTGTGGAGAATCTTGGTTTTGCGCATTTTCCATTGTTTGAGGAAAATTGACGTGCGATCCATCCCAGATTGGAGTCAGGGACTGGACTGGATAGGCTTGTTGATTGTCCTTGTTGATCATGAAAGATTAGTGTGACAAGTTGGAATCAAAATAGCAAACCTTTGTGCTCATAACGTATGTGAAAGGTTCGATTAATCTGAGGCAAAAAACACTGCACTGACAGCTTTGTGTGAAAAATGCATGGAGGCAATGATCCCTAAAAATCTATTCTACTTTGTTAGTTTTTTTTTGGGGTTTTCCTCTATCATTGAAGGAATTGTACAAGCAGAGCAAGGATTCATATTGGAATTTCTTGACAGAGTGCACTACTCATCCAGCTGTTAGAAGGCTCATTGCATGTACGATGGGAGAGTGAATGCATAAGGCATCGATCTGTTATCCAGAATATCGACCATATGAACTTGATTACATAGGCAATGAATCTGGAGTTAAGGTGACAGGAAATGAATCTGAGTTTGTACTTAGAAGGGAAGCTGTTTTTATAGCATCATTTCTCACCTTCATATGATTCGTGATTTCTTTTATGGCTTTGGGCACCCATTCCTACAGACTTGGACAAAATTCACTAAAAAACAGTGTAAAAATCCCCATACGCGGTTATGCCCAGAATTTTACACGTGTATACGCAAGTCCACATGTACTTTTCCACGTATGCCATTAAAATCATTAAAAAATATATAAAAAAATCCCTATTTTCGAGCTGGGTTGATGGTTACTCTGGTAGTTCAACCACCCTAGCATGTGGCCAACTGTTTCCAACTGATGAAACTACTTTGAGGGAGTATAAAAGCCCCTCATGTGTATGGCCTAAGGGAGAGAGAAATTATTGATATTATACTCTGTTGGAATCCTCTATCCAAGTCTGAATTCCTGTGCCTCCTGCACTTCCCAGTTCATTACAGGAAACCCTTGTTTCCTGGAGATGCTCATCTTTCTATATGTCATCTCGTATGCACCAGTTCGGAAGGAATCTTAGCGAGGCAAGGGTGGGACGGATCCGGACGACGGTCTGCTCGAAGATCGTGGAAGGATTCAGGTGATCTCTCCACTTGTTATTTCTGTACATGCTATTTATAATACAGAAGTACCATCTTGTTCCCGAAATATACGTGTTAGTGTGTGCTTGCATATATGAGAAAATTGTTATTTAAGCATTCATTTTGGTTTGTTTAATGTTATATGTGGATTTCACTAACATTTAGAGTAGATATATGTTGTACAACCAGTTCTTCGTGCTTGTTTCTTCTTGTCTTTCAGGTTAAGAAGGAAGGACGGTTGCTGGGGGTTTGGACCCCGCGGGATCTGCTTCAACCGTAGGACCTACGGGTAAGTTCCTTGATCTGCTCTATTTAGTTTTTCATGAACATGTATGGTTGTGTGAGTCCTTCTTAAGTAGCATGCCCTGCTCTGTGGAGGTTGTAACCCAACGAACCTCTAGGGTGATTTTCCCCGAAACAGAACTGGCGAATCCACTGGGGATCGCATTCTTGTGATTCCCCTGTTGGGTGGTTTCAGTTGTTTGATAGGTTTCCAACAGTTTTAACTTTTATTTCCAGTCCAGTTTACTCTTTCTTAGTCAGACTGAAGTCCTGGTTTCTTGTCCAGGTTTGATCCTTTTTGTTTTTCATTATCTACCTTTATATACGCGGTTTTGTCTTCACACAGTCGTGTATACACACATTTTTTGTTAAAGGGAGTCGCGTATACGCGGGTTTCCTTTAGCACAGTCGCGTATGCATGCTTGTTTCTAAACTGTGAAGTTGCGTATACCTAGGCAGATTTTGAAATTTTGGATTTCTTGACTTTTTAGTCCTTTCTGTCTGTGGAGACCTGTTCCTGCAGTGTCTTTGTACTCTCTGGATTGTGAAGAAAGTGGTCTTTGGTCTTTTCTCTCTCTTGTTTGATCGAAAACTAGTCTTTTTGGCAAAGTGTTGTTTCTGGTGCTGGCACTTCTGGTTCGAGTACCAAGATCTCTTTCTGGGGATTCTTGGCTGTTCTGCTTTATCAGAACAGAGAGCTCCTGCTCATTTACTCTTTCCTATCTTTGTGTTTTGCTTTGCACTACGATATTTTCCCGTTTCTTGGTTGGTTTTCTTGAGTTCAGTCGACTAGGTCTTGTTGCAACTTTTGAAGAGTCTTTCATGATTCTTTGAAGTTTTTGTTTGCGGCAAGGTTATACTATTCTTCTAGGCTGATTAGCTGAGTTTTCTTGTCTTCTTTTGCTCATATTGATCTTGCTACGAGTTAGCCCTATAAGATTTGGAGCATTTTTGAATTTTTTGCTTGAAATTCAGTGTTGTTTGGCTTGGGGTTTTATAGTTCTGCTTGGTCTTTTCGAACTCTTCCCTTATAAAATTCAAAACCTCAAAAAACATTTTTCTTTGTTGTTTGCTTTTGTTTTTGCATTTTTGTTTTCGTTTCTTTGTATCTTTTGAAGCTTTGTTGAGGTTTCTTGCCTTTGGATTTTGGCTTGATTTTGGAAAGGAGTTGTCATTGATTTCTTCCTCTTGTTTTTTAAGCGTTTTTGGTGTCTTCATATTAAGAGTTCTTGATTTTGGGAACTAGCTTTCTGGACAACCAAAAAGAGATAAAACTGAAGGATCTTTGGGAAATTTCACTCTGCTTTAGGAGATTTTGCATCTTAGAATTTACATGCTTGTAGTGATTCACATCAGGTGCACTTAAGCATTTAGTCATTTTCATAGTTTTTGTGAGTGTGAGTTTGTTATCTGAAAAGAAAAATACAATTTTTAATCTCGTAGAACCTGTGTAGAAGTTGCTTTTCATCGAAAGACAATAACTGCATTTGCATGTAGTTTGGTTTTTATTAATTTCTTTCTGCGTCAAAACACCATAAGTTTCATTTCCGCATCCCTTTAACTTAACATAACAGCCAATTAAAATAAGCGATTTAATTTAAAATCAACTAGCAAGTTTTCTAAGTGTCATACACCAACTAGCTAGGTTGTAGGACCTTGGATTAGGTGAGTGGAGATTTAACTCTCCAAGGCCGCTCAAACAAAACATAGAAGTTGATTAATTGAGCGAAATCCAACTCCGTTAGGTGGACCGGGAAAGCTCTCCTCCAGAGAGTCAAGCGCGAGGGGAAGTGAAGGTTGAGAAGAGGGATACCCCCTCTCTGATTAGCTGAATCTAACCTCAAGACCGTTCCGCCCGGCTTCTGACATGGATTGGTGCCCATAGTTTCCACTCCTAGGTTCCACACAGGTGACTGCGGGGGGGAATACCCGTGGTACCTGAGACAGACGTCGCATCAATTTCAGCAGTACTTCTAGGGGGTGCCCTTGCGAAGCTTGGGTGCTTGAGCCGGCAAAGGCTATCGTTAGGAGGTCAGCGTAACTGTTTATGTTACCTTCGCTAGTAGGCCTGGGCCGTAATTATCCCAGACTGCTTTCGGGAGGTCCTATATTTCGCTTTCTTGTATTTTGGTGTTCGGTCCTCATCACCCGGAGCGGAAATACTTGAAGGATGTTTGCTTGATTGTGTCTCAGGGATTTTTCTTATAGTGAGTGTTATTTTCTCCTAGCTTGCTTAGCTTTATATTTTTTGAGTCTAATTAAAATTTGTTAAAGTGGTTGATCAAGCGCCTCGTCAATCGAGGAGAATCCGGGGGTTATCTCCCGAGAGTCCAGAGCCTTCTTCGAGAAGGCGTAGGAGTGATTTAGCAGGTGCTTACCACCCTGTGACGTCTGACGCAGTGGAGAGAGATCCTCCACAAGGGTCTGAAGGTTTCATAGCTGATTCTGGTGTCGGTTCCGAGAGGAGCGTTCCGCTCACCTCGCGAGTTTTATTTCCTCAGGAAGAAGATTTTCAAATTGAAGAAGTACCTGAACCTCCTGTGTCAGGTCCATCTCCTCTTCCTCCGGATTATCCATTCGTTGTTCAATACATTGGACCTGAGTCAGAGAGTCCGAAATATCTTCCGTATCATTCATACCTTTCGATGGCCACGACTGGGAACGCGGCTTCTGCTGTGAGTGCTACAGGCATTCAGACTCCTGCTTCTGTTGAAGGAGGAGGCACTATTGCTTCATCTTCAATTGCTTCTAGTGCTGCTATGTTTGGCTCTGGTTTCACCCAAGCACATGCTTCTCATTCTGGTCCCTTCTGTTTCGGAATGCCCACTAGTGGGTTTCCTACTTTTTCCTTTTCCGCTGCTGCTGCTGGATCTACACCCATGTCTTCCATGGCTAGTGGATCAGCTTCTTTTCAGGGGTTCCCCTTTGGAACTGGGCACATTCCTAGTTCCAATCCTTCTTTAGGGTCCTTTCCGTTTACTTCTCAGACCCAGAGTTTCAATCCTTGGTCTGGAGGTCAGAATTTGACCACTTTTATAGGATGGAACCCTGTATTCACTACAGTGGGGGTAGGGAATCAGTTTTACGCTCGTCACCAAGGGAATACTTGTTTCCCTTCGTCGAGTGCTTATCAGACCTTTTCTCCTCTTTCTAATGCCTGGAACCCCTATCAGGGGCTTTCCTCTTCATTTCATACTTCAGCAGGGGGAACTGGTCTGGGCTTTGGTAACTCTGCGTTGGGAGGAGGTTATTCTCCTTTTTCTACGAGTCCTTTTTTGCAACCTGGTGCCTCATCAAATCCAGGGTATTCTTTTCAGAATGTTGGGAATCCATCCCATCAAGGATGGAATCCTCAGGATCCGCCTCGCTTACCTTTTCTGGCAACGTTAAACTTGCCAGATCTGTCGAAGTTGACTAATGATCCGATTCGTTATAGTCCGGGGTGGCCTCCGGTTCCCACCAAACTTCCTTCAGACATTCCAAAGTTTGAAGGCAAGAATGGAGAAGATCCGGCTGACCACATCACTACCTTCCATTTATGGTGTTCTTCGAACTCCCTGATCGATGATTCGATTAGGTTGAGATTATTTCAACGCACCCTAACTGGAAACACCGCAAAATGGTATATTGAGCTAACTGGGGGTAGTTTTGCTACATTTGGAGAACTGGCTGTTACATTTCTGAACCATTTTCAGTTGCCTGTCCGATATGACGTTGGGACTGAACTCCTAGCTAATTTTAAGCAGGACGAAGCAACCCACATTTCTGATCACATTCAGGAATGGAAGAGAAGGAAGAGGCTTATTAAAGCTCATATTCCAGGAGAATTCCTTTTGGAATGGTTTCTGAAATCCCTGCAGTCAGATATTCCGAAAGATGTATCCCTTTCTGGGGTATTTTCTGAGGAGCTGGCCATTTTTAGGGCCCAACAGTTGGAACTGATCTATTCTTAGTCTGGGGTCCTCCATAAATATCTGCCCAATGCTCCTCGCTCCAAATTAGATTTATCTAAAACTAAGCCCGGTCCTCATGGTGACGGACTGATTGGATCGATCAATAGTGGTGCAGCCAGCCTGCTTACTCAATTGCAGCAGTTGTCTTTGCAATCTGCTCCTTCTGGTCAGGCTGTGCCTGCTGAGTCATCACCTTCCCAGTCTTTGTCCATAAATGTTGTCCAAGCTTCTGACCCCAAAGGAAATCAAAAATTCAAAGGGAAGAAGAAGGGACGAAATAATAAGAAAAAGGGCAAGAACGGGAAGGGTAATGCGAATAAAACCAACGAGCATGTTGGTGAGGGTCCAAAGGAGAAAAGGAAAGTGAAGTTTCCATGCAAGCTGTGTGCTGGAGACCATCTTACGCACCTTTGCCCTAAAATTCAGATGCACAGCGCTTGTTAGCTCAGCATGGTTCTTCTAGTTCCCAGGCTGTGTTAACAAACCCTTTTCCCCAAGGGTAACAATTAGTTGTTGGCGCGAATCAAAATCCTGGGGCTTCCTCTGGGGGCACCCAGGAGGGGGAAATTCCATCGAAAATTTTCATGATGAGTGCTCACGCGGATATCGCTACGAGATCCTGTGATTATGGCGGAGAAGAGTCTTCAAAAGCTAAGGATATTCCTGATGCTACTGAGCCGCTTCACATTACCAAGCCTACTGTTGAGTCTATGCCTCAGATGCCCAAAGCATCTTCTAAGCGATCGACGATTAATCCAAATGCTAGGGCTGCCCAGAACTACTCGATTGTGGAAGATCTGGCGCAGAGTCCTTGTGCTATGTCGGCTTTAGAGGTACTCCAGTCTTGTCCGGCTCAGCGCAGTGCTTTGCTCACTGCCATTGGGGCTATTGATCCAAAAAATTCTCTTATGATTACTTTTGATATGACTAATTTTAAGAAGAGACTCCCCCATCACATGGCTTTTCATATTAAATCATCGTATCGGAAGTGTAATATCTTTCGAACGGTTGTTGATGAGGGTGCTTCCACATGCGTGATGTCTCTCACATGTTGGAAGACAATTGGATCTCCCAAAGTTGTTCCATCTACCACTCTTCTGACTGCGTTCGATGGTCATTCTCACAGACCCCATGGTATTGTCCCAGCTTTTCCCATCTGTGTTGGGGGAAAAAATATCAATATAGAGGTTGAGGTAGTGGACGCAAGCTTGGACTACAACCTTCTGTTGGGGAGAAACTGGATTTATGAGATGGATGCCATTGCATCCTCATTATTTCGGATTATATGTTTCCCCCACGAAGGGAGGATTGTTACAGTGGATCAACTGGACTGTCCTCCTGTAGACCCGAATGCGTGTACTGACTCATCTGTTCCTAAGTTGGATGATAATAAGGCGCCTGTTGAGAATTTGGGAGTTGGAATGTATTCTTCCTTGATGGGTACTTTCTATATTCCTCCTCCTACGGTTCATATTAATGCAATTTCATCCTCCAAGGCTCCTCTTCGAAGAGAGTTCTTCAAAACTCATTATTTTTCGGACCCTTGGACCTTACCTTCCCCTACAGCCACATTAGCGGAAGGTCAAGTGGGTGGAATGGAATTTCCGATGTCTGCAGCTGAGATTGCTTATCAGTCTATTGTTGACTCTGCAGAATCCAGTCCAGCTCCTCTTTCACCGGAAGAGTTGGATGGAGATGTGGCTTCGGCTTGGACACTTAGTTCTTCTTTGGCACAGGATTGCCTTGATACCACTCTTCCATCGGAAGAGGCCATCCTGGAAGCCATGAATGGTATAGATAGACCGTGGGATGATTTGCATCATCGGTCTTATTTTTTACCTGACTTGAGCGAAGTTGAAACGAGTTTTCCAAGTCCTCCGTCTCCTGGTCCTGTTCACCCAGTCTTGAACCCTTTAGCACCAACACAGGTTTATGCTGAAGGGAACATGGTTGTGATTTCTCCTACTATCCCGGTGAACATTTCCAGGGATCCCAATATTATTGAGAATGTCTTCATCGGAGCTGAATGTTCCCGTGAAGAGATTCAAATTTACACCGAGCTCTTTAAAGAGTATAGGGATTTATTCGCTTGGTCTTATGAGGAAATGCTTGGTATAGATCCATCTATTGTCCAGCATGAGATCAAGACTTATGAAAACGCTAAGCCGGTGAGGCAAAAACTTTGTCCGGTCAATCCTAGGAAGGCAGCAGCTATCAAAGCTGAGGTTGAGAAGCTGCTTAAGACGGGATTCATTTTCCCTGTTCCTTTGACTGAATGGGTTTCAAATCCCATTCCCGTAGATAAAAAGCAAGGAACGATTCAAGTTTGCATCGATTTCAAAGACCTAAATAAAGTATGTCCTAAAGATAATTACCCCACACCATTTATCGATCAGATCATTGACGAGTGTGCCGGTAATGAGATTTTCTCCTTCATGGACGGTTTCTCTGGATATAATTAGATTACTATCCGTCCTGAAGATCAGCATAAGACTGCCTTTATTTGTCCCTGGGGTAATTTTGCATACAAGAAGATGCCTTTTGGTCTTAAAAATGATGGGGCTACCTTTCAGCGGGCCATGTCATATGCCTTCCACGACATCAAAAATATTATCGAGGCGTACTTGGATGATTTAGCTGCTCATTCTCGAAAAAGGATGGATCATCCTGCTCACCTCCGACAAATATTTGAAAGATGTCGTTTCTATAAGATTAGATTGAATCCGAACAAGTGTGTTTTCGCGGTTACATCCAGCCGGTTATTGGGATTCATTGTGTCTAGGGAAGGGATTAGGGTAGATCCCTTCAAGGTTGAGGCAATACTTCGGTTGCCTCCCCCGTCCTCTATCCGTCAGCTTCAAAGTCTACAAGGAAAGTCTAATTTTCTTCGGAGATTTATCGTAAATTATGCTGAAGTTATCAAGGGATTTATGAGATTGTTGAAGAAGGGAGTTCCATTTCTGTGGGATGACTACGCTCAATGCTCATTCGATGCTTTGAAGAAAGCATTGACCTCTGCTCCTTTATTGAGTCCACCTGATTATAGCAGGGATTTCCTTTTGCATCTGGCAGCAGCAGAATCTACTATTGGTATGTTTCTGGTTCAGGAGGATGATGCTCTTGTAGAGCATGTTATATACTACCTTAGTCAAGGCTTGGTAGGACCTAAACTCCAGTACACTTCGATAGAAAAGCTAGCTTTAGCAGCAGTTCATGCTGTGCAGCGACTCCGGCATTACATTATTCTGCGAAAAACTTATGTTTTGGCAACAACCAACCCATTTCAGTTTGTCCTCAGTAGGCGAGTGATTGGGGGAAAATACAATAGATGGATTATAATTTTACAGGAATTTGATCTTGAGTTTATGTCTGCCAAGTCCAAGAAATCATTGGTTTTCGCAGAATTGATCTCCGAGTTGCCCTGTGGAGAAGAGATGATCTATGATGAATCCTTTTCGGATGAACATTTGTTTCTTATCTCTTCACAGGATCCTTGGTATGGAGATATAATTGTGTATCTTCAGACTGCGAAGTTTCCCTCTACTTTTTCGAAAGATGAGCGTCGTAAGCTGCGTCACTTGGCCAAGAATTATTTGATTATTGGTGATGCTTTATACGTCGAGGGGTTGATTCAATCCTGAGACGCTGCTTAACTCTCGAAGAAGCTGAGGCTGTGCTGAATGATTCTCACAGTGGAGCTTGTGGGGGTCATTTATCTGGGCTTGCTACAGCCCAAAAAATCTTGCGTGCTGGGTACTTTTGGCCCTCGATTTTCAAAGATTGTATCGAATCGGTCAAAAAGTGTCATCCGTGTCAAGTCTATACTCGAAAAATGCGCGCTCATCCAGCTCCGCTTTTTCCAGTCATTACTGTCGGTCCCTTTACAAAGTGGGGTATTGATTATACTACTTGTAACCCACCTTCGGCTAAAGGTCACAAGTATATTATTGTAGCAGTAGACTACTTTACGAAGTGGGTCGAGGCTATGCCTACTTTTGGGAATGATGGTGAGACTGTAGCTCTTTTTCTTTTCAACCAGGTTATTGCTCATTTTGGTATTCCTAGAGAGATTGTCACTGACCATGGCAGTCATTTTCAGAATAGTATGATGGCTGAGTTGGCTCTCAAATTGGGTTTCCGACAGGAGCATTCATCTCCATATTATCCTCAAGCCAATGGGCAAGTGGAAGCTGTGAATAAATCCTTGAAGACAATTCTTCAAAGGACAATTGATAAAGCTAGATCCAACTGGCATATTATGCTATATCCTGCACTTTGGGCATACAGGACGTCAGTGAAAACTGCAAATGGCTTTACTCCGTTTCAGCTAGTGCACGGGTTGGAATCCGTATTTCCCATTGAATGTGAGATTCCTTCCCTTAAGTTAGTTGTTGAACTTCTTCCTGACACTTCTAGTCTTGAAGAACAACTCCTTCATCTGGAACATCTCGATGAGTAGCGTCGGGATGCTGCCACGATGAATGAAGCGCACAAAAACCAAGTTAAAGTTCAGTACGATAAGGTGGTCAAACCCAGGGTTTTTTCGGAAGGTGACCTTGTTTTGGTCTATGCCCAAGAAAAAGATGCCCTGGGGGCAGGAAAGTTTAAGTCTATGTGGTATGGCCCCTTCATCGTTAAAAAAGTCCTTAAGAAAGGAGCGTATACCTTGGTTGATTTCGAAGGGAACGAGTTGCCGGAGCCCCGAAATGGGCTCTATTTGAAGAAGTATTATGCCTAGGCTTCGGCCTGGCATGTTGCTTTTGTATATAGTAGTTTTTGCTTTGTACATATCTGATTGATTTTCGATTTTTGATGAGTTGGTGATGTTTTGATCTGCTTTGGCAGGTTGTGTTGGATGTCATGAGTCATTTTGGTTTCGCCGATGGTGCTAGTAGACACACCCGGAACTTAGCTTCCGCGGCTTGGGTGCTTCATTATCCATCCGGTCAGCTGTTAGTATCAAGAGGGGTCTGCATTGGTCTTGCTTCCAATAATATAGCAGAATACACTGCAGTTGTTTATCTACTCTCGGAGGCAATATCTTTGGGTGTTGATTCGTTGGTAGTTTTCTTGGACTCTCAGCTGGTGGTGTCGCAGTTGAACAATACTTATCGGGTTCGAGATCCATTTTTACTACGGTTGTTCTTGAGGGTACGCTTGTTACAAAGATCATTTCAATTTTTAACTTTCATTCATATTCCTCGAGCTGACAATTGGTTGGCTGACTCATTAGCTAATCAGGCACTAGATTGGCATATTAATCATTCCATACAATAAAATTTAATCATCGAAAACATCATACATTTTGATATATTTATCACATCACATCAAATATCGTTGTATATATATCATCAGAGTGTTCAAAAAATTTACAAAATTTGGATCCATATGGTCATACAAAATTTGGGCTTATGCCCGATCATGTTCAGTTTCAAAAAATATATACAGTCATCTGATACATAATATCTATCTACTCCTGAGGTCCCTGCCCAGAAGTCGTGTTCCTATAGAACATGATCGCGGTGGAAACTCGGCGGAATAATCGTACCCAGTCTCAGGGCACTCCTACCACCCGTCTCTGGATGGCTTCCGGCAGATCTTCCACGACAGCCATAGGTATTTGGCGGGTCAACCCCTCCAAGTTCCTCTGTACAGCCTGGAGGGTCCTGTCTGAATCCACTGGATCTATTTCGCCCCTGCGACACTTGTGGCGCGGGAAACCCTTAGGTCGAACTGGTCCAATATCTGTATCATGATCATGTTTACATTGTAAGTCATTATGAATCCAATCAAAAACATGTTTGTTTTTCATTTTTTCATACATATTTGAAAAAATCCAAAAAATTATATAAGTCAAAAAATTTTGCAAACTTACCGACTATGCCCCATGCTGTGCCTGGTGGAAGAACAAGATCTGGATCTCCACGAAAGTCCATCCCGGCATAGGGATAGTCGTCCACAATGATGATTTGTTCTCCACACCAAAGGAAGAACTCATCATCCCAAGTGGTCCGGGGTACTTCACTACCCCCTAATCTCTTCATCATGTCTACCCAACGAGAAATTCTTGGATCTCTAGGGCTGTTGATGGTAGAGATGACTCTGGGTCTCAATGCTGGTATCTTCTCAAAGAAGAATGTCATCAAAATTGTACCGTATCCAAAGTGTTTTGTCTTTGCTTGACGGATTGAGGTCAATTGTTGCTTCATGTTCAGTAATAGGGCTGTGCACCAATCATATACATGAGTCAAGCATTCCACTGCTATGCTCATTTGCGTCCTGGACGCCTGATGTAGGGAGGCAGATCCTGCCACTCTGCCAATGGTGAAAAGGAGGATTTTCATGTGCAAATCCCTTAAATATTTAATTGCAATTTGAGTTCCAACTTTCTTGGAACCCTCTACGCAGTACACGTGGACGTAATCTTCCACGGTTAGCCCCCCCAAGGGCTTCCCGTGCAAGTCTACTGGTTCCCCCCTCCGGGAGAGTCCAGTGATAAAATATATGTCTTCCACTTCAATGCGTACTGGAATCTGATCTATCATAAAGAAGTCCTCTTCCGGTTCCCAATAATTCACGAGCATTTCAAGCAACCGGACATTGCTTTTCATATTTGGCATTTTGAAAAACTTGAGCAATCCGCAATTCCGAAGAATATTTAGCGATGCTCGATCTCGCATGACTTGTTGATCAATTGCATTGTGTTCACGCTCTCTCCATGAGATTTTCATCCTGTCAAAATTCAATAAATCCTTCATTAGCTACGCATTTTTCATTTGGGCCTGCACATACGCGACTTTATTTCTGCACAGTCGCGTGTATACGCGACTTTATTGTTACCAACCCGCGTATGCGCAAACCCGTGATTTTTAGCAAGGGTTTCTATGGTGAAAATCACTAAATTTTAATTTATGAACGAACAAAATGATTTGCAGGGATGATTGATGAGCTTACCTGACAAATTCGGTGCGATTTGACGGTCGGTTGCTCCTGATTTGACGAAAGAAGTTTTTTGCTCCAGAGCACTTTTTTCCAAATCAGCAATGTAATAATGAACCAAATATGAGGAAATTTGTCTATTTATGGCTAAAAAGTTGAAAATTTTCGCAAAAATTTGTTATGCTTATTTTTTCGATCTATCTTAAGTTGCATAACCCGGATGCTTGGAAGTGCCTAGTTTGGTATGTTTTCAGGTACATTTTGACGAATTTGAGATTTTTCCCGGTTTTTTGATCCGTGATTACTGACTCGTCACAGCAGGTATATGATCTTCACTGGCATATAGGTTAGGGAAATCACTTTCCGCTGCATCTTGCATACTAGCCTCCATACTGATCACTTGCCATAGGGTCGATCCCATCAGGTCATGACTATTACACCCATTTCACTCGCCGATTATTTAATCATGAATTGGTGGTAGAGCCTTCCTTTACATGGGATTCCTAGTTAGTCCCTCGCTATCACTTGTTGCCCATGCTGTGTTTTATGTAGGCTCGGGAGTCCTCTTTAGTCCCGCCATGACTTACGTGTTGAAGCTTCATTCTTCTTCTTCCTCACTATCATTTTTCTGGCTATTACCCTAGAGGCTCCCTGGTGTTGTTGAGTTGTATTACTGCATTTCATATTGGCTACTTGTTTATCCTGGCCTTTAGCCGGCTTCATTTGGACTCGATGTTTAAGCCAACTTTTGACCTTGTCTATCTGTACAAGTTAACCATTGCATGCACATTAGCTATCGCGACTTGACACCCTTTTACCCATGGATGGAACATTCCTCTGAGTATCGCTTACCAGTTTCCGCCACCTTGCATTGAGCATAGGATCGTTCCAGTCCCAGGAACTAGTGCATCTGATTTTTGATACTCGTTCTATCCATTGTACCATAGCATTCTTTTATTCCTTTTCAGGCTTATTATATGAAAAAGACAAAAAAATCAAATATAACAAAAAGAGTGGGAACGGGATGTATCTTCGTTGTTTTGATGGCAGTACAGAGTCAGTTTGTTGCCCTTGAACAAAGCACATATACTTATATATATTTCCTTCATTTGGGATGGTTTTAGTTTTGACCTAGGTTCAGCCTTTACCATGTTTCACTTGTCAGTTCTCCCCAGGTTGGTTATCTCTTCCAATCATATGGAGAGTTTGTTCTGCCTCCTGCATAACAGACTTATACAGTGTCACTTTTTACTGCCATGGTCATCACGAGTCATGCTTTTGTTCAAGGGAAGTCTAACCAGAGTCGGCCATTCTGCGGTGTCTCTTGACTCATTATTCAGTCGGCCTTCCCGGTCTTGTCAGTATCATGTTCTATCACATCAGATGTTTTGATCTTCCGCTCGTGCTGGTTTGAGAAGGTCCCCATTGACTTCTTGCCGGCGGGTTTGTCTCTTATCGACTACGACACATTGCTCTGAGAGCAAGCCTAGAGCCGCACCTTGGGGCTATTTCCATCATTGATAGGTGACCTCGTGCTCAGCATTTGATCATCATCATGGGTCTTTGACTGAGTGGTTTCCCCTGTGTTCGACGTCAGCACACATTATCACACTTGGGATTCGTGCAGTACCTGGATTTCCATTCGACCCTATCGGTGGATTTCTCGCCTCTGTGTCAGCTTTCATTATTGGTTGGTTCAGAGGGTTTCTTCCGTGCGCTAGCTTCATCTTGTGCACGTCGGAAACGTACTTCGGTTTTTGGTTCCATCACTCTACTTCGTCCGATTCCTTCCAAATCTTGGCCTGCGGGTTACACTCGCGCTGGACTGATGTGGGATGCCTTAATGCCTTCCTTCCAACAGATCTTTTCCCATCGACTCCGACTCATTTCTCTGGGAATAAGGTCTAGAGTATTTTTGTCAGTACCTTAGGGTTTGCAGTCATCAGTGGCAGACTCTTCGCTATCGACAGTGGGGATTCATCATTTCCTCCTGATTGGTAGATTCTTTCAAGTGTTTGAATTCAACTCATTCATTCGCACTTTTCAGATTGTACTGGGGCACCTTGACGCTCATTTTCATCATTGGTGGGTTGTCTCGTGTTGGTTAATGGTATACATCATTGACCAGTAATCCAACGATTTCTCACATGGTCGACTTCAGCTCATTTATTCCCATTGTGTAGAATTGTGCCATAGTGATCGGTGAAGACCTCGGGTTGCATCAGCATTTCTCGGTTCACTTTTGACAGTCCATTCAGTTTCTGCCAGTGATGTCGTCCACCCTTATATGTTGTAGTTCAGTACAGCAGCATCTTATATGTTGGCTCCCGAGTTGCATGATTGTACCGTTTGTTCCACCTCTTATGATTCGGTATTTGGAGATTCAGTTACTTATATGATCAGACATCCAGTTGCACCATCCTTGATCAGCTTTCTATATGTGATACTTGGACATTGATTCAGACTTATATTTCCGGGCCATGCTCAGATGATTCATTGTGTACTTTCAGTTCAGCTATACTTGTATACATTTTGGATCTATTATATACTTTCTATATGATGTATTTTTGACTGAGCATGGGTATGCCCGCCTCAGCATGAGTTGACTCTCTGTTTTCTTTCATTGGTTTTTTGGCAGGTTGAAATCTGGTGAAGTCCTCTCTTGTCCTTGCGAAGTTCTTTCTATGTGCATAATACATTTCGGCCATCATGTACCCCTTCTGACCTCATATATTAGAGGGCATCTGTTATAGAATCATTTCTCACCTTCATATGATTCATGATTGCTTTTATGGCTTTGGGCACCCATTCCTACAGACTTGGACAAAATTCACTAAAAAACAGTGTAAAAATCCCCATACGCGGTTATGCCCAGACTTTTCCGCGTGTATACGCGAGTCCACATGTAATTTTCCGCGTATGCCATTAAAATCATTAAAAAATATATAAAAAATCCCTATTTTCGAGCTGGGTTGATGGTTACTCTGGTAGTTCAACCACCCTAGCATGTGGCCAACTGTTTCCAACTGATGAAACTACTTTGAGGGAGTATAAAAGCCCCTCATGTGTATGGCCTAAGGGAGAGAGAAATTATTGATATTATACTCTGTTGGAATCCTCTATCCAAGTCTGAATTCCTGTGCCTCCTGCACTTCCCAGTTCATTACAGGAAACCCTTGTTTCCTGGAGATGCTCATCTCCCTATATGTCATCTCGTATGCACCAGTTCAGAAGGAATATTAGCGAGGCAAGGGTGGGACGGATCCGGACGACGGTCTGCTCGAAGATCGTGGAAGGATTCAGGTGATCTCTCCACTTGTTATTTCTGTACATGCTATTTATAATATAGAAGAGCCATCTTGTTCCCGAAATATACGTGTTAGTGTCCGCTTGCATATATGAGAATATTGTTATTTAAGCATTTATTATGGTTTATCTGATGTTTCATATGGATTTCACTAACATTTAGAGTAGATATATGCTGTACAACCAGTTCTTCGTGCTTGTTTCTTCTTGTCTTTCAAGTTAAGAAGGAAGAAGGGTTGCTGGGGGTTTGGACCCCGCGGGATCTGCTTCAACCGTAGGACCTACGGGTAAGTTCCTCGATCTGCTCTATTTAGTTTTTCATGAACATGTATGGTTGTGTGAGTCCTTCTTGAGTAGCATGCCCTGCTCTGTGGAGGTTGTAACCCAACAAACCTATAGGGTGATTTTCCCCGAAACAGCTGTGCGTCAAGGAGAGACAGATATCAGTAGAGATCTTAATGATTGACAAACACATCTTGTGAACTCGCACAGTGGAGTAGAGAATGTAATTGATACATTGTTATGGGATGTGATTGAACCGTAGAGAGATTCGATGGGTGGTTTATTTCACTTATGTTTAATTGTGGTATTTTTTAGCCACATATTTCGGTCCATTACGGCTCGGGAATCTGTAAATTATTACCATAACTTCTATGTAGACATTCATAGGTGAATAGCATTTGCATGAAGTTGGGTGAATGGAATTTGCATAGAAGCACAGTTAGGTGAATGGAAATTTCATTGGAGAATGGTGATTTCCAAAGATATTATTAGATTGTATGTAACTTGAAGGTTTACAAACATTATTTGCTTGGAAAGATTTATGTTACAAACTTGCTGGGAAGAGATTTATTTGCTGGGGAGAGATTGTTAGAAAATTAACCTTGCACATTCAAAGTGGAGTTTGGAATTGGATAGCTAGGAGTCCGCTGGAGACAAAGTCCGTAGAGGCTTGAATATATTCCTAAATGAATATGAGTGAGAAGGGTTGGATCATTTCAACCACAAGAAGATTCAAGGTAAGTGCTCATTTAATGAATCAATATTCATTGAGTAAAGATATCTTAAAATTTGGATGATTAAATTTCCTTGCCATATTTGAGAAGTTAAGTTTTTGTAAGAGTTATGAAAGAATGGAATCAATCCATACATTTAAGGAATGGAATTGGAGTCCATCTCAGAAATTGATGTGAAAGTATGGTTTGTATTTGTTGTTGCGGATAAATATGGTAATGCCACCATGTTAAAATAAAGTTTTGAGAAATTCTTGTGAATGAATTGTTTTGTGCACTGAGGAGAGACGGTGTTGCATGCGAACCGTCACTATAAAGAATGAGATGCATAAAAGTGCAGGAAAACTGCCTGCTTACAATGGTAAGTGTGTTGAAGAGACTATGGTATGAAGGAAATGCGAATATTCACAGTGATAAAGACAGCACAGAAGAGTGAAGTCCGGAGAGTTGAAATTGTGAACAGAAGGTTTGTTAAATAACCTTAAAGGGAGCATAATGTATGATACATCATTTTGAAAAGGTATTTTAATGTGAAAATTAAATGATTTATTTTATTTTAAAAATAAATCTCGGGAAAATTGAATTTCATTTCAATCTAAAGGCTAAAGTATCATGTGACTAAACGATAATGGGAGATGATGTAATTGGTGATTTGTGATATTTTCTGAAGAATGGAGTATGAGAGAGAGTGAAGATTTTACATCATAAAAATGTATTAAGGGTGTATGTTCGTTGGAATATTGTATAACTTGAGTTAGATTCAAAATGTCCACTATTTTAATTATTTGGTCAAGCCTTGAAGTCAAATCATAGGTTAAGGTCAAATGAAAATTTGGATAGCTTGAGTTAAAATTGAGTTATTGTACAAGAAGGTGTATTTTTCATCTAAGATGAAGAGATGATGTAAAGTCTCAAGTCAAAGATTCGTAAGCCAAGTCAAAGGTTTGAATGCAATTGGGTGCATGATCGGCGGAGCCCGACACCCAAAGAGTTGGTCATTATAACACATGAATTACTGAAGTTGTTGTTTGCAGCAAAAGAGGAGCAAGAGAGTTGCAAAAAATGATTCCAAGACAGAGAACTGAAAGTGATCAAGCACAGGAAGAGAGCTTGTTTTGCTGAATGGAAATTATGGAGGCTTACTGAAAAGAAGATTCGAATGAAATCCACACGTGAACAGATGAAGTTCACAAAGGAGGAGAAGATGACTGGTGATAGTCATTTCAGAGGTTCTGAGAAAGACCGCAGCAAAAGGAAGAAGGAAAATACCAAGGAAAATGGCATATGTAAGCAATTAACTAATGAAGAGTATGAGCAGGAGAAAGCTGAGATAACAGTTCACCTTGAGTTATTGATGGAATTGTTGCAGAGAAATAAAGACCAAAGACATGGTTGGACCATGAGGAAGAAAGTGAAATGGTAGAGGCTACACGCAAAGAGAGAATAATAGGTAAACATACATTTGACAGAAGAGCTGAGGAAGCTCGAGTAGATGATGAGTGTAAAAATGAGATGTGAAGAAATCAGAGAGGCTGAGTTGAAAATGGAAGTTTCCATTTGTGGTCCAGAACAGGGTGAAATTCTGGGTGAAGAGATCAATGAGGAAGATCTCATGAACTATTGGAATAGTTCAAAAAAATTTGAAGATATGTTGACAAGAGAAGTAGATGAGGCTATGAAGCCTTTCATTTTTAAATCTCATAGTTTGTGTATGTTTGCAGGATGTGCGGAAGATGGTGGACAGTATGGTGAAATTGTCACAGAGATGAACAAAGCTATTAAGGTGAAGTATGATGGGGAATGCCTTTCAGAGGAGGAAGGTACTGATTTGTTGCAGCAGAAAGAATTCATAGATGAGTTATTTTTTGGGGTAAGAAATCCAGTTGAAGTTGTTATGTAGTGCAAGCATAATGAAAATGCCAAAGTGATATTCCAAGGAGGTAAAAAAATGAATTTGTTTAATGAAATTGCTGACAGAAATTTACAATGTGATGATACAGAAACCAGGATAACTCAGGAATATCACTAGAAGAAGAATGAAACTGAGAATGAAGGTTGTGATGAAATGCTGGAAAGATTTCACATGGAAATAGAGTTCTCGGAACGATGGCTTAAGGAACCTGAAGGGGAGATGAAACTCGCAGAACCTGATTCAGAAGAAACTGCAGTTACTATGCATGATAGGGATTAAATGTTTTCAACATTTATAGAGTTGAGTGAATGGTATAAATTTTTAAATAATAACGTGATTGTAGATACAGAAAACGACATTAACAGATATGATGTTGAAATCAGAGAAATTGAGCAAAAATTATTTGGAGTTGAGATGAAATATCAGAAGCAGCAAGGAAATTATGTCCGTAGAGACATAAAGGAGACAAAAATATTGATCAAGCAGGATAAAGATGAAAGCAGCCAGCAGTTCAAAACAAGATCTACTAAAATCCATAAAGTCGATGATGGGAGATTGGTGCTTGAAGAATCAAAAGAGGCCAAAAGGTCTTATATTTTTGAAACTAACAGTTTGGTGATGAATGCAGGTACAACACCATATGAGAAATTTGTTACTATAGGAGAAATCAATGACTATAGTTGTGATCAAGAAGAAATTCTTGATTATTCTTCGCTTCAGAAAGAAGCTCAGTTGGGGACGAAAGCATTAGTAAAAGAGGAATTACTCCGAGGAATTGGCGGAAGCAATTGTTGTAAAGGCTGATGGAATCCGATTGACAGAATAAGTGATGAATTACAAAATGGAGTTGATATATTAAAGGACCAGCGACAAAACAGAGTTTGGAATCCTGGAGGGAGCAAGTCATCAAGACTTGTGGTTGTCGCATTATTATAGAAAAGCGACAGACCTCATAGATAGGAGTCTATGGAAACTTCTCTACATGGGGAGACTGATGTAGGAGCATCCTTCTTGATTTTTATTAGAATATTGTGTAATTATGGGGGTGATGTATTTTTAATTATTTTATAAATTATTATGCTCATTTTAATAAATTAAGAGAGAAAAATGTAAGTGTGAGGATTTTGTAAATATTCTTTTAATAAATTAAGGATATGAGTGGAGTTGAATTAGGTAGATAATCTAGGGATTAGGAATTCCTTAAACGAGACTTAGTTGAGTCCAAAAAGGGATAAATCTATTTTAGATTTTGGTTGAGAATTGTGTGGAGGAAATCATGGATTGAAATAAATTCATAATTATGTATAAATAGGAGGATTGTGTGAGGATGAAAAATAGTGAGGAATACAGAGAGAGAGAGAGAAATGGTTTGAGAGTTTTTGTAAAGGGCTAAGAGCCGAAATGCCATCCATTGTAATATTCGGCCAGATGTTTTAAATATGGAATTTCTTGTTGTATTTTATATAAGAAGCTTGGTTATTGTTTGACTTTCTCTTTGTTTATATTCGGACATGAATCTAAGTAGCTTTATATGAAATTTTTGAGTTAAGTTTTCACTAAAAGGTTGAAGAATTCTGTTGTATATGCTAGGATCTATTTTATAGCGGAATTATAGCATCACAAAGAGTTCATTGAAATATTTGTACATCCAGCTATGAGCCTTTTGAGCAACACAACTGAAACAAGGATAAATGAAGAGATCAAAATGATTTTTCACTTATTTGATCAAGCCAATACAGGAGACTGGTATTTGTACCAGAAATACATAGAACTGAGAGTATATGGCTATGAGCTTGTTCCTTACAAGCTTCTAAAATTCCTCCCAATGAGGATTTTTTCTTTAGAATACTTTAGACAGATGTTGAATGCTGATGAAATCCACTTTGTATTAGCAAAGAAGAAATCCCAGCTTAGGATTAAAACACTAATTGGGCCATTCATTTGTAACAGTAGGTCAGCAGGTGAGGAAGCAGACAAGATCTTGAAGGAAATGAATTTCAGCCTAAGCTTTATCTAGTCCTATGATCCCTTGAGAACCATTTCAAAGTTAATGGTAGAAAACAAGACTAATCCTTACATACACACCCATAGGTCAGAGATAGAGAAGTATATGAACCAGTTGGAATGGGTTGAGAACACTTTGCAGGAATATGAGGAGTAGCTAGTCTCGATATCAACATCACAGACTTTTGTCCCACAGGAAAAAGTAGGAAAAAGGAAGAGAGAAGAAGCGTCACCTTCAGTGACTGACTATGTTTTGGGCCCACGACTATGTGGCAGAAACTTTTCTGTTCGCACCCCCCTCCGCTCATACCAATTACCACTTGATACCCCCCCCTAAAACTTCCATTCCCCACAATACCAAAAACACTTACCTATCTGTTACACTCGCCAGTCCCGTCGCGCCAGCTCATGTATATGTTTCCAACCACATCCCTTCCCGTGTTAATGAATCCATTAGTGAATTCATTTAAACTAATGATCGTTAAGGTAACGAATCTGCACCATAATAAATGAAAAATCCCATTTTCTTATAAAACCAATGCATTGTAACCAGTTTAACCTTTATTGTGCTAAATTCTCTATGAATTCCATTGTTTTGACATGTTTTCAGAGCTCCATTTCAAATCTCTAGTTCATCGCCGACCAAAGTAACTGTGTCCACCTCACCTCCTTCGACCATTTTTAGAGATCTGCATATTCCCGGTAAACCTGTTACCTTCTAAATCCCTTGAATTCCTCTTAAATAGTTAAAGATGCCTCCTAAGAAGAAAAACGAGGAGGAGACATTTAACCCTTTGATCCACCCTCCTGTAGATTTATACCCTGTCCCCCTAGCTAACAAAGATTATAATATCAGTGAAACTCTATGTGAAGTCGAATTATTTGAGATGTATTGTTGGTTAGAGATTAAATACATAGACAAATATGATGATACTGGACTCTAGGAGTCCAATTTTCCTCACTATATCTTCCCCCACATTTTCAGTGCCCTTGAGTTCATCCAGAAATGTCAAGCCTGCTATATACCCAGTCAAAGAGCCATCATTTCCTCCACAGGTGAAATTATTTTCACCATCATACACAATCAATCGATCAAATGATGCAACCCCCCTCTGTGTAAAATAACACCCCTTTCTCCCTAGAAGCCCTAAATGAGTTATATCAGAAGCTATATTTTTCCAAGAGGGCTAAAACCTTTGACCTTTTCCTAGTAGAAGACGATCATCTTCCTAAGAAAAACCTTCTATACCCTTCCTCCATTTTCCCTGACAAAGCCAAGAAAATTATAACAGTCATTGCATACCTCCTTGGCTACTATTCAGACCAATGGATAGATGAACCCATTATAGCCTTCCTCACCATATTTTCCACGGATTCTAAACCATCCATCATCTTCAATTTCATCCAATTCCTAGCAGACAATATTCATGATCAATTTGTTAAAATTCATACAGAAGAAATGTTAAAATACTCCTCTGATCTACTGTACTTGTTTCTATATTATTAGGCAGATAGGTTTAAATTTTCTATGTAGAAACTGGATGATAATGGCAATCAGCAATCAGTCAACTTATGGACCACATTGGTAATGAAAGAATAGAAAGAGTATTCATACAAAGAGTTCATTGAACTGTTTGTACATCCATCTATGAGCCTTCTGAGCAGCACAACTGAACCAGGGATAAATGAAGACATCAAAATGATTTTTCACTTATCTGATCAAGCCAATACAAGAGATTGGTATTTGTACCATAAATACATAGAATTGAGAGTATATGGCTATGAGCTTACTCCTTACAAGCTTCCAAAATTCCTCCCAATGAGATATTTCTGCTTTAGAATACATTAGAGAGATGTTGAATGCTGATGAAATACACTTTGTATCAACAAATAAGAAGTCCTAGTTTAGGATTAAAACACAAATTGGTCCATTCATTTGTAACAATAGGTCAGCAGGTGAGGAAGCAGACAAGATCTTGAAGGAAATTAATTTTAGCCTAAGCTTTATCTAGTCCTATGATCCCTTGGGAACCATTTCAAAGCTAACGGTAGAAAACAAGACTACTCCTTACATACACACCCATAGGTCAGAGATAGAGAAGTATATGAACCAGTTGGAATGGGATGAGAACACTTTGCAGGAAGATGAGGAGCAACTAGTCTCGACATCAACATCAAAGACTCTTGTCCCACAGGAAAAAGGAGGAAAAAGGAAGAGAGGAGAAGAGTCACCTTTAGTGACAGACACTAAAAGCAAGGAGTTCAAAATAATTTATAGAAAAAGAACCAATCTTAATCCAAAAGCTAATACAGATAAAGATTCAGAACATGAAGCTCTTGTTGCTACTAAAGAGACACATTCATCTTCTCAAGTTGGTGGAAAATCCACCCTTTCTCCTACTACTTCTTCAACTTCACAAGACTAGCAACAGGCTATCCAGACAACTAAGGTTGTCCAATGGGAGAAAGAGAAGACAATGTTTGACACATTAATTGAAATAAAATTGAAGAATGAAATATTGAAGAACAACACCTACAGTCAATTCTGAAAGCAGACTTCTAGTTCTCAAAGTAGGTTATTTTCAGCTTTTTATTCTAAGAAAGGTAAATGCATATGGCCTTCCTTGAAACACAGATTTCACAGCCAAATACATCAGCTAATTACAAGAAGACTTCCTTTGACTTAGACATTAAAGACATAAATCCCATTGATCAAATGGATATTCACAAGCAAACAAGTGAAATGATCTCCTCTACCTTGACTAACAAAGCAATGAGTCTCTCTAAGTTGCATGTTTCTTTGGCCAACATCTAGTCACAACTTAAAATGGATAAAATCTCCTCTCTTGCTAACGATACAGGGATTAAATCCTTAGAAAACTTGGTAGTTAAAATAGGATATGATCCCTCTAACATGAAGTTTGCAGAGGAGATAATAAAAAAATAAGAATGTTGACATAGAAGCATCGAGAAAACAACTGAAATTATCAGCTACAGAAGACCCTCTCACCAAGGACATTAAAGAGACAGAGGCTCAAAAGACTGATATGATGAAGCTCATCATGGATCAAAATTCATAGTTGAGACAAATGGAGACAAAAATGGAAAATTTGATTAAATAAAGGGAGAAGGCTGCAAAAATTTCCATGGTTCCTTTGGGTTTTGTACCTCTTACATCCATCCCCACAGCTACAGCCTCTACAACACAAGAAGTAGACAGTGTAGAGTAACTGAAAAAAGGAAGTGGAGAATTTGTTTATCTAGACAGAGGAAATTAAGAAAATACAAGATTAAGTCAAAGTGTTGCAAGGCCAGAGATCAAGGAGTGAAGCTTCTCATTCATCAGAAGCATAGAGAGCACACACATTAATAGAGATATTGCATAAGTCAGAGAGAGAATCAACAATTGGAGAGACCTTGGCCCAAGCCAAGGAAATTATTTAGATAGATATTATGGACTCTATTAATGTAATCTGGCCCTGCATCCAGATTATTTTTGAACAAAATGGTTTGATTAAAAATCCCAATGATGTTATCACAGATATCAAGCAGGAGCTTGGGGATATGCCTACTACAACAAATAACATTATCAAGCTCCTGAACTCCAAGAACAGATATGAGTTATATGACTTGGGATTAGATGATATAACAGAGACCATATTAGAAGTGAAAAGGATTCTTACCAATTATATTCTAGTTGTTCAGCTGGAAGAGAAATGCCACAGCTTGGAGATAGCAGAAAATAGGTTTTTCAACAGGATAGAGCCTTTAACATAGAAGGGTCTGCCTTCTTTTTTTGTTATTAATGATAAGTTGACAGCTCATGAAGACTATGTGAAGAAATTAAAATAAATTTCTAGGGACAACACCAAATTCTCTAGCATTAAAGACAGTATGACAAGCATATCATTTCTGGAAGCAATCAGTAATGACATTTTCATTCAACATGAGGTAAATCACATTTTCATGGTAAAGCCCACCTTTTCCAGATATACTGAGGTTGATGAGATTTACTGAAAGGTAATCAAATTGACCATCCCATATGAAGATCGATGGGATAAAATATGTGAGCTACAGGAGTTAAAAGTAAATTGAGGACAGTCAGCTTCGTCCAGTGCATCAACCAGCGCAACCTAGATATAGGTCCACTCAGAAATTGTTTCCTCCAAAACAGTGCCAGTATTCCAAATCATCTCCACCAAGCTTATTTTTTGTCACAGTTAGAGTTTATTGTTCAATTTTTTCTAATAATACACTGTCAGTTGAGACAACGTTAGTGTAATCCGTTTTGTAAAATTTAGTATAAATACTTCACTACTCGAAGTATTAGAGGTTGATTTCTGAATATATTTTTCCTACTGAGCATTGTAATTTTCAAGTTTGTTGCAGCATCAATAATACAAGGACTTGTTACAGGATTCATGTGGTGTATTCACTGGTGAAATTTTTCTTCTGTAACTGTGTTATTTCATTGTTTTTCATTTCTCTGTAAATCTAAAAAATATTAATTGTAAAATAGAAACTGCGATGAATAGGATATGTTAATTAGAACACCTTATTCTAGAATTTTGCAATTTACAATTTTTCCACTGAAGTCAAATTGAAGAATAATTAATTTCTTTTCAATCTCTACTAAAATTTACTCTTCTTCCACATCCATATATCATTTAAAATATTTAAAAGATCCAGTTAATGCAACCTAGCTTTCCCTATGATAACTCTTTTAAGTATTGATGCAAAACCAGTTATATTTTTAACTCCATAGCCCAATGGGAATATATCCATTTAATCAACCAAACAATCAAAATCAGACAAACAATCAAGAAAAATCATAACTCGCTGAAAATTTATTAAAAGTTAAATTTTAAAAGTAGATCCCTCTTTGAAGCTGGCAGGGCTAGATCCTAACTTCCAAAGTGGTTTTGATGTTGTCCTTTGTGTTTATTCTCACAATATCGTAAATTGCAGAACGATAATAGACACAGGTTATGCCCAAACAACAACACATTAGAGAAACAACATACATCTCCCATCAACATCACATTCTCTCTCTCATGAAGCAACATCAACATAATTCATGTCATAGTAAAAGCAACAAATCAAATCACCAATACATAGAAGATCAACATAGAGTGATAAACTAGCAGCAAAAACTATGATCAAACCACATAAAAACAACAACATATATCAGACCAACTCTATATCAACAACATCAAATACATCCTCTCCACAATGTTCTTTATAGAAATAGAAAACTCATACAATAGTAGCAACAATGACTATCTGGAAGCAACATCTCTCTGAAGTAGACATGGTAGCAACAAATACATTATAACAGATCACAACAGTATGATCAGCAATACTCCATTGAATGCAAACATCTCCTTGGTTGAATATGTATATATATATATATATATATATATATATATATATATATAGTTTCCAATTCCTCCTTGTTGTATGAAATAGGCTACTCCACATGGACCAAGGATTATGTCCAAATAATATTCAACAAAGTACAAGGCTTCATAAGACTATTACGTGGCTTCCAAAATGATAATACCTGATTATAAAATTACATCAATAAGCCCATATATGGTTGAACTATGACTCACATGACTCTCTCTCAATGCATACATGACTCAAGAATGTTCCTCCATGATAAGTGTGAGAATGTACAAGAATAATACATGAAATACATGGCTGTACCAACACTACTAACAACCAATAAATAGCTGAACTGACTCTCATAACTCATTTTACAACAAATTTCAAACATGGATCTCAATACTATGCATGAAATATAAAAAAAATGAGACTCTTTCATACATTTCTATCATAAAAATCCTCTCATCAATGCATGTCTAATACAATGTCAAAATAAAAGTACATATATCATATGATCAACCACATTTACTCTTTATGGCAGCAATATAATGTCAATATAAATCACATAAGAGACATGTATCAACCTTTCTAAAACATCAACCATGAATCAATATTTCAGTAGCAACAACTGGCATTCCATAACAATACATAGTGGCCCAACAAAAGCATATATCATCATCATCATAAATTAGCAACATATCACATCAATCAAACAAATATATCATCTCTCTATAGCTATACATGGCAGAAAAAATAACCATCACATGGATCATGTACCGCTACAAGATAAGAAAAACTAATAGCAGCAATGAAGCAATGATAGGAGAAACAACGCATCAGAAACCATACTAAAAAATATAATCATCATGTACCATCGCCATACTAATCTCCATGGCACTAACACAAGCATAAAATTATCAACCCAAAATGCATGATACAAGCCAACTGAATTTCAACTCATATAGGAAGCATATAATCCATGAATGATCAAAACTTAAACATCTGCAACGGATTAGCACATAGAATGAGACGCTTAGCCAAATCCTCCAATAAAACATGATGCCATCGAATTATTGGAAACATATAAATTATTCCCCCTGAACATGTTCCATCCTTCTCCCTTATCACACCTTAACAAAGACATCATCAATATAAAAATTCGTCGTCAATAATGTAACACCCGATTCCCACATCTACCCAAGTAACCGGTCAATTGGGGTAAACATGCGACAAGAGGCTACTAATATGAGATTCAACCTCCTAGATGAACTTAAAGAATTGGAACCTATGGAAACAAGAAAAACACACCTTACACAGCATCAATAACATCCCCAGGAGGTATCCCAACCTTCCATACCCCTAAACCTGGATGGAGACTAAATTTTTGACCCTTTTGGACCATAGCCACATACATTCCAAGGCAAGATGGTGGCTAGGAGCCTATAGCTGCAGGAAAAAAATAGCAAGCATGCAGCTAGGGCCCCAATTGGTCAGTTTTGTTCCTCTAACTCCAGGATTTGTGCCACCTTTTTAGCCCCAAAGCCCAGGTTACTGACCAGAACTTCATGAAACTTTAGGAGATGATGAATAACATTAAAACAAAGGTACAGAAGCAATCACATCATTGGGAACCCATCTAGACCCCTCCTAGCCATGACAGGAATTTCGTCAAACATGTCACAGGCATTGCATCTACATGTGTAAATAGCAGATTTAAACATAGGGGCGTCATACTTATTTGAGAATCACTAAGAAGAATTTCTCCCTTGAATCACAAGATGGAATACAATATATTTGACCATATATACATTGTGCATTCATTTACAACTAAAAAAATCGAGAGAGTCATACATCATCTCTAATAAATTACATGCTTATAACTAGCATAATAACAACAGAAATACAATAGATCTAACAATAATAGAATCCACATAATAATAAATAAAATTATACATCAAATACCAAGGGAATGAATTTCTCATTAATTAATATAGAAATCAACTGGATATGGGACTACCACATTCCACCTGACCATAGATTGGCTGAGAAAAATCTCTCTTCAGCCAATCACCCCCATTCCATATTCCAAGCATGAATGTGGGACCCATAACCAACCAAAAATAACCAAAAAATAATGAATGATATCATGGTTCTCTACCTACATCGTGAGGAATTTGAGTGCCTCCTAGTCTCTTAGGATTTTCGTAATCCACGGTTTGAATCAAGGATCAATATGCCCTAAACTGAGACATACTCTCTAGGCTCTATCGTACATCCCATCTCAAGACTACTAGGACCAACGGGGAGAAATCCACCACTTGGATTTACCATATATCCTGTCATTCACTGGAAAGGATTACTAGGCTCATTGAGGCACACAATTTGGATTTACTGCAACCCACAGTCTGGATTAGGGTTTACTATGCCAATGGCTTTACCGTGGTATTGTAATATTCTTAATTAGTTTTCAGCTAGTTGGAATATTAAATTTTTCTTTAGTCATTTAGATAGATGAATAAGAGGGTAGGGAGACCCATAAATCTCCTTAGTAGGAAAAAAATCACCTCCAATGTGAATGTGGATCATCTTATCAGTTGGATAAATAACTCTTAGGTGTGAATAGAGGTTGAAGCATGCGGATGGGGTCAAGTTTGACCAAATCAACAATGCTGGTATGGAGGTAGTGGAGAGTTATTGAGGGACAGTGCAGTGTTAGTGGGAGGGAGTCTCCATGAGAGTAGCATCTTTAGTGTGTGGGACCAAGGGTGAGGAGGCTCAAAAATAATATAAGGAAGGGGATGGAAGCCATAATAGGCATTTTGAATATTGTTTATATTTGGTATTTTACGACTATCTACACACTTTAGTTGTTTAGCAGAGTCTGATGTGTTGTTTACCACAAGGGTGTTTCCAAGTGGAAATCCCACCCTCATCCTCGGGGGACTTCGAGTGCCTACTCAGGAGAGGTTCATTGAGCTACATTTCCACCATCTGACATCAGGAAAATCTTCAACCATTATCCACAATGCAGTCTCCTTTAGGATTGTGTTGTTTTGCAGGGCAGTAGCAGTGGAGGATTGATAGATCCAGTTTCTGAGCTTGTTTTCCAGTGAGGGGAGAAGCCCTTCATACAGGAGGCTAGCAAGGAGGGTGCTTGAGAATTATTTTTTCATCTGGAATTAGGCCAAGTTTCTCCCATCACTTACAATGTAGTATCCTTCAGAAACTACATTATTTTGCAAGGTAGTTGTAGTAGAGGGCTTAGTGCCCAAGTTTGAGAGTTAGATTTCCAGTGAGGGGAGAAACCCCTCATCTGAGGGATCTATTGGAGGAGTATCATCCATTTCTATATCAGATAAACCACCTCCTATTATTTATCCAATTGTAAATCATTATTCATCCCTAGGGCTAGATTTTGGGCATTTTGAATTTTGTGTATTTTTGGAAACCCTTTCTGGGTTGTCTTGGAATTGTGCTAGAAGGCCTAGATCTCTGATCCTAGAATTTTCTAAGCACTATATTAGCAGATCCATGTAATTTCATCTACAACAGTAGTTACCTCTTGAAAAAAATACATTGTATTAGCCTCTGACATTCTTATATAGCATTTTTTCTTCATATTTCATGTACTGGGTTTGCCTAGCTTGAGTGTCTTTTTCCTCAAGCTCTTGTATACATTTTCTGATATATTGGATAATAAAATGGCTCTATGATATGCTCTTATTTGATGTGTTTATATTTCATTACAATTTCCAGTTATATTTTCTACATTCCTATTTTTCCTAATTTGGAATATTACAATGGTATCAGAGCATAATATTGGCTTAGCCTGTGTAGTACAACAACCATGTCATCAGAAGAAGAAAATCATCTCACAGAAAGGGGAAAGCGGTATATTAATAGAAACCAGGGATATGATTATACAGACCCCAAATGATACTAAGGAAAACTCCAATATTATGTGAGGTGGATGAAAAGGAGTTTCCCAAGCTTCTTCTCCAAATCATGCAGGATATTGCCCAAGAAATCAAGGAGATGAGGATAGAGAAACATAAAGAATCTCTTAGAGGGTTTCTACATGGAGAAAGCTCTGGAATTTCAAAACACTGGTATGAACAATCAGTGAGGCAAAAAATTTCCCAACACTCCACTATGCCTAAATTCTTAGCAGCGGGAAATGGAGGTGGAGGACCCCAAGAACAAGAGACTCTTGAAGACTATTTTCTAGAGTATGAGTCTCAATCTCAGATATTCAAAGATAATTTGAACTTTCAGGAGTTTTGTCACATCAGGGACAACATGAGACCCCAACATAACAATAGAAGTAGAGGATTCATAGAGGACAATGATCTACATCAAACTATGGGTAAATTCTTTTTGCCCGCTTTTGATGGGTCATCAAAGTGCACAACCAAGTCTTGGGTGGAGAAGCTATACATGTACTTCTAGATGAACGAAGTACCGGAGATGGAAGCCATTAAAATAACATTGCTTCACCTTGAAGGTGAGGCACATGAATGGTGGTTTCATGGTCTTTCTACATTGGGGCATGCCAATGTGACTGCATATATAGAGTTCACTTGGAGGTTAGTAGAGAGGTTTGATCGAAGAGATCCAGAGGAAAATTTTATTGAGCTAGCCAAGCTTAAGCAGTAAATTAATCTAGAGACCTATATATTTGAATTTTTAAAACTTTCTATCATGGTTCCAGATTTATCTGCAACTATGAGGGTTTATATGTTCATTGATCAGCTAGCAGAGCCTCTGCATGGGTTGGTCAAATATACTAAAACAACTACTCTTTAAATTTCTATTGAGACGACTAGATATTTACAAGATTCTTTTCGAAGGGAAAAATCTCCATTTCAGCAAAGGCCACCCATTCAGTCAAAACGGAAAGATGTGAATGGTCTTCCTCTAAAGGAGAACCATAACAAAGGGTCTCTTAGTGATGATGTCCAAAGAGACTTGAGGAGAAGGAAGATTTGCTTAAGATGCCAAGAACCATGGGCATCAGGGCATTGGTGTGCAGCAGGGAGGGAAAAATATATAGAGGTATTCTTTGATAGCGAGGATGAGGAAGAAGAGGAACCAGATAATAGTGATGTGATAGCAGGGGAGGGTCCACCACCACTAGGAGGTGGCAATGGGGAATTTTCTCCAATTGGAGGGGCCCTTGCATATTTGCGGGGAATACCCAAGTATCTGACTTTTAGAGTCTGAGGTACAATCAGGATCAAAGAGTATCAATTTTGATTGATAGTGGGGCTACCCACAACTTTATTGATGCTCAGTTATTATAGAGGAGAGAAATACCCACGGACGATTTTGAGGGATTTTCAGTTTTGGTCCTAGGAGCTAGAACCATGCAGTGTATGAAGTATGTTCCGGCATTTTCAGTAACCTTAGGGACATATACTTTGAGTGATCACTTCTTTTTGGTCGAAATTCCTGATACCAATGTGATATTGGGTGTGCAGTGGTTGATTGCATTGGGGAAAGTCACCATATATTGGGATACTTTGCATATGGAATGGGTAGATAAGAAGAATGGTAAGCATCATATGATTAGGGGAATACACACTTATCCACCTCAAATAACCTTTGCACATAATATGGAGCTTGATTTGTGCAGTGGGAGTAAGGACACATCAGTCCACTTAGTTATGCTATTGACCCTGACCCATGATGTTGTATTATTTGGAGGAATTCCACCAGGAAGGCCCCTGGACCAGGAGTTGGTTAAAGAGTTCGCACAACAAGATGCACCATTCATAGATATGGCTGAGATGGGAGCCTTGGGTGAGTCTAGCACATCACAGAGAGTCTTTGATAGGCTTAAGGAGTAGATGGATATTCTACCAATATCGATATTACCAACTCTCACAAATCATCGTGTGCTGAGAGGAGATGTTTCAGGAGTGGATGATGGCACAATCATGGTGCAAAGGAGCTACTCCATAACCTTCGAGAGTCATAAGACACTTCCACATAGGAAGGAGTCTTCCATATATGGTAGAGGGTTGTTGGCATTCATGCATACATTGGCCAAACTCATGAATTTTTGGATGGGAAATAGCTTCCAAGTGAATACTAACCTCCATAAACTCCAACCCTTACTTGAGTAGGAGCATCTATAAGGGAGGCAACAAAATCAGGATAGTAGTATTCCGGCATATGGATTTTGCATTGAGTATGTCAAAGAGGGGAGTAGTAAAGTGACATATTCCTTATCACAAAGGCCAAAATTTTTTTCATTATTGGGTATAGATCCATATTGGGGGTCCTAGATATTGGTGGAGTATTCCAAGGATCACTTCTCATGTGAAGTTCTTGATGGAAAGGTGATAGATAAGGAGTATAAAGTGATGGGTGGAGTCATCGATTACCAGGATCGGATCTTCTTGACTAGAGACTCTAAGCTCATGAATAAGATTCCACATGCAACACATGACTCAATCCTTTCTAGTCACCAAGGTTTCATTGGGACCTATCAGGCCATTGGGGAGATGTTCTCATGGGAGGGTCTCAAGGAGGATGTGCACCAACATATCAGGAGATGTATGGTTTTCTTGGATAATGTGGAGGAAAACAACCACCCTGCAAGGTTGTTACAACCACTTCCCTTTCCGGTAGAGAGATGGGAAAGCTCATCTATGGACCTCTTCACCATCTTGCCAACAGTACATGGTAAGGATTGTGTCTTTGTACTTATTGATCAACTAACCAAGTATTTTCATTCCTTTGTCATTCATTTACAGTACATTTCTCCACAAGAGGGGAAGCCTCTCTTTAAACTTCATGGTCTTCTTGGAGCCACAATAATTGATGGGAATGGCCACTTCATAGGAGGCTTTGGGGTGATGATATCTTATTTGGGGTGTCCTTAGTTGACACCAAACATCAGTTACTAGCCCCAAGAAAATGAGCGGAGAAGGAAAAAAAGAAAGTGGCTGGGAAAATACTTTCCACATTATGTTCTAAGGAAGCAAGGAGCAGGAATGCGTTGGTTCCACTTAAGGGACTATTGTCACCCTCTGGTATTTCATAGGGTATTCAGTGTATCTCTGATTTTGATTCCATATGATGATGATGTTTTAATCATTATTGTTGGAATGGTTGGAGGAATGGCACATGGATTGGAGCTGTTCATTGGGAGTAAGATATCCAACATTTTTCATGTCCTATGCTTTAATGAGGACATTAGATAGCATATAGTTGCCACCATCGATCTCTTACTTCCTCATGATGTGAGCCATTTGGCTAACTTGTACACTTGGGAGGAGCAACTAAGGGACAGATTGATTGGAGAACATTTTATTAAGTGGAGGAGCTTATCGGATGTGGGTGCCACCGGGGAAGGGAAAGAGCTTTTGCAACATTTATCCTTACAGTTGCTTGAGGACAAACAACATTTAGGAGGGGAGGACTATAATATTCCTAATTAGCTTTCAGCTAGTTGGAATATTAAATTTTTCTTTTTTCATTTAGATAGATAAATAAGAGGGTAGGGAGACCCATAAATCTCCTTAGTAGGAATAAAATCACCTCCAATGTGAATGTGGATCATCTTATTATCTAGATAAAGCACTCTTAGGTGTGAATAGAGGTTGAAGCATGTGGATGGGGTCAAGTTTGACCAAATCAACAGTGCTGGTATGGAGGTAGTGGAGATTTATTGAGGGACAACACAGTGTTAGTGGGAGGGAGTATCCATGAGAGTAGCATCTTTAGTGTGTGGGACCAAGGGTGAGGAGGCTCACAAAGCATATAAGGAAGGGGAGGGAAGCCATAGAAGGAATTATGATTATTGTTTATGTATCGGTCTTTTATGACTATCTGCACACTTCAGCTGTTTATCAGAGTCTCATGTGTTGTTTAGCACAAGGGTGTTTCTGAGCAGAAATCCCACCCTCATCCTCGAGGGAAATCGAGTGCCCACTCAGGAGAGGTTCATTGAGATACATTTCCACCATCCAGAATCAGGCCCAGCTTCATCCATTATCCACAATGAAGTCTCCTTCAGGATTATTTTTTTTTGCAGGGCAGTAGTAGTGGAGGATTGATAGATCCAATTTCTGAGCTTTTTTTCCACTAAGGGGAGCAGCCCTTCATCTAGGAGGCTAGAAAGGAGGGTCCTTGAGAATTTTTTTTCCATCTGGCATCAGGCCAAGTTTTTTCCAGGCCAAGTTGCTGCCATCACTTACAATGCAGTCTCCTTCAGAAACTGCGTTATTTTGCAAGGCAGTTGCAGTAGAGGGTTTAGTGCCCAAGTTTGAGAGTTATATTTCCAGTGAGGGGAGTAGCCCCTCATCTGGGGATATATTTGAGGAGTATCAACCATTTCTATATCATATCATCCACCTCCTATTATTTATCGAGTTGCAGAGCGTTATTCAGCCTTAAGGCTGCATTTTGGCATTTTGTATTTTGCGTATTTTCATAAACCCATTCTGGGTTGTCTTGGAATTGTGCTAGAAGGCCTAGATCTCTGATCCTGGAATTTTCTAAGAATTATATTAGCAGATCCATGTAATTTCATCTACAACAATAGCTACCCCCTTCAAAGATTGCATTTTCTTAGCCTCCGACATTCTTATATAGCGTCTTTTCTTCATATTTCATGTATTGGGTCCTTGGAGGCTTGTTTTTCCTAGCTTGAGTGTATTTTTCCTCAAGCTCTTGTATACATTTTCTACTATATTGGCTAATAAAATGGTTCTATGATTTTCTCTTATTTGATGTGTTGATCTTTCGCTGCAATTTCCAGTTATATGTTCTACATTCATGTTTTTCCTAATTTGGAATATTACAGATCCATAGTCTAGTTCAGGGACGACTAGGCCATGTGTTTGTCATTTCAAATATCCACCCCAAACAACTTCAAATCCATACGACAATCCATCTCAACCAAAGTATGAGAATCCCATCTCATCAAAGTTATACATAAATGGAAAGGCTAGGCTGAAAACACTGTCACACCTAGAAAAACCCATGCCGAGACAAAAAGAACCACATGTAATACCATGCATGCTAGATCTAGCAAGGAAATAACATATACACATCAATACCTACAAATAATATTGTTGTATTTTCTTGATCCCACTCTTCCTTTCTTTATTTTCCTTTCTTTCTCCAATACCCAAGTGCTCCAAGAAAACTCTAAGTGTCCAAGATTGAGAGAGAGAGAGAGAATAATGAGAGAGCTCCAAAAATGAACTGACAAAAGGTATCAACTAGTCCTAAAAATCCTTTTTATAGAAGAGACCTCTATTTTCTTCATTTTCCATTATTTTCCTTCATTTTCCTCCTCACATGCAACATGTGACCTTTCATCTCCCTTTTCTCCTAATTTCTACTATTTTCAGAAATAAATGTTCCAAAAATGTCATTTTTCCTTTCCAAAGCCTTTTCCATTTCCTTTTCCTATTTCCTTATCCATAATAAACCAAATGAACGCCCCCTAGGATTTTTTCCCAACATTCATCTTGGAATAAGTGTCCCATCAACCGTGGTTATTGTTTTTAAATTTTATTACATGGAATTTCCACCAGGGATGTTACAGATCCCTCCCCCTTGGGGGACACCATCCTCGGTGTTCAATCACACATATAACTCAGAAAAACATTAGAATACAACATAATACTCATGGAGCTTTATATCATAGCTCGATGCATTATTTACAATGATTACCCTGCTGAAAAGCAACCCATCATGAAAACACAACAACATGACATCATAGCAACAAGATAAATATACTGACATGACACCCATACCGCTTATTGGAGATTTATAACATTTCTCATGGTAGTATTTACATCCATACACATCTGTACATAAACCCAAACATCACATCAAAACATCATCAAAATATATGCAAAAAAAATACCAACATGACACCAAAATTGCTTTACTTCAACCGGAAAACAAGGAAGGATACATGGCCCGCATTTTATCTCCCGTGTATCTTCATCAGGCCCAAATTTCTTTCATTTCACTTTAAATTTCTCTATTGCTCAGTTCTAGAGCATGAGCACATTTTTCTACAATATACACTGAGGCTCTGGCTGGAATTATCCATCTGGTTCCACCTACAATACAGACCAGTTATTCACATTATCAACATCTTTAACATACTTCTTAAGCAATGATATATGAAAAACACCATGGACTTTCACTGTGGAAGGTAGTGCAAGTTGATAGGCCAATGGTTCGATCCTCTGAATGATCCTGCTTCCACAAAATCTTGGTGCCATCTTGGCACATGATCCAATCCACAAGGAGCTCTTTTTGGGATTGATGTGAAAGTACACCTAATCCCCAACCTAAAACTAATTGAACAAATTTTCCTTTCCGCATAACGCTTTTAGCTATCTTGTGATGCCTTTAAGTTCTTCTAGATCACTTGAATTTCTTGTTCCATTTCTGCCAACATCTCTGGTCCAATTAGTACCTTGTTAACATTGAAAAGAACATAATGAAAAATCAATTTGGTAGTCTTGGTTTTAGGATCTAGGGGAAAAATATATGTGTATATATGTTTTATGTTTTATGCTCTCTCTATTATTTATTTTCTGATTTAAGATTTCATTTGTAGATAATTTCTGTACAGGGCTAAAACCTACGTTTCGTATCATAGTTGTTTTGGCTTCAAGGGGAAGCCTTTGTTGCTGTGTTAAAACTCCGCTTATACATAGCCTTAAATGGACTCATATTCAATTACTCCTGATACCCGTTGTTGTAGGCGAACTCCACTAGTGGAAGATACTCTTCCCACTTCCACTATTGATGCATCACATACATCCTCAACATATCCTCTAGTATTTTGTTGACCCTCTCTATTTTTCCATCTATCTATGGATGATACATTGTGTTGAAGGGAAACTAAATTCCCAAACCTGCAAACCAATCCTTCCAAAACTTGGAAGTGAAATTTTCATCCCTCTCAGACAAAATCTTCTTCAGAACACCATGTAATATGACTATGTCTCTGATGAGCACCTATGCTACATCGCCAATTGAGTATGTAGTCTTTACTAGAATGATGTGTGAAACCTTTTTCAACCTATCCTCAAAAACCATAATGGAATCATGTTGTCTAGTTGTCTTAGGAAACCCTTTGATGAATTCCATGAAAATGACCTCCCATTTCCATTTTGGTATCGCAATCAGTTGTAGGAATCCACCTAGATGTTTACATTGTGCCTTAACCATCTAAAAATCCAAACATATGGCTACAAAATCTGCCACATCCCTCTTTAGATTCGTCCAATAGTAGAATTTGTTCACTGTAGTCAGTGTCTTATGGTAGTTTTTGGGTGTGTGTTATATTCTTTCCATGACTAGTTCCACACGTGAAGTAGGTAGCCCCCCCTTTGCTTGCAATGGGCACAGCAGGGGGGGGGCGCAAATCCCCTTATCGATGGGTTTGCAGGGGGGTGGTAGCCCCCTTGCACTGGGTCCGGGACAACGCCCTAGGAAAATTTGTTTGGACTCTATATTAGGTGGGCGAGCCTACCTATGGTTTTGGGCATGGGTTTAGCACATGGTTTTGGTTATGATGGTTTTCTATCTATGGTATTTTGAAGATCCGTTCAAGGGAACTATGGTTATGTTCTAATCCAGGGTTAATGGATTGGGGTTTATGAATGCTTCAACATATATATATGTATTTTAACATTGAAAAGAACATAATGAAAAATCAATTTGGTAGTCCTGGTTTTAGGATCTAGGGGAAAAATATATGTGTATATATGTTTTATGTTTTATGCTCTCTCTATTATTTATTTTCTGATTTAAGATTTCGTTTGTAGATAATTTCTGTACAGGGCTAAAACCTACGCTTCGTATCATAGTTGTTTTGGCTTCAAGGGGAAGCCTTTGTTGCTGAGGGGTTTTTTCTCGGGCCTGTGGAAGACCCTTTTCAGTGGGAGGTATGCAAAGATCGATTCTTGCAGTGAAATAAGATGGAGATTAGTGAAAAGATAGAGATCGATAGATTTAATGGTCAGATTTTTGAGTTGTGGAAGCTCAAGATGGAGGATCTACTGGTGGATAAAGATTAGTGTATCGCATTAGATTTGGGTACTAAACCAATGACAATGTCAGATGAAGACTAGGCAAAGTTGGATCATAAAGAAAATAGCACAATATGGTTGTGTATCTAAGATTTGATATTGTTGAATGTATATGGGGAAGATATATCGAAGGAATTGTGGGACAAGTTAGGGACTTTTTACCAATCTAAGTCTATGGTGAATAAATTTTTCTTGTGGAAAAAGCTATATAACCTAAGGATGAAGGATGGAGACTCAATGATAGAGCATCTGAGTGCCTTCAATACTGTGGTAAGTCAGTTGTTATTTGTTGATATTAAAATCTTAGATGAAGATAAGTGCATCCGTTTTTTGTGTTCTCTACCATATTCGTGGGATAGTCTAGTTCTTACAATAGGTAGCAATAGAACTACCTTGAAGTTTGATAAAATTTTCTCAGCCTTGCTGTCAAAGGAAATGAGACGGAAAAATATGCAGGGCCAGAATGGAGATGCCTTGTATGTACGAGGATGGTCTCATAATAGAAACAAAAATAGGTTCTCAAGCTGGAGATCTAAATCTCCAGGAAATCCTGTAAAGGTGTGCTGGAAATGTGGAAAGGAAGGGTACTTCAAAAACATTTGTTGATATAAAGCTCTTGAGAAGGGAAAGGGATCTGATGGTGCCCCTTCTATAGAGGCAAAAACCACCTCTGATGAAGGTGGGGATGTGTACTTGGCTTCTTATTCAAATACACATGTAGATCATGAGGCATGGTTGGTTGACTCGGGTGTATCATTTCACTTCACTCCCCATAGGGGGTAGTTCTATGAGTATGAGAAGTATGATGGTGGTGATTTCTTCTTAGGGGATGATAGGAATGCCAGAATCATTGAACATGGAAAATTCAAGTTGAAGTTGCAAGGTGGAAGGATTAGAACACTTCCTGGTGCTGTGCATATTCCTACATTCGCCATAAATCTTATTTATGTAAGCAAGATGGATGATCCAGGTGTAAAAATAGTGTTCGAGAAATATAATTGCAAGATGGTTCAGGGAGAATTTGTATTGATGCAGGGAGTTTGGATTAGAACTCTTTACAAGATTTTGGGTAGCACTGTTATTGATGGGTGAAATAGTTTTGTGGTTCCTAAAATTGGATCAGAAATCCTAGTGGTCTCTGGATAAAAGACTATGCTATGGCAACAAATGCTTGGAAATATTGTAGAGAAGGGCATTCAAATACTGCATGGTAATGGTATGGTATAAGGTATGTCTAATTTCTCTCTGGATTTCAATTTCTGTGAACATTTTCTATATGGGAAGTAGAATCAGGTGAGTTTCCCTTTTGGTGCTAAGAGGGTGAACAAGATATTCGAGCTTGTGCATAGTGAACATGTTTGGACCTGTGTTGATTCCAACACTGGGTAAGTTTGTGTACTATGTGTCATTTATAGATGACTTCTCAATGAATGCATGGATATATTTCCTGAGGAAGAAATATGAAGTCTTTGAAAGATTTAAATAATTTAAGCCTCTGGTAGAAAACCAGACAAAGAAGAAGGTAAAGGTGTTGAGGACAAATAATGGTGGAGAGTTATGAAAGAATGAATTTGAAGAGTTTTGTAAGAAGTGTGGTATATAAAAATAGAAGACTACTCCATACACACCTCAACAAAATGAATTTACAGAAAGAATGAAAGGGACATTGATGGAAAATGCAAGAAGCATGATCAATGGTACTGGATTAGGACATGAATTATGGGAAGAGGAAATGGAGATTGCATGCTACCTGGTTAATAGAACACCTTCATCAACGTTATAGGATAATACTCCACATGAGGTATGGATTGGTAAGAAACCCTCTCTTTCACCTCTGAGGGTATTTGGCTATGATGCATGTGTACATGTTCCAAAGGAGAAAATAACCAAGTTGGATAGTAAATTTGAAAGGTGAATATTTATTCGGTATGAGGATGCTTTAAAATGTTATAATATTTTGAAACCAGAAACAAGGAAGGTTGTGTACAACTGAGATGTGGTGTTTAGAGAGGTGAAGGATGTTGCTAAACATTAATTCCTACCAAAGGAACCTGAGAAGATAGAGTTTGAGCTAAAGGAGTAAGAATCAGACTCTACAACATAATAAGATTTAGAAGAGGAAGAGCCACAAAATCCAGCTATGAGAAGATCAAATTGAGAAAGAAGGCAACCATAAAGCTATATTCCATCTGCTTTCTATTCAAATTTTTATTTTATCTATCACTGATGATGATCCTAGAATTGTTAGGGGGGCAGTGGATTCAGGGGATGGAAAACTCTGGACAGAGTCCATGGTTGATGAAATGGCATTCTTGCACAAAAATTGGCTTCTTCTTCAAATACACATGTAGATCATGAGTCATGGTTGATTGACTTGGGTGCATCCTTTCACTTCACTCCCCATAGGGAGTGGTTCTGCGAGTATGAGAAATATGATGGTGGTGATGTATTCCTAGGGGATGATAGGAAGGCCAGAATTGTCGGACGTGGAAAGGTCAAGCTGAAGCTGCAAGGTGGAAGGATTAGAACACTTCCTGGTGTTCTGCATATTCCTGCATTGGCCAGAAATCTGATTTCTGTAAGCAAGATGGATGATGCAGGTGTAAAAACAGTGTTCGAGAAAGATGCCTGCAAGATGGTTTGAGGAGCACTGGTATTAATGCGGGGAGTTCGGACTGGAACTCTGTACAAGCTACAAGGTAGTACTGTTATTGATGGGTGTAACAGTTCTGTGGTTCCTGAAAGTGGGACGAAAAGCCTAGTTGTCTCTGGAGAAAAGACCATGCTATGGCATCAAAGGCTTGGACATATTGGAGAGAAGGGCCTTCGGATACTGCATAGAGATGGTATGGTAGAAGGTATGTCTAATTGTTCTCTGGATTTCGATTTCTGTGAACATTGTGTATATGGGAAGCAGAATCGGGTGAGTTTTCCTTATGGTGCTAAGAGGGCAAACAAGATATTAGAACTTGTGCACAGTGATGTGTTTGGGCCTGTGTCAGTTCCATCACTGGGAAATTCTGTGTACTATGTTTCATTCATAGATGACTTCTCAAGGAATACATGGATATATTTCTTGAGGAAGAAATCTGAAGTCTTTCACAAATTTAAAGAATTTAAGGCTCTGGTGGAAAACTAGACAGAGAAGAAGATAAAGGCGCTGAGGACAGATAATGGTGGGGAGTTCTGCAAGAAGGAATTTGAAGAGTTCTGTAAGAAGTGTGGTATAGCACGGCAGAAGACTACTCCATACACACCTCGGCAAAATGGAGTTGCAGAAAGAATGAATAGAACACTGATGGAAAAGGCAAGAAGCATGCTCAGTGGTACCGGGTTAGGACAAGAATTCTGGGCAGAGGCAGTGGAGACTGCATGTTACTTAGTTAACGGATCACCTTCATCAGCGTTGGAGGATAAGACCCCACATGAGGTATGGACTGGTAAGAAACCCTCTCTTTCACATCTAAGGGTATTTGGATGTGATGCATATGTACATGTTCCAAAGGAGAAAAGGACCAAGTTGGATAATAAATCTGAAAGGTGCATCTTTGTTGGGTATAAGGATGGTTTAAAAGGTTACAAGCTTTGGAACCCGGAAACAAGGAAGGTTGTGTACAGCCGAGATGTGGTGTTTAGAGAGGTGAAAGATGTTGTTAAACATGAAATCATACCAAAGGAACCTGAGAAGATAAAGTTTGAGCTAAAGGAGGATGAATCAGACTCTACAACAGAAGAAGACTCAAAAGATGAAGAGCCACAAACTCCAGCTTTGAGAAGATCAGTTCGGGAAAGAAGGCAACCAGAAAGGTATAGTCCATCTAATTTCTGTTCAGGTTTTGCCTTAACTATAACTGATGATGAACCCAGAACTGTCAAGGAGGCAGTAGATTCAGAGGATGGAAAACTCTGGAAGGAGGCCATGGTTGATGAAATGGCATCCTTGCACAAAAACGATGCATGGGATCTGGTGGAGTTGCCGGATGGAAGGAAGCCCATTGGGAGCAAATGGGTGTTTAAGAAGAAGATGAATGTAGAAGGCAAGGTGGAGAAATACAAAGCTCGGTTGGTAGCGAAAGGTTATTCCCAGGTGCCGGGAATTGATTTTGGTGATATTTTTCTCCTGTTGCCAAGGTTACTTCTATTAGATTACTTTTATCTGTTGCTGCTGCATTTGATTTTGAGATAGAACAGATGGATGTGAAGACAACATTTCTTCACGAGGATCTAGAAGAGGAGATCTACATGAAGCAACCTGAAGGCTTTATGGTGAAGGGTAAGAAAAAACTGGTATGCAGGTTGAAGAAGTCTCTGTATGGGTTAAAACAGTCACCAAGGATGTGGTATCAGAAATTTGATACCTATATACGGGGACTTGGCTTCACCAGAAGCAAGGAGGATCACTGTGATTATTTTAAATTAATTGGTGACCATGTTATTTATTTGGTCTTGTATGTGGATGATATGTTGCTAATTGGAAATGGCAAAGAAATTATCCAAGATTTGAAGACCCAACTATTCTCCAAATTCGACATGAAGGATCTTGGTGCTGCAAACTATATTTTGGGCATGGAAATTAAAAGAGATCGGGCAAAGAGGAAGCTCTGGTTAAACCAGAGGAAGTATGTCAAGACTATATTGCAGAGGTTAAATATGCAGGATAGTAAACCGGTGAATGTTCCTATTCTTGTAGGTGTAAAGTTGTCTACTGAACAGTGTCCCAAGACATAAGAAGAAGAGGAGAATATGTCCCGTGTTCCATATGCAAGTGCAGTGGGTAGCCTGATGTATGCAATGGTCCGTACTAGACCAGACATTGCACATGCAGTGGGAGTATTGAGCAGGTTTATGTCAAACCCAGGGAAGGAGCATTGGACGGAAGTGAAGCGGGTTTTCAGATATTTACGTGGCACTAGTGATTATGGCTTGTGCTACTAGGGAAGACCAGGGTTGGAAATAATGTTGGAAATTTGTGGTTTTGTTGATGTATACTGGGCTGGAGATCTGGACCAAAGAAGATCTACAAGTGGGTATGTATTTAGCCTATTTGGAGGCACAATCAATTGGATGAGTAAAAGACAGTCTGTAGTGGCTCTTTCAACTATAGAAGCAGAATACATAGCAGCAACTCATGCAAGAAAGGAAGCAGTTTGGTTGCAGATATTGTGTTCAAGTATGGGGTTGGTACAACAAGCTATAAGGATAGCCTGTGACAGCCAAAGTGCAATTTTCTTGGCTAAGAACCCTGCTTATCATTCAAAGACAAAGCACATTGATGTTCAATATCACTTTGTTAGAGATATGGTTGAGGCTAAAATGGTGTTGCTGGTAAATGTGAACAATTTGAAGAATTTTGTAGATGCATTGACGAAGTCTGTGAGCACTCAGAAGTTCTCTTGGTGTAGAGAAACAATGGGTGTTGAAGAATTGGGCCAATGACTAAGCTCTCTTGTGGCCCCCTGCGGAAAGAAAAAATAAATTGGGAGAATGTTGGGTATGTGTTATATTCTTTCCACGACTAAGCATGCACGGGGGGGTAAGAGGGGGGGCGATAGCCCCCCCTGTCGGCGTCCGGCGCAGTGCCCCGGCGAAAATTTTTGGTCCTTAATTTCCAGTGGGTAGTCCACGTCCATGATTTTGTGCATGGTTTTGCACATGGTTTTGGGGTACAATGGTTTTCGGCCCCTGGTATTTTTGTAGATCCAGTCAAAGGAACTACGGTTATGTTCTAATCCAGGGTTAATGGATTAGGGTTCATCTATGCTTCAGCATGTATATATATGTGTTGTAACACTAAAAGGAATATAATAAAAAATCAAGCTAGTCGTCCCGATTTGGGATACAGGGAAAATTCTCTGTGTTTATCTGTTTTATGTTTTATGCTCTCGCTATTGTTTATTTTCTATTATAATATTCGTGTGTAGATAATTTATGTTCAGGTTTAAAACCTACATTTGGTATCAGAGTTGTTTCGGCTTCAAGAGGACGCCTTTGCTGCTGAGGGTTTTTTTCTTGGGCCTGAGGTAGACCCTGTTTAGTGGGAGATCTGTGAGATTGATTCTTGCAGTGAAAGAAGATGGCGAGCGGTGGAAAGATAGAGATCGAGAAATTTAATGGTCAGAGTTTTGAGTTGTGGAAGCTCAAGATGGAGGATCTGCTGGTGGATAAATATCAGTGGGTTGCAGTATATCCAGGTACTAAAAACTACAGGGATCTGGTGGAGTTGTTGGCTGGAAGGAAACCCATTGGAAGTGTGTTTAAGAAGAAGACAAATGCAAAAGGCAAGTTGGAGAAATTCAAAGCTTGGTTGGTAGAAAAAGGTTATTCCTAGGTGTCGGGAATTGATTTTGGTGATATTTTTTCTCTTGTTGCCAAGGAAAATTCTATTAAATTACTTTTATTTGTTGTTGTTGCATTTTATTTTGAGGTAGAAAAGATGGATGTGAAGACAAAATTTCTTCATGAGGATCTGGAAGAGGAGATATACATGTAGAAACTTGAAGGATTTGTGGTGAAGGGTAAGAAATAACTAGTATGCAAGTTAAAAAAATTTATGTATGGGTGAAAAAAATCATCAAGGATGTAGTATCATAAATTTGATACATATATACGGGGACTTGGCTTCACCAGAATAAAAGAGGATCACTTTGTGTATTTTAAATTTATTGGTGACCGTGTTATTTATTTGGTCTTGTATGTGGATGATATATTACTGGTTGGAAATGACAAAGAAATTATCCAGCATTTGAAAACACGTTTGTTCTCCAAATTTGACATGATCTTGGTGCTGTAAACTATATTTTGGGAATGGAAATTAAACGATATTCGGAAAAGAGGAAGCTCTAGTTAAACCATAGGAAGTATGTCGAGACAATATGGCATAGGTTCAATATGCAGGATAGTAAATGGGTGAAGGTTCCTATTCTTGGTGTAAATTATTTGTTGAACAGTGTTCCAAGACACAAGAAGAAGAAGAGGAAATGTGTCGTGTTCCATATGCAACTGCAGTGGGTAGCTTGATGTATGCAATGGTATGGACTAGACCAAACATTGCATACACAATGGGAATATTGAGTAGGCTTATGTCAAAACCAGGGAAGGAGATGAGACAATAGTGAAGCGGGTTTTTAGATACTTTTGTGGCACTAATGATTATGGTTTGTGCTACCAGGGAAGACCAGGATTGGACAAAGTTTGGATATTCATGACTTTATTGCTGAAAACTGGGTTGATAATCTAGATCAGAGAAGATCTACAAGTGGGTATGTGTTTAACCTATTTGGAGGAGCATATAGTTGTATGAGAAAAAGACAATTTGTAGTTTCTCTTGCAACTATAGAGGCTGAACACATGGCAACCACTCCTGCAAGTAAGGAAGCAGTTTCATTGCAAAGATTATGTTCAAATATGGGGTTGGTGTAGTGAGCTATAAGGATAGACTGTGATAGCCAACTGTGATAGGGAACTACAGTTATGTTGTAATCTAGGGTTAATGGAATGGGGTTTATGAATGCCTAGGCATGTATATATATGTATTGTAACATTGAAAGGAACATAATGAAAAATCAAGCTGCTAGTCTTGATTTTGGGATCTAGGGGAAAAATATTGGTTTATATCTGTTTTATGTTTTATTCTCACTATTATTTATCTTCTATTTTAAGATTTATTTTGAAGATAATTTCTATACGGGGTTAAAACCTACAATAGCCTAGGTGAATCGAATATGGTTTCGCATGAAACTCCCTCAAGATCACCTTCTTGAGCTTATTTTTTTCTGGTACATATATCCTATCTCTAAATATAACCAATACATCTGTCGTAAGATGATAGTCCAAATCCTGTACACATGTACATGTACTTATACCTGTAGCGACACCTATACATGTACCTATACCAACACATGTACTTGTATATATACCAACACCTGTACCTGTACTCTATTACAACCTGTGCAGAATATCCATATACCTGTGGTCCTGCTGACATGCTTGCAAGATCCTATCCTGTAAGTTTTTCCCATAGGTGCTCATTGTTGTTAAGTGATTTACTTGTATTCTCCTGCTAAGAGCATCTGTGACCTTGTTCTCCTTTCCCTTGATGTACCTGATCTTGAATTCAAACTCGTTGATTATGCCCAACCATCTAGCCTGCCTAGCATTCAAATTTGGTTGGTTGAACAAGTACCTCAACCTAATGTGGTCACTCATCAATGAAAATTGTCTTCCAATAAGATAGTGCCTCCAAATCTTTAGTTCATGTATTATCGCTGCTAGCTCAAGATCATGTGTCGGGTATTTCTGCTCGTGCTCGTTCATCTTTCGTGTCCTTATGGCCCTTATCTTTTATAAATCTACTGCAATTCCCTCCATGGAGACAACATGTCCCAAGTAGTGTACCTTTGTTTGGAAGAAATTGCATTTGTTGAGCTTAGCATAATGATTGATGCTCTCTCAACATCCTCAACATTGTTGCCAAATGCTCAACATGCTCTTCCTCATTTTTAGCATACAACAATATGTCATCAATAAACAAAATCACAAACTTTTCCAAATAATGACACAACACATTGTTCATCAAACACACAAATATAGTTGAGGAATTAGTCAGACCGAATGGAACTACAACAAACTCATAATTTTTGTACCTAGTCCTGAATGCGGTCTTGTAGACGTCCTCTTCTTTGATGTGTACTTGATGATATATTGATCTCACATCGATCTTATAGAACATTGTTTTTCCCTTCAGCTGATCAAACAAATCATCAATTCTCGGTAATGGATACCTATTCTTGATGGTCACTTTTTTTAAATGCATGTATTCAATGCAAAATCTGAGAGTGCCATCCTTCTTCTTCACGAACAACACTGGTGCGCCCCATGGCGATACACTTTGCCTAATGTATCCCTTGTCAAGCATCTCTTTCAGCTGCAAATTTAATTCTACCAACTCAGGTGTGCCCATTATGTAAGGTTCCTTTGATGTTGGAGCTGCCTCTGGCATCAACTCAATAGAAAATTCTACCTCCCTGTGAGGTGGAAACTCAGAAATATTGGCTAGAAACACATCCTAAAACTGCTGAAAAACTGTTTATCTTCTTAAGACTTCTGGATCCCCCACTTACTTACCTTTTTCACTAGAGATATGAACTATGAATAACACACACCCTTTCCTACGATTCTGCTTGGTCTTCATGGTTTTCACCATACTAACTGATGTGATTTTCTTCTTTCCCTGTAAGAATCTTGGTTCCCTATTTTCATCCAAGCACTCAATGACTTTGTCATATAAATCTACATTGGTCCTGTGAAAGTATAACCAATACATATCCAATAACATACTTTAGGAACCCAACGGAAATATGTTCAAGTGCGTTGTTGTAGGCATGCCATTTAACTCAAATGCACATGCTCTTATCTAATGGTGAATTATTTTCTTCGTACCTGTAGCCGACTGCACTAGACATTATTCTTCATGAATTTCTCTACTCAAGCAACACTTATTCACCAAGTCAGGACTAACATAGCTATAATTAGATCTAGGATCAATCAAAATATAAATAAATTGATCAAAAATATTACAGTCCATCTCAATGACAGATTGTTGGTGTTATGCATGCCTGTTTTCCAAAGTTGCATAAATATGAGGAATTCTTTGCCCAACATCCCCAATAGTCTACGCCTCTTGTGCATTATATATCTTAGGCCTACCACCCTGGTTATGTGGAAAATCTCTTTTAAGGTGCTCCTCACCGCATGTCCAACACTCCAACCATACCATACCATTACCTCCATGTTGTTTTTGTGATCTATGTTGCTTATGTGATCCACGTCCATGTCTATTTTCATTAAACTTCTTATGGGGTGCCACATTCTATTTATCATCTATATTCGGAGGCCTTTCTCTCTTAGGCTACCATTTACCTTTACCTTGGTCTTTCTATTTCCATCCTTGTTGAGACTCATTCTTGCGCTTTAATTGTTCATAGCAATGCTTCAAATTCCCAATGAATTCCTCAAGTGATTGAGGCTCATCATACTCAATCCGGTCTCTAAATGCTAATGGAAAACCACTGAAAAATATTTCAACTTTAGCCTTCTCATCCTTAAGATATGGCACATACCTCAGTATCTCCAAAAACCTGGTTTTGCACTCTTCAATTTTCATTGACCCCATCTTTAGCTCATAAAATTATTTGGCCTTACTGTCATAGTACCTCTCTCACAATTACTTCTTCTTGAAAAGCCTCTTGAACTCATGTCAACTCAAGTCCTCTGTTCTGATGTCTCTGAACTACTTCATATATTCCCACTATATGTCTATTTTACCTTTCAAACTGAAGATATAAATGTTGGCCTTCATGTTATCTGTGTACTCATGCAACTCAAAAAAATTATTCATTCCAAGTATCCAAGACTCTACAACTTTTGATTTCTTCAAGTTTCCATAAAAATTAGGTGGTTTGGCTTTCTTAAATTCATCTGGAAAGTGTCCCCTGTCACTTCTCCTGTATGGATGATATAGATGATGATCATGATGTCTATCTAAACTAGAACTAGAATGGTACATGTAATCGTCACTCCTCATATCTGGAGTGTCCAACAACCTTCCATCTCTCACTATATCAACTCTATATGACCTGTTTCTACCAGGAGATATGATGCCATATGCCCAATTAGTTTTTTCCTCATGTTCATGACTGATATGAAGTGGCCCTTGCTGCTGAAATTCTAACAGGCTCTAAATAATTATTACATTCACCTCTACCCGTTTCTCTTATGCCTGTATGATCATGTCGTTGTCTAATTTACAACTCCTTATTTCTTCCTTTAGGCTTCTCAATGTGTCTGCCAAATCAGAAGAGTGTCCATCATGCTTCTCATATGACTCATAGGGAGATTCCTTATGGTCTAACATCTTTATATCCATGTTGATCATTTTCCTACAAGGCATAAGATGTCAGCTAAACCAAATAACAATAATCAACGTACTTTAGTGTAATTTGGGGAGGATACTTCCTGCAATATCAACCATTCAGTGTAATACATGTGTGTGTGTGTGTGTGTGTATAATCATAACAATATGTAAAATCATAACACATGGTATTCTAGTGCTGTGTAGGTAAATCCCCTCTGTGGACAGAGGCGATCCCTCTAGCCCTACGGTGGGTCTAGCAGCAAGAGGACATGCTAATGTGTCGATTCCTAGTTAATGAATGAATTGAGTTGGGATAGATTTTCCTACCTATGATCTAATGCGGTTGTCATAGCTGTATCAGAGGTCTCCTGATCCTCGTCCCGACACATCACGATCCTTCAACAATGGTACTCGGGTGCCTGGAAAAAGATCAAAGGACGAAAGCAACATATAAGACAATAATTGTATTCATAACTAGCTAATTAGTCAAGGATAATTAAATGTATTGCGTAAGATAAATCACATCAAAACAAGACAGGAACCAAAACATCAATCATGTACATATTAAGAGAAAGAAAGAGATTACAACCAGAGCCTTGACGTTGCAGCCTCCTTCAGCGAGTCCAGTCAAAACACGTCTCTAGAATTTGTCAGGGAATTTGGACGTGGTGAGGAAAAAGCCTAAACTCTTTCTCGACAAGGGTCTCTCTCTCTGCTATATCTCACACCAACTATATCAGATTGTTTCAACAAAATTTTCAGCAATTCCTATTCAGCTAGTTGCATCTATGTGAGAGAGGTGTATTTATATAAGGAGAGGAGGAGGTTGGGATCCATCAAATGGTGGAAGGGAGGCCTTATCCTTTGGGAGGTTGCCAAAAAAGGAGGAAACAAGAATCCAAAGGAAGGTGCTTGTCATTATGCAGTCGAACAACCCAAGCTGACTCGCTCATAAAGTAGTTAGCTTGGAAAATTCGCTTCTATATTTAAAAAAAATTCGAAAAAAAGCTCAGCACGGGTAGCTCACTGGGATAGAGAACCAATGGGCGGGGAGCTTAGTGTTAATTTCCTTTATCTGCATGAGGCCATAACTTCCTGCCAGCGCAAACCCAAAAGCATGTGTTTGTTATGTTTTATTCCAGGAAAATTCAATAGAGAAAATGTTCTTTTCATGGCAAGGGATGCAATGACAATTTTTTCAAGGCATGACACTTCATATAAGTCACAGAAATGGTCCTCCAATGTGTGGAATGGGGATTGCAGGGACGGTGACAAAATTTTGTGTAACAAATGCCCCCTAAAGCATGAGGTCCAAGAGAGAGGGAGGAGTAAAATGCTTTACGAGAATGCGTTTGAAGAAAACACTGTTGTCAGAATACCTGCAAGTACAGATACAACTAATATCTATGATAAATGAACATGTGGCATGGGTGCAGCCAACCATAATAGAGTACAAAAAAAATGAGTTCTGAGGTATGGACGCAGCCATCCAGCAATAAGGATCAACAAATAGACTCAGGTATGGTCACATCCATCCAATCAAAAGAGTCATGCATATAGTCATGATAAACCAAAATATCCCACAGCCTGGATCTTATCAGACAAAACCCAGGGTCTTGTGCTCCATATCAACCTGAAAAAGTACAAATTCAAGCATGCGAATATGTGAGCTGAAGTCGAACATGCAAGAAAGTCGCCTGATTACCATCCAATGATGAAAGTTTTTAATAGGCATGAGAGAAACCACCAATAATGATAATGGCTCTCAAGGTACGATTAGTAAAATCCACGGAATGTGAACAGTGATCTGGCGTTGAACACCCGTATAATCACTCGATCAAAGTCCAATGATGTGGACCTGTCCTCGAATGCAAAGAACTTGCCATTGAGGCATGCAAGCTCCAAGGTACAAAAAGGGAGTCTCTAGATCAACTTCTTGGATAATGAGCTGAAGTCGACAGGAAGTGACTCGGTTGAAGGAGGGCCATAATGTTTCCCACATCATCGACACAAGACAGAGGAACATGATTATAGTGAATCAGGACTAAAAAAGGATCAGAGGGAGGTTGAAAAATGCAATCGAAAACTTCTCTTGAACATATCAATGACAGGACTCCGGATTTGGCAGTATTTGACATCAAGGGATTTGAGGTCATGATGACATGGCAAAGAGCAGATGAGAGGTCAAAACATATTACCCAAACCCATGTAGGCAAAAATGACGAAATGATATGTCCCCAACGCGACACGAATTCAGATGAGTGTCATGTTCAAGAGTGACATATTGCCAACACAACTAATAACTGGTTCCATTTTCCCCCACCATTGCTGGCGAGTACCCCAATTATTTTTGGAAAAAAAGCTTTAAGGGGATAGAATATGCTTGTCATGTAAGTTTTTCCTTCGAAAAAATCCATTCTAGTACATTTTACGAGCCCTAGGAAGGAGGAACTCGAGTGCGTCATGGTGATGATTTCCTATGTCATTTAGGATTTAACGAGTCTAAAAAATAAAGAAATCTACATCTTTTCATGTTTAGAGAGTTTGAAAAGAAGTGGAAAATAAAACTCCAGCAGTCCCTTTTTGTCGGTAGTCTCACAGATCTGAAAAGGTAGAAAATTGTGTCTGAGAGAACCTCTTAGTTGTAATAGGCTAAGGTATTCCTTTTTCGTAAATAATCTATGCCAGCCCGAAAAAGGGGTAAACGTATACTGGGTAGATATCGTTTCACAACCATTTAATGAGTTCAAAATGACAAGAGTCTCGAAAATATTTTCAATTTTAGAGTTTCAGAAAAGAGTTGAAAGATGACTCCAATAGTGAATTTTTCGTGTTTTTACCGAGTTTGAAAAAGTATAAAATACAACTCATTACTTCATAATCGTTACGTTGAAAACCTGTCGTTGCATAAGAGATGCGCGTAAAACCTATTTTCTCGAAATAACATGGCGAAATAAAAGAAAAATACACTTTAAAACCTAATTAGGGTTCTGAAAAGTTATAAAATTCCAAATATAGTAAAAAATAAATTACTTTTCACTTTTACCTCCTGTGAGCAATTTGTTACCCTTTTTCACTGTGATTTAGCGGCGTCGACAACGGGCAATCCGGAAGACGAATCTCGAATCCGTCAGTTCCAGGTAAGAGCTAACATCCTTCCCTGCATTTTGATTGTACTTTCATTACCTACAACCCCACATTTGTAAATCTATGGGGGAATTTGTAAAAAATAGGGTACGACAGTTGGCGCGGGTATCAGGCATGGACCCTCGCCAATCGTCCTAAAATTTGAACTAGGGCACGCCAACCTCGACAATCAATTTTAGCATGTGATTTTAAACAAGGAGGCCCAAATTAATGATTCAAAAGCTTTGGATTTGGCTAATGACATTCATATGCACGTTTTTGCAGGTGTGAAAATCCAAAATGGTGATCGAATGGAAAGAATGAGAACATAGTGAAGAAGATGAGGAAGCCATGTGAAATAGAAGATGCATGGAAGCTATCAGAGATTGTGGGCTCAAGAAATTATTTATGACACCATGTATTAGAGCTCAACCAGATTTTTTGCAGTACTTGATCAGTGTCTAGGACGTTGATTAGGAAAAATTCATTATTCATGACTAGGAACTTGAGATTGAAGTCTTAGATGTTTATTTCATAACCGGACTGTCGCAGAGGGGGGAAATACCAATCCTGACTAGCACTAGGCCCTCAATGGAGAACATGAGTATAGTTATTAACAGGGTGTGCCCAGGGGCAAGGACAGGATTAGGAAGCAAAAAAGTGGACATCCAAACTATTCTGGATTTGGCACTAAAGGTAGTGCTGCACACCATCACACGAGCTGCAGGATCACAGGTGCCGCATGAGGCCACAAAGAAACAGCTACTTCTTGCTATGTATTTCATGGCACCAACCCTATACAACTGGGCAGAGGCAGTGACAATCAAAATGAAGCACCAACTAACAAAATTCACGAAAACCAAGCTGAAACAGTTTGGTTACGGGTCCATATTGGTATCTTTCATCTTGGAACGACCACCAATATTTCAGCGTCAGGAGGTGATAGTTACGACACCACCAACACAAGAGCCATGGATGGCCTGTTGGGTAGCTCTAATGCCAAGGCCAGGGGGCGGTCATCAGATGTCCTGGAGACCGGAGTTATTTGAGTGGCTCCATCGACAGCTAATTTTCGTGGAGGATTGGCCTTACTCTGGCATATATTTCACTGGTGATGCAGATCTCCCACTCCCAGAAATAGAGGATTGGGATGAAGTACTAGATAAGACTCATTTTTTATTTTGATGAGTATTACAATTTTTTTGTTATGCATGTTTTGACATTAATCCATGTAATTGCATATGTTGGCCCAGAGAGACTTGCAAGTATGTCCCCGATAGTGAGGCAGATTCATCACAACTTTTATGTAGCCCCTCATGGTGAGGGAGGTGAGGAGGAGGAAATCATATGCAACTTGGAGGGAATTTCCTATGGGATCCCTGTAATATTCCCAATTAGATTTTAGCTAGTTCGAATATTATATGTTACTTCTATTTTCAGTCTAAAAGGATAAATGGGGTAAAAATTCCCTTAAATCTCTTTAGTAGGAATAAAAAACTTCCAGTATGAATGTGGATTAGTTTAAATAGTCAAAATAAAGCCACCTTGGGTGTGAAAGGGAGCAATGCATGTAGACTAGATCAAGGTTGACCATGTAGAAATTTATAAACACAATAATGTATTTCTAGATTCTCCTGATCTAACAAAATAATCTTATGTTGAATACAGAATCCTTCCACTTAATTCTTTGTGGAAATTAAATTTCCAATTGCAAAGAACATATGAAGCAAAATCAATCGCACATAACAAGATGTTTTACCAGGAAATCTTAAAGCTAAAAACCCCAACTATCATATATTATGTATATCAATTGAACATGTAACAATCTCATACAAATCTCAGCTCATAGATCTCTCAGTACAATATACAATCGTCACACGTTGTCATGCAGAAATTTGCATATCTATGCACCAATTTCTTGCCTCCTGACAACCTGCCTCCACTGCGTAATCCCTACTGAAGAATATCCCTGAATGAATTCGACCTTGTCTTGCCTTGACTGCGAAATAATCATAAGAATCTCCAATGTGTGCATGGATGCATTTAACGCTCCACTATAGTCACAATTGATAGACCATCTCATGTTGTGAAACTAGCTCCAAAAAGAGAAGAAAAGAGATATCAACACCTTAGAAATGAGCCACTTCGAAGGGGAAACCTCCAATACGTTACATGAATGAAAAATTCTTGGATGATACAAATGAAAAAACCTCCTCTCTATATATAGGAGTCCATGGGGCCACAATGTAATCCTAGCCGACCTAACAATAATAATGTAAGGGCACAATAATAACAATATGGGGGTTACAGGGGTACAACAATAACAATAAGGGGGTTACACTAACAACAATAAGGGGCTATACTAGTAATATAAGGACCTAACATGCTCCTCTGCTTCAAAAAAGTGTTTTCCTCAACGCTTGAGTAGCTCCGGGTGCTTCTGTATAAAATTCTGATCCTCCCATGTAGAATCTTCAGTGGGTAAGTTCTTCCATTTGATGAGATACTCTAAAATTGATCGATTTTGTAGCTATCGAGTTCTTGTTTCCGTGACTGCTTCAGGTTCCAATATGTTTTTCCTTCCTCATCAAGTTCTGGAAATATTGTTTGAACTGGAATTTTGTCCCTTATAACTTTTTTTAAGCATGAAACATGGAAAACTAGATGCACTCGCGAAGAATTAGGAAGCTACAATTTGTATGCCATAGTACCAGTATTTTGCAACAACTTGTAAGGACCATATTACTTTGGCGATAATTTATTATCCTTCTTAGCTTGCTTGAGGGAAATTTTTTTGTATGGTTTTAGCCATAAAAATATGCAGTCTCCCACATCAAAACTTCTCTCACTGCGATGTTGATCTACTTGTTGTTTCATTTGATTTTGTGCCAAATTTAGGTTATCCTTTAAGAGTTGGAGAACTTCTTGTTGATGCTCGATGTGATCCTCCACTGCTTGAACCCTATAATTTTCCCTTAAATAAGATGTGATGGATGGTGGATGATATCCATAAAGTGCCATAAATGGGGTCATTTTTGCTGCATTATGGAAGGAAGTTTTATACCACCATTCAGCGAGAGGTAACCACTTGACCCATTTTTCTTTCTTATCAGATAGAAAACAATGAAGATAGCCTTCCAAACATTTATTCACGATCTCTGTTTGACCATCAGATTGATGATGATAAGATGAGCTATAAGCTAGTTGAGTACCCAAACAAGAAAATAATTCCGTCCAAAAATTTCTTGTAAAAATGGGATCTCTGTCACTTACAATAATCTTCAAGTTTCCATGTAGCTTTTGAATTGTTTCCATAAATGCAGTAGCAACTATACTTGCTTAAATGGATGAGATAATACAAAAAAGTGTGCATACTTGGTATGTCTATCAACTACCACCATGATGACACTCCTTCCTTTGGACTTAGGTAAACATGTGATAAAATCCATTGAAATCTCCTCCCAACGTTGACTTCGAATGGATAAAGGTTGTAGAAGACCCGGGGTCTTAATTGTCTCAACTTTATTTTGCTGGAAAACCAAACATTTCGCCACAAAATTTTCAATATCAAATTTAAGGCCATCCCAAAAAAATTCTTTCTTCACCCTGTGGTAAGTTTTTAAAAATCCTGAGTGCCCTCCTAAAGGAGAAGTGTGCAATTCCAAAAGAATATTTTGTTTTAGTTGGGAATTCTTGCAAATATATAAGCGATATTTGTACCATAAGGAATAATTTTTCCAACTAAATGTATCAGATGTTCTAGGATCTTGCTGCAACTTTTGAATGAGTGTTCAAACTTCTTCGTCCTTCTTCCATTCATCCCTTGCTTCAGTTATACAATCTGGTTGGATAATAGAAATGACACAAAGAAATGCTTCCACCTCTTCATCCTTTCTTGAGAGTGCATCTGCAACGACATTTAGCTTCCCTTTTTTGTAGATGATTTCAAAGTCATAACCCAACATCTTTGTGACCCACTTTTGCTACTCTTCCGAAGATAGTCTTTGTTCCAAAAAGTGTTTCAGACTATCATGATCAATTTTTACCTTGAAGTGTATTCCCATTATGTAAGGTCTCCATTTCTTTAGTGCATGTAGTATTGCAAACATTTCCTTCTCATAAATAGCCTTTTGTAAATACTTTCCTTTGATTGAACGACTTTCAAAATAAATGGGTCTTCCTTCTTGCATTAAAACAACACCAATTCCATTTCCTAAGGCATCACATTCCAAAATAAAGGTTTTTGTGAAGTCTGGCATAGCTAAGACTAGTGCTAGGCACATTGCCTCTTTAAGATGTTCAAACGCCTTAGTTACTTCAGGATTCCATGAGAATGCATCTTTATTCAATAATGTTGTTATAGGTGCTACTATTCTCCCATAATTCTTAACAAACATGCGATAATACCCTGTTAACCCGAGAAATCCGTGCAACTTCTTTATGGTTGTGGGGACTTTCCATTCCTTAATGGCTTTAATTTTGTTAGGTTCTACCTTAACACCCTCGTGCGATACAATATGACCCAAATATTCCACCTCTTGTACTCCAAAGAAACATTTGGATGTTTTTTCATATAATTGTTTCTCCTCCAATAGTTTGAGCACCCTATCAACATGTTGAACATGATCCTTCCAAGACCTGATGTAGATTAGTATATTGCATTTCAAAAAATACTAGCACAAATTTTCTAAGGAAGGGTTTGAAAATGGAATTCATCAACCCTTGAAATTTAGAAGGTGCATTGGTAAGGCCAAAAGGCATGAACAAAAATTCATAATGACCCTCATGAGTTCGAAATGTTGTTTTTGGAATATCTTCAGTCTTCAATATAATTTGATGATATCCTGAACGAAGATCTAACTTGGTAAAATAAATTGCTCCATGTAATTCATCCAATAATTCATCAATCACAGGAATGGGAAATTTATCTTTAATAGTGATAAATCAAGAAAAAGGTGTGTATTTTTTCTTTCAAATTGGATAAGTCTTGTTTGAAAAAACAGTTCTAGGTGATTCCAAAGGCATATTGAGCATAGATATCAGTAATGGGTTCTAAAATTCCTCCTAAAAATAATTAAACACCCATTAAGCCTTCAAAAGGCTCTACTATGACTCATGAAGACGAATAAATGCAACATGAGATATCAGAAGTCCATGAGCAAGTGCACCAAATTTCGCTATCGCAAAGAGCAACAAAAAATGAAATGGAAGTTTTGAAGAAAGGCATGGAAACTAAGATGGATGGTTTGAAGAAAGCCATGGAAGCTAAGATGAATGGTTTGGAAGCTAATATGGATGTCATGGAAGTTGGCATGGAAGCTAATATGGATGACATGGAAGCTAAGATCGATGAAAAAATGGAAAACATGAAGAATGATCTAAAAATAGACATCGAATGTTTGGAAAAGTTGAAAAAAGAAATGTTTCCTAATGGTGAAAAGATAGTAGAGGAAAATCATGATGAGAACAAAATAAATGTTAATTGTTATTTCATAAACTCTAATGTTGGATTAAAGAACTTGTTAGTCATCAGTATTTTTCACCTGTTGATGATGACTAGTTTCCTAAGCTGAGTTTTCTAGAAACTGATCTCCAAAATGTCCAATCTGTCATCTAGAAAATGCCCCAAAACAATTTTTTGTCCTCCTACCCCTTCCAGTCAGCTATGATGAGAAAAAACCTATTTGCCAAGACCTATCTGGTTTCAGCCATATAATCCTGTCCATAATTGTCATAGTTGAAGATTATCTACTGTCATTCACCCTTATTCCTCAAGCCATTCATTATCCAATTGTTAACAAAATATCTGAAACCCTATCTCTGGTCATCTGTCATTTGAAAATATAATCATACCCAAGAAACACTCAGAACATGTCAAGATCACCCCTAAGTTAGATAGTGGTGTTTTAGGGAATCCTTTCTTTGGCAAAAACATCCTGAGCCAAAAGCCTCTGTTCAGTACCACTCAACCCAGAATTAGTTCCTAATCAACAAAAAAAAGTCTTGATCCATCCATAGGTCACACCACTAAGAGGTCATTTTTTCCTAGTCCGGAAAAAGTTCAACAAAGATCCAAAACAGAAGAAGATAAGCATGTTCGCTGTCTAAAACAACATGCTTAGGCCAGACAAAATCTCTGTAAGACAACAAGGAAGCTCTTCAGAGTTCAAAGTCATATGTTTTTACATCTCTGCAAGGGTGTGATCGCAATAATGAGCAATGTGCAAAAGAGCAAAAGGACAAAGTCAAAAAGGGTCCTGCATGCTAAATTAGCTTTCCCTCAGTAAAATAAGTGAAATAAAGCAAGTAAAGGGCTACCAATAAGTGTGGTTTGAAAGCTAAAAGTTGCCTAAAGAACAGAGAGTAGCCTCAAAGTTATATGAATGAAAAAGGCTGACGTTATGCTGATCAGCAGTATTCTCAGCATCTCCTCCAAAGGAAAATTCAACCTACCTCCGCAAACACAGTCAAGGGAAGTCAGTCAACTATGTCTAGAAATAAAATATTCTACATATACAAGGTAGATGGTTTCTGTTCTAGAAATTAACAAGGATATTTTACATGGAATACCTATCTCAGAACATATATCATAAATCAATTTTTTTCCTATTTGACATAATACCAAGCAGAGACGCATGGTCTGCAGAAAGGTGTTAGAGTTTTGAAATAGATGAAATGACATATTCATAGTAAGAACCTCCTCCTTTAAAAGAGCATATGGTTGAAAGCACAGAAATGACCTCCTTCATTAAAAAGTAGATGGTTAGAAGACATCATGGTAAAGCCTCCTCCAATCAAGAGCAGATGGTTGGGAACATGATAAGAAACTCCTTCATTTAAAAGCAGAGGGTTAGAGTGTTTAAGTAACTTTAGAAATTATAGGCTACCTCCTTCCCAGGGATGAAACAACAGATGTTTCGGCAGAGTTTCAAATTATGCTCGAGCAAGTTCTTTATTTTTGAAAGATAGGGTTCAAAATCAGTGGTGATTCAATAAGGTTTCACAGGTTGAAAAACCTATCTCATATCACAAGCAAAGGATAGCTACTAGTATTTAAAAACTCTGACCCTGTATTTCTGACAAACTCATTCAAAGGATAAATCACAGGTTGCAATATTGACTAAACAAGCCTCTTATGGATGGTTAAATTGACAGACCTAAAGCTCAGTTTCTAAACTTATTTGCAAAATGATATAATGGACAGTCCACCTAGATGACTTATGAGAAAAGGGCATTTTAACTTTTCGATAAATTCATTATGTTATCAAAGCTAAATTCCCTCCAGGTTATGAATGAAAGGAAAAATTTGAGAGTTACCTATTCAAATCAATCAAAGACAAAGGGCATATTGTTGAAAAGATGAGTTTGCAGTAAATGAGGACCTTTCATTTTTGTGTCACAAAGTTTGATGGGATAGAAGCATCATCCACATCAAAGGCCAAGGGTGACATAATAGTGCAGTGGGTCCAATCCCAGTTTAAAAAGACCTTCTTACTTCAACAAATGAGTACATAGGGTTTCAAGGCTACGGTGATTAATATTTTCATAAAAAACCTTTTCAAGAGGCAGAAAAACCACTCTAAGGAGCTGCAAAAGCACAAAAGTTTTCTTTGTTTTTAACAAAGAGGAAAAGGCCTTTAAAAAGGCCCTCATCAAGTTTAAAGACTCGAAACAAACATTCATTAGCCTCCTCACCGAAGAAAGAAGCAATTTTCGGGCGATTTTGAAGATTTTAGGCTCAAAAGTTCTGCGTAGCGCGCCTATAGGTTCCTAACCAAAGATTTTACATGGAGGTGCGGTGTGCCTGTAGCCTCACGCGGTACGCCTGTGCCAGCAGTCACTGGGCGCCGAGGCCGACCGGACACACTTTCTGCGCGGCGCGTTCTGTGCTAAATGCCCGCCCATCTCAAAATTGTTCTAAACACACTACTTTGCCCACAAGCCAATACTCAAAAGTGGATCAAAGGGGTTGAAGGCTGGTTTTCACACAACAAGCTCGTTTTTCAAAGGTATTTATGCCTCTCGACCTATTTTTAATTTGAGGAAAAATTGAAGATAACACAGTCTTCAAAGAAAGCATAGTTTCTATTGGGGGTTTTTAAATCACTTTAAAGGAGTTTCTGTTGAGGGTTTTTAAATCATTCCCTTATCAAGATCGTCATCCTCCATCAACTTGAGAAAAAGGGAGTTTCTTGGGACTCTTTCATTTCACATCCCGATTTCGCCACTTCTTCTTCATCTCATGTGCCTACCTCACCATCCACTCGTTATGTTTCTCCTTCTTCTAGTAAATCCACTCCTAAGAAACAAAAATCTCCTATAATTGAAAGTGAAGAAGAGCACAGTGAGAAAGAGAAAAATAGTGTTGAAGAAGAGAAAAGTGAAAGGAAGCAAAAAGTGATTAGGAAGGAAAAAATGAAGAATCCAAACATGACAATGAGCATAAAGAAGGCAATGATGAAGAGCTGGAACAAATTAATGATGAAAATAGTAGTCACAAAGAGGAAACTATTTGCATCCCACACAGTAGTGAGCATGATGATGATGAGGCACAAAATAGTGAGGATACAGAGCCTAATAGTCATGATGAAAGCAGGCACAAAAGTGAACAAGGCAACCCTCAAATAGGCATACAAGGTGGCAACCAAGGCACTTATAAGGAGGGTCAAGATAGTCCTCAAAAGGACACTTTTGATGAAAAACAGGAAAGCCCTCCAGCCAGCAAGGATGATGAAAAACAAACCCCAAGCAGTGAACATTCTAAAGAAGGCAACATCGAACAAAAGGGCCAAATCAGCTACCATGAGCATAGCAGTGATAAAGACCAACAAGGCAGACTTCAAAAGGAGGAAAACAGTGACAAAGATGATGATGGGAGAAGTAGGGTTAAAGACCAAATAGAACATGTGCTAGCTGCCTCTCCTAGGCAAGGGGCCATGCTCTCTTCTCCAAAGGTAACAAAGCCCTAAACTTCAAGAAAGAAAGTGACTCAAGTTGTAACTCCCAATGTTACTAGAGCACTCCGAAGTAAATGCAAGTTTCCCAATCAACCCATTGTTGAATTACCAAAGAAGAGGAGAACCAAGAAACCTATCAAAGGCAAAGGGAAGGAAAAGGAGGAAAGTAGCCATGAGAAGGAAAGGGATTTTGACATTATCCAAATAGATAGTGATGATGGGGATAATGAAACCAAAATTCTTGAAACTCTTTTACTAAACAGAGAGGCACAAATTTATGACCTAAGAGCTAATCTAGATAGATCAAAGGACCTCATACATGTTCTGCAAACACAAAACAAACAAATGAATGTCCACATGGCAGTTTATGAGGCCCGGGCTTTCAAGTACCAAAGGGAAGCCTCCAAAGCGCAAATCAAGTTAGAAGAGCTCATGGGAAAATTCAATGACACTGAAGAATAAGAACAACCAAAGAGGAAGAGGCCTAGGACTATGGGTCTTAAAATAGCTTTGGAGAAACAGAAAGAAGAAGAGGCAGCCCTTTTCCGGTCTTTTCCTCTTACTTTTTTACTCACCCAAGAAATAGAAAAAAATAGAGGAGCATGGATTGAAAGGGAAAATAAACACTTGGAGGATAAGTTGGAAAGATCTAATAGAGACTTAAGTCTTCAAAAGAAAATGACCAGGCACTACAAAAAGCTAAATCAATTTGCCCGAAGGAATTTGAAGGTTACACAAGAAAAGCTCAAGGTGGCCCAAAAGAGGTGCCCCATAGAAAAAGTGGGAAAAGGCACATAAAAAATTGAAATTTTTGCCTCCACTTCTCTACATGCTTCTGAAAACCCATGAGGGTTATGCTCGCCAAAATTGGGCATAATTCGACAAGTTTTTGTTTTGTGACATTTTTGGGCTTATTTGCAGAAAATCATGGGCATCACCATTTTAGTTCGAAGCATCCTTAGAGGTTGAAAATGGTATCATTGGATTCATTAAATTCAAGGGTATATACTCAGAAAATTTCAGATCAATTGAAGATGTTTTGGTCCCCCAAAGAGGTGAAAACTGTCACTTTTTCAACACTCTGCCTCGCATATCAGCAAGAGCTAATTTCTGGGTTTTTCCACACAGGTCAGTTTTTCACAGGCTTTCAGTGATCAGTTTGGGGAAAAAAAGTATTTTCAGAAAATAGACATCCAGGGCTTTCCAATGAGCTGCCATGGGCATTTTTTTGACATCAGGAAGTCCTTCAAAAGTTTCCCACAAGAGAGGGAATTTTCTGCTGCTATATTTCTGAAGCATTTTTGTGAAAAATGCAGTTTTCTGAAGTGGCTTTTCCAAATGTACGTTTAGAATTTTTTGGCCATTATCAGTTGGGAAAAGTCAATTTAATTTCCTTTTTTAGCATTTTTAGGATATTTTTATAGATATTTTGTACCTTGGGCTTTGCAAAGCCTCAAGGACAAAATCAGATATTTGTGATGGGCGAATGAGCTTCCTAGTTGCACTAGGAGGTTCTCCTTCACTTTGGCCTATATATTCCAAGATATTTCATTGTAAACAAGGCTTAAATTGATGCTATAAGAGAAATACAATAGCACTATGAGCTTTGAAGAAACACTTGTCTTGTGATGTTGATGATCTCTTGCTTGACTTGGATGGTGGAGAAGGATTGCATGTAGGATTTCATGGCTTGGTGCATGGTATAGTGTTCTTATTTTGTTATGTTTTCTCAGTTTCCACATATTTTTCCATGCTTCTTGCTTGTTGTAGTTCAGTAAATATAATTTTGAGACATGCCCATGGAGGCACCTCAAATTTCCTGATTCATTTGCAGCTTCTATGTTTTCTTTTTTTTAGTCATATCAAAGAATTCTTAACTACTCTTTGATCACTAAAGAACTTGTTTACTTATTTCATTAATGGTTTTTATGCATGCTAAGTTTGATTCACGGTACGCCTTGCTTACTCATGGCTAGTCAAAGCTCCATCTCTAAAATCTCTCTTTGAGTGGTTGATTGTCTTAGTTGAACCAAGGAGGTCTTGTTTCGATCTTGCCCTTTGCCTAAAACTTTGCATTCTTCTTTCAAAGTTCCCAATAACTCAAAATATGATGTCTAGGAGTTCCCTCTTCATAAATTGGGTTGTTTTTTCATCTTATTTGCTTTTCCCAAAGTCTGAAGGTGATTTCCCAAGGTTAGAAGGTCTTATACTTCTATGCATCACTGGAATGTTTATTTTACGCATTGATTAGTCATAAGTTTCGTTCATAGAGGATCATGGTTAGCCCTAACTTATGAATGCTTGTTGTTTAACTATTCATGTTTAAAATCTCTTTGTTATTCACAAACTTATTGTTCATCCCATTTCACTTTCACCCAAAGAATCTCTTCATCTCGACCAAATCGTCCCTGCAGTCATACCTTATCCGTCATTAAGGAAATCTTGACCTCATTTGACCCCATAGCCCAATTGTTTTGAAATCTCCATATCTATTTATCCTTTCAGTCAGTTCTTCCCTCAAAAAGCTAAAACAAACCAAAACACACTTAACAACTAGCCTAAAATCAGAAACATAGAAAGAAAACAAGTTTATATTCTTTGCACAAATAGAGAGAGCCCTCTCTGAGTCCAGGAAGGCTAGGTCCTTGGGCTCCAAATTTGGTTTGATGTTACCCTGTCATTTGGCTTGCCAAACTACCAAGTCACGGGATCCTAACATAATTATATTGCAGTGTAGTCTTGTTTCCAAGCTGATGTGTTCTGATTAGGCAGTCTGAAAATTGTGTGAAGGTCATCATGTTGATGAACATGGATACACTTTGGCAGTAAATCCTCTTGAAAGGATAGTGTGACAACTCTCATGTGTTTAACAACCTCTATTTCTTCATCTGCAATTTGTAACTTAATGGAACTTGGTGGCTGCAAATCTAGAGTTAAGGAGGATTCCATGTCCAAAAATATTTCTTCAACCATTTCAGGAGAAGGCTTCTCATTGACAACTTGCTCAAAAATTTCATCATCCTCCTCAACCTCATCACTAAAGCTGAAAAATTGCTGATCTTCAATTATGTGAAAGTTATTGATGATGGGCTGATATGAAGTGGAACAAAGGGTCAGAGATCCTTCACTTACTTCTGAACTTTCAAGGCTTCCCTTATCAATGTCACAGGTGATCTGTTTTGGCTACTTGATGTTTTCAATCTAATGATAGTGAACTTCATCCCATAAATCAATTGTTGATGGCTCTGCAAGGTTAGCTTCTGCTTGGATATCATAATCATCAATATATTGATCAAACCTTGGAGAATCATTAATATAAGTAATGTCACCAACCATATATATTGGACTGTCAGATTGTTTCTCTTCGGATTGATTTACAAATCTATTTTTTGACTTATGGTATGCAAGATCAGAGGCTGACTGTATGTTTATGAGTTTATCTATCTCTTCTTTAGTAAAAAAGGGAGGCATTTTCATTTCTCTTTGGATATAACTACAATAATATTCTTTCTCTTGGAAAAGCTGATTTAGAGGATGAGTGTCTTTTTCGGCCTTAATTATGAGAGATGATGAATCATTACTTGTGCCTTTAGATAAATCTTGTGGCTTCTCTTTCATTTCTTGACCGTTTTCATCTTCAACCAACTCTTTGTGATGTTCAGGATAGTTAGCATGGAATTCATGAGTTTCCTCTGATAGATTCTTAGGAGGCCAATTTGCTTGTATGAACTCAAATGACTCAAAGCATAAAGGTAGAGATCCTACAGGTTTTGATTTGTCTTTAATTTCAGATTTGAATTCATCCTCAATCAACTTTTCTTGATGTTCGAGATAATAAGCATGGGATTCATGAGTTTCCTCTGATAGATTCTTAGGAGGCCAGTTTTCTCGTATGAACTCAAATGACTCAAAGAATAAAGAGAGAGATCCTACAGGTTTTAATTTGTCTTCCATTTCAGATTCTGTGATTTCAAGATGGCTAATGGATTCTTTATAGTATTCCTCTATGTTCTTAATTGCAACTTTATCATTAGGCATATTTTGTTTGTTACTCTTGGTTTGTAATGATTGAGTATGTTTTTCCTGAGGGAAGAGTGTAGATTGGTTTGTATAAGCAGTTTTAATCTTAACTTTATGTCTTACTCTTTTCCTGTCAAGTAGATGCATTAGTTTGTTGAACTAATATACCAATTGTTCCAACTTTTCCACTATGTTATCATTTGGATCCATCTTTTCTTGATTTATGTGAGAGTTAACTTGATCAAGGGTTTCCTGACTAATTGCTAAGTATATATGTATATGAATATTTATGAGGTGTAACAAGGGGTCATCAACCTTTTCATCTCGAAAGATAGGTAGGTTGTCTATCCAATTTGTTTCCGGCATTTTGTGTGGGAATCGAGGGATATGGTCTCTACTCATCGAAGCATATCTCTTTTGCATCCTTAGATCCATATTTGTTAATCAGAAAGGGTCACTGTGTCTTTTCAACCAGTCTAAAGTTCCCCACCAGTGGATTCTTTTGGTCTAATGAGGGTTTTGGAGTCGCCAGGTAGAGGATTTGAACTTTGTTGTCCACCATCAGCATGATATGGATTGCTCAATGCATTCCAGGGGAGTCTATAAGGAGTAGTGGAGTAATAGGCCTACTGGAGGCTAGTGGAGTCGCCTGGTGGATGTTTTGTTGTTTTTATAGATATGTACTTATGGTCCACCACCAATAACTGGGAAAAACCAATCTAGGGATGTTTTTGGGGTTTTTTGAGTTTTTATGTAGCGCTAAGGTTTGTAAGAGTGTCATATAGTTGGGTCATCATTTTGCTAGGATGGTGAGACAACTAGATTCTACTCTTGGATAATAATTCTAGGTTGAGGGATTCTGAAGTTCTAAGGTATACTTAGTTTGTCACTAACTCAGAAGGTCCCACCGTGATCGCCATTATGTTAGGGTCCCGTGACTTGGTAGATTGGCAAGCCAAATAACAGGGTAACATCAAACCAAATTTGGAGCCCAAGGACCTAGCCTTCCTGGACTCAGAGAGGGCTCTCTCTATTTGTGCAAAGGATATAAACTTGTTTGATTTCAATGTTTCTGATTTTAGGCTAGTTGTTAAGTGTGTTTTGGTTTGTTTTAGGTTTTTGAGGGAAGAACTGACTGAAAGGATAAATAGATATGGAGATGTGAAAACAATTGGGCTATAGGGTCAAATGAGGTCAAGATTGCCTTAATGACAGATAAGGTATGACTGCAGGGCCGATTTGGTCAAGATGAACAGATTATTTGGGTGAAAGTGAAATGGGATGAACAATAAGTTTGTGAATAATGGAGAGATTTTAAACATAAATAGTTAAATAGCAAGAATTCATAAGTTAGGGCTAACCATGATCCTCTATGAACAAAACTTATGACTAATCAATGCGTAAAATAAACATTCGAGCAATGCATATAAGTATAAGACCTTCTAACCTTGGGAAATCACCTTCAAAATTTGGAAAAAACAAATAAGACAGAAAAACAACTCAATCTATGAAGAGGAAACTCCTAGAAATCATATTTTGAGTTATAGGGAACTTTGAAAGTAGAATGAAAAGTTTTAGGCAAAGGGCAAGATCGAAACAAGACCTCCTTGGTTCAAGTAAGACAATCAACCACTCAAAGAGAGATTTTAGAGATGGAGCTTTGACTAGCCATGAGTAAGCAGGGCGTACCGTGAAACATACTTAGCATGCATAACAACCATTAATGAAATAAGTAAACAAGTTCTTTAGTGATCAAAGAGCAGTTAAGAATTCTTTGATATGACTAAGAAAGAAGAAAACATAGAAGCTGCAAATGAAACAGGAAATTTGAGGTGCCTCCATGGGCATGTCTCAAACTTATATTTACTGAACTAAAAAAAGCAAGAAGCATGGAAAAATATGTGGAAACTGAGAAAAAATAACAAAATAAGAACACTATACCATTCACCAAGCCATGGAATCCTACATGCAATCATTCTCCACCATCCAAGTCAAGCAAGAGATCATCAACATCACAAGACAAGTGTTTCTTCAAATCTCATAGTGCCATTGTATTTCTCTTCTAATATCAAGTTCAGCTTTGTTTACAATGAAATCTCTTGGAATATATAGGCCAAAGTGAAGGAGAACCTCCTAGTGCAACTAGCAAGCTCATTGGCCCATCACAAATATTTGATTTTGTCCTTGAGGCTTTGCAAATCCCAAGGCACAAAATATCTATAAAAATATCCTAAAAATGATAAAAAAGAAAATTAAATTGAATTTTCCCAACTGACAACAGCCAAAAAAGGCTAAACGCACATTTGGAAAAGCCACTTCAGAAAATTGCATTTTTCACAAAAATGCTTCAGAAATATAGCAGCAGAAAATTCCCTGTCTTGTGGGCAACTTTTGAAGGACTTCCCGATGTCTAAATGAGGCCCATGATGGCTCTTTGGAAAGCCCTAGATGTCTAGTTTCCAAAAATACTTTTTTTTTCCCAAAATAATCACTGTAAGCCTATGAAAAACTGACCTATGTGGAAAAAACCATAAATTAGCCCTTGCTGATATGCGAGGCAGAGTGTTGAAAAAATGATTTTTTTTCACCTCTTTGGGGGACCAAAACATCTTCAATTGATCTGAAATTTGCTGAGTATATGACCCTGAATTTAATGCATCCAATGATACCACTTTTAACCTCTGAGGATGCTTCAAACTAAAATGGCGATGCCCATGATTTTCTGCAAATAAGCCCAAAAATGTCAAAAAACAAAAACTTGTCGGATTATGCCCAATTTTGGCGAGCATAACCCTCATGGGGTTTCAGAAGCATGTAGAGAAGCATAGGCCAAAATTTCAAGTTTTTATGTGCCATTTCCCACTTTTTCTACGAGGCACCTCTTTCGAGCCACCTTGAGCTTTTCTTGTGTAACTTTCAATTTCCTTCGAGCAAATTGATTTAGCTTTTTGTAGTGCCCGGTCATTTTCTTTTGAAGACTTAAGTCTCTATTATCTCTTTCCAACTTATCCTCCAAGTTTTTATTTTCCCTTTCAAGCCATGCTTCTCTATTATTTTCTATTTCTTGGGTGAGTAAAAAAGTAAGAGGAAAAGACCGAAAAAGGGCTACCTCTTCTTCTTTCTGTTTCTCAAAATCTCTTTTGAGACCCATAGTCCTAGGACTCTTCCTCTTTGGCTGTTCTTCTTCTTTAGTGTCATTTAATTCACCCATGAGCTCTTCCAACTTGATTTGTGTTTTGGAGGCTTCCCTTTGGTACTTGAAAGCCCGGGCCTCATAAACTTCCATGTGGACATTCATTTGTTTGTTTTGTGTTTGCAGAACATGTATGAGGTCCTTTGACCTCTCTAGATTAGCTCTTAGGTCATGAATTTGTGCCTCTCTATTTAGTAAAAGAGTTTCGAGAATTTTGGTTTCATTATCCCCATCATCACTATCTATTTGGATAATGTCAAAATCCCTTTCCTTCTCATGGCTACTTTCCTCCTTTTCCTTCCCTTTGCCTTTAATAGGTTTCTTGGTTCTCCTCTTCTTTGGTAAGTCAACAATGGGTTGCTTGGGAAACTTGCCTTTGCTTCGGAGTGCTCTAGTAACATTTGAGTTACAACTTGAGCCACTTTCTTTCTTGAAGTTCGGGGCTTTGTTACCTTTGGAGAAGAGAGCATGGCCCCTTTCCTAGGAGAGGCAGCTAGCACATGCTATATTTGGTCTTTAACCCTACTACTCCCATCATCATCTTTGTCACTATTTTCCTCCTTTTGAAGTCTGCCTTGTTGGTATTTATCACTGCTATGCTCATGGTAGCTTATTTGACCCTTTTTTTCTATGTTGCCTTCTTTAGAATGTTCACTACTTGGGGTTTGTTTGTCATCATCCTTGCTGGATGGAGGGCTTTCCTATTTTTCATCAAAATTATCCCTTTGAGGATTGTCTTGACCCTCCTTATAAGTGCCTTGGCTGTCACCTTGTATGTCTCCTTGAAGTTTTCCTTGTTCACTTTTGTCCCTGCTTTCTTCATGACTCTTAGGCTCTGTATCCTCACTGTTTTGTGCCTCATCATCATCATGCTCACTGCTGTGTGAGCTGCAAATAGTTTCCTCTTTGTGACTATTGTGTTCATCATTAATTTTTTCCATCTCTTCATCATTGCCTTCTTTATGCTCACTGTCATGTTTGGATTCTTCTTTTTGTCCTTCCTCATCACTTGTTTGCTTCCTTTCACTTTTCTCTTCTTCATCACTGTTTTGCTCTTTCTCACTTTTCTCTTCTTCACTTTCAATTATAGGAGATTTTTGTTTCTTAGGAGTGGATTTACTAGAAGAAGGAGAAACATGACGAGTGGATGGTGAGGGAGGCGCATGAGATGAAGAAGTAGTGGCGAAATCGGGATGTGAAATGAAAGAGTCCCAAGAAACTCCCTTTTTCTCAAGATGATGGACGATGACGATCTTGATAAGGGAATGATGAAAAATAAAAGCTTGCTGTTGAGAGGAAGGCTTCTTTTGAACAATAGAAGCCATCTTGTCAATGCTTCTATAGAGGAAAAAAAGGTAGGTTTAGAAATTGAGTTCTTGTGAAGTGCATGAGTAGCCTGATATGATAAGCATAAACTCGAGAAAACCTCCCTTCGCATGTGAAATACTTCATGATGATTTTCATGAGAGGAGCATAGCTAGTCAATAAGTAGGAAAAAGGAAAAATAGCTGAGCATGCATCCCAATGTTCTGGTTTCAAGAAGGGTTTGTATTGATTGGAATCTAGGTAGGTTTGCTTAAACCATTTTTCTCCGATATATGGAATTTTGGTAGCTTTGGAGATAGTTCTAGGAGAGAGCTTGAAGTCTAAACCTACTAGATGAATATGCATCCCTTGCAGCCTTAAAGCAAACAAATGTTTCAAGGGAAAATAAATTTTCACCTCTTGAACCTTTTGACAAAATTCCAAACATCCTACTTCATGAAAGTTAAAGAGCACTGAAGGGGATGCATTCACTTCCTGAGTTGAAAAAGGTTCATACCTTTTGTGAGGACCACTCCTGCTATCTGGCTTAGGAGGCATTTTTCTTCTGAGATCCTTGGCTGATTTACCCAGGAAAACTTGTTCAAGTGTTTTTGAAATAGGCTCTTAATCAAACAATGTTACTCTTTGAAAAAATAAGTCTGTCCTTAGTTAGCCCACAAGTTTGTTTAGACAAAACCAGCTCTCTTTGACCTTGAAAATATGAAATATTCACTCTTAATTCACTGTCTCCTGTGGTTGTCACTGTTTTTAAGGGATTTATTTAAAACAAATATTATATCCCTTAGAAAAACATTGTGTTCTGCTTTTGAATAAAACTACCCTTCTGTGATGGTTATTGTTTCTCCAAAATAAAAGACAACCCCCTTGTTACTGAATAATGAACCTTCTAACAGACCCTCTCTCCCCTTAAATGATCACTATTTTTCTTTTGTGTTTAGCAAAAAAGTGTTATCTGAATGAAGACAAATTCACCTCTTCAGTACCGTGTGAGAGAAATGAGGTTTTTGACAAGGTTTGTTTGTGGATTTTGGAGGCAAATGTCTCTTGGTTTTGGTGCACAGTTTCTTCACCCTGTATCTCTATTTTTTGATCCTTTGCAACCAATAGCAAGAAAACCTCCTTTAAACTGATAAAATCCCTTGCATTTTATCATTGTTTCTCCTTTGAAATTTATTTTAAAACCCTCCTTTAAACTGATTTAAAAACCCCCAACGGAAACTTTGCTTTCTTTGAAGACTGTGTTATCTTCAACTTTTCCTCAAATTAAAAATAGGCCGAGAGGCATAAATACCTTTGAAAAACGAGCTTTATGTGTGAAAACTAGCCTTCAACCCCTTTGATCCACTTTTGAGTATTGGCCTGTGGGTAAAGTAGCGTGTTTAGAACAATTTTGAGATGGGCGGGTGTTTAGTGTAGAACGCGCCGCGCAGAAAGTGTGTCAGGTCGGCCTCGGGCGCCCAGTGACCGCCAGCACAAGCGTGCCGCGCGAGGCTACAGGCGCACTATACCTCCGTGTAAACTCTTTGGTCAGGCACCTACAGGCGCACTATGCAGAACTTTTGAGCCTAAAATCTTCAAAATCGCCCGAAAATTGCTTCTTTCTTTGGTGAGGAGGCTAATGAATGTTTGTTTTGAGTCTTTAAACTTGATGGGGGCCTTTTTAAAGGCCTTTTCCTCTTTGATAAAAACGAAGAAAACTTTTGTTCTTTTGCAGCCCCTTAGAGTGGTTTTTCTGCCTTTTGAAAAGGTTTTTTATGAAAATATTAATCACCACAGCCTTGAAACCTTATGTACTCATTTGTTGAAGTAAGAAGGTCTTTTTAAACCGGGATTGGACCCACTACGCTATTATTTCACCCTTGGCCTTTGATGTGGATGATGCTTCTATCCCATCAACCTTTGTGACACAAAAATGAAAGGTCCTCATTTACTGCAAACTCATCTTTTCAATAGTATTCCCTTTGTCTTTGATTGATTTGAATAGGTAACTCTCAAAGTTTGCCTTTCATTCATAACCTGGAGGGAATTTAGCTTTGATAACATAATAAATTTATCCAAAAGTTAAAATTCCCTTTTCTCATCAGTCATTTAGGTGGACTGTCCGTTATATAATTTTTCAGATAAGTTTAGAAACTGAGCTTTAGGTCTGTCAATTTAACCATCCATAAGAGGCTTGTTTAGTCAATATTGAAACCTGTGATTTATCCTTTGAATGAGTTTGTCAGAAATATAGGGTCAGAGTTTTTAAATACTAGCAGCTATCCTTTGCTTGTGATATGAGATAGGTTTTTCAACCTATGAAACCTTATTGAATCACCACTTATTTTGAACCATGTCTTTCAAAAATAAAGAACTTTCTCGAGCATAATTTGAAACTCTGTCGATACATCTGTTGTTTCATCCCTAGGAAGGAGGTAGCCTATAATTTCTGAAGTTACTTAAAAAACTCTAACCCTTTGCTTTTAAATGAAGGAGGTTCTTATCATGTTCCCAACCATCTGCTCTTGATTGGAGGAGGCTTTACCATGATGTCTTTTAACCATCTACTTTTTAATGAAGGAGGTCATTTCTGTGCTTTCAACTATTTTCTCTTTTAAAGGAGGAGGTTCTTACTATGAATATGTCATTTCATCTATTTCAAAACTCTAACACCTTTCTGCAGACCATGCGTCTCTGCTTGGTATTATGTCAAATAGGAAAAAATTTGCTTTATGATATATGTTCTGAGATAGGTATTCCGTGTAAACTATCCCTATGAATTTATAGAACATAAACCATTTGACTTGTATATGTAGAATATTTTCTTTCTAGACATAGTTGACAGACTTCCCTTGACTGTGTTTGCAGAGGCAGGTTGAATTTTCCTTTGGAGGAGATGCTAAGAATACTGCTGATTAGCATAACATTAGCCTTTTGCATTCATATAACTTGGAGGCTGCTCTCTGTTCTTTAGGAAAATTTTAGCTTTCAAACCACACTTATTGGTAGCCCTTTACTTGTTGTATTTCACTTGTTTTACTGAGGGTAAGCTAATTCAGCATGCAAGACCCTTTTTGACTTTATCCTTTTTCTCTTTTGCACATTGCTCATTATTGCGATCACACCCCTGCAGAGATGTAAAAACATATGACTTTGAACTCTGAAGAGCTTCCTTGGTGTCATACGGAGATTTTTCCTGACCTAAGCATGTTATTTTAGATAGAGAACATGCTTATGTTCTTCTGTTTTGGATCTTTGTTGAACTTTTTCCGGACTAGGACAAAATTACCTCTTAGTGGTGTGTGACCTATGGATGGATCAAGACTTGTTTTTTTTTATTAGGAACTAATTCAGGGCTGACTGGTACTGAACAGAGGCTTTTGGCTCAGGACGTTTTTTCCAAAGAAAGGATTCCCTAAAACACCACTATCTAACTTAGGGGCGATCTTGACATGTTCTGAGTGTTTCTTGGGTATGATTATATTTTCAAATGACATATGACCAGAGATAGGGTTTCAGATATTTTGTCAATAGTTGGATAATGAATGGCTTGAGGAATAAGGGTGAATGACAGCAGATAATATTCAACTATGAAAACTATGGACAAGATTATATGGCTAAAACCGGATATGTCTTGGCAAATAGGTTTTTTCTCATCATAGCTGATCGGAAGGGGTAGGAGGACAAAAACTTGTTTTGGGGCATTTTATAGATGACAGATTGGACAGTTTGGAGATCAGTTTCTAGAAAACTCAGCTTAGGAAACTACTCATCATCAACAGGTGAAAAATACTGATGACTAACAGAACCACCATATTCCAAATATGGATATGAGGAAGTTTGATGGCAAGGATCCTGTAACATGGATACTACATATGGAGCAATATTTTGATCTCAATAATGTGCAAAACACACAAAAGGTACACATTGCAACTTTACATCTAGAACAAAATACATTTGTATGGTATCGATGGCTTTTCTCCCGTAAAAAAATTGTCACCTGGTCAATTTTTACGGAGGAAATGATAGCACATTATGAGGATACAATGAGCAACACCTTCTTTAGCCAATTGATCAATCTCAAACAAAAGGGTTTAGTGGCGAAGCACATTGAGGACTTCCAAAAATTGAATATAAGGGTAATTGATATTCCAAAGGAACACATGATTGATGTCTTCATAGGGACTTTAAAGGACAACATCCAACATGAATTTCGCGTTTGGGAATTGGATTCATTAGAGAAGGCATTCAGTTTGGCAAGAAAAATTGAATGTAAAATTATGGAGACAAGGAAGCCTACCACTCACATCTATAAATATGGAAATTTTGCTACTCCTAAACTTCCACAATCTACAAGGTTGACACCATAACAATTGGAAGAAAAAAGAGCAAAAGGGTTTTGATACAGTTGTGATAGAAAATACACTAAAGGTCATAAGTGTGCTGAGAAGAAATTATTTTACATAGATTGTGAAGAGGAGGAATAAAATGAACAAGAAACTTCAAAAGAAGAGGATATACACTAGGAAGCAACCCTAGAAGAAGAAGAAATGAGTCCAACCATATCATGTAATGCATTGGCAGGAATTACCACTCCTCAAAATCTCAATATAGAAGGACATATCAAGAAGAAAAAGGTAATAGTGTTGATTGATTCAGGTAGTACCCATAATTTTATTCATTGTAAGGTAGCTAAGGAATTGAATTTTTTCCTATACCCAACACCAGAATGTCAAGTGATGGTTGCAAATGGAGGAACTATAAATTTCTCTGGAAAATGCCATAATATCAAGCTATCCATGGGGGAATATGTATTGAATAGTCCAATGCTTTCCATCCAAACGGGAGGTGCTGATGTCATACTAGGAGTACAATGTTTACAATCTTTGGGGACGATAGCTTTTAATTTTCAAGAACTTTTCTTGAATTTTTTTTCAAAAGGAAAAGGAAATTGAATTAAGAAAATGGTTGTATACTAGTAATATAAGGACCTAACATCTCACCCTTTCACCTATCTCTCCACTGGGTCTCCACTGGATTTGACATGCAAGTATTTAACTGTTGTATTTCTTCAGTTGCAAGTAAGAGAATACTTGTGAATTAATTAAATAATTAATTCACTCATCTATCACTAGTGTATGTTCAGTTACAACTACCACAACTGATTTTAACTCACTGAACTGAGTTAAACTAAATAAAAACTCACATAACTACTCTTCCAACTCTGTTACAACTTGCCACTATAAGTTATATCGAAGTCCTCCATGCATGAGTCACCAGCCACCCTAGGAATTGTGTAACTCCTTTAGCCAGCTGATGTGCCACATCTGTTCACTGAAATCAAGTGCTCCAAGAGAATAAGTTACTATTTATTGCCTGATTATTGTTAAGGGCTAATAATAATCGACATGCATTCTATTTTTAGATTAGCTATCTATAAATAAACTTCACCCATCTTCTAAAAATATAAATTCATCCAAAGATAGAATTTTCTCAACCTTCTAGAATCAACATCCAGCTAATTTTAGAATATGCTCACCATTCTAAAAATAGACATACACCTAAAAAATATTGTGTGGGCCCCACCTAGTGTAGGTGTTGATTTTTCACTAGGATCAAGGATGATGTTTCTGGATGCCACTTTCATTGTTTCTTATTTCAATCTTCAACAGACCAAATCAACAGCACTGCCAAAAAAGAGAGTGGACCTAGTGGGGGCAATGCCGTTTTGGAGGAGGAGTCCTTGCATGGAAGTAACCTCATAAATGAGTGGGGCCAAGGGTGAGGAGGCTCACCAAGAATATAAGGAAAGGGATGGTAGTCATGAGAGGCATTCAAAATATTTTTTATGTTTGGGTCTTATGACTTATTGCATGCCTCAATTGTTTAGCTGGGTTTGTTGTACTGTTTAGTACAAAGGTATTTCCATGCGGGAATTCCCCACTCTTTCTTGGAGGACTTGGGAAGGAAATATGAGAGGAGTATTTTGAACTTCATTTCCACCATCCGGCATTGGGCCAAGTAGTCACCTATAGCCACAGCGCAGTCTCCTTTAGGAATTGCGTTATTTTTCATGGTGTTGCAGTGGAAAGGTCAAAAGCCCTGTTTATGAGCTAGTTTCCTAGTGAAAGGATCAACCTTTCACCCGAAAAGCTAGTAAGGAGGAGTTACAACCATTTCTTTGTATTTTCAGCTATATTTATGCAAAGTTTCAGTAAGACATCGTGATTCAGCCACAAATATGTAGTTTATACTTTTTGTATCTCATGTATTTTAAGAAACCCTTGGCGGCTTATATTTGGATTGTGTAAAAGAGAATAGATCTCCATTTTTCAGCTCTTTTGAGTAATATATCAGTAGATCCATTTTTTCCTCTATTTCTATAGCAAAAACCCTCATTAGACTGCATTTTCACATGCTTCAGAATTTCTGTGTTGCAGTAGTTATGGTGTTGTAGTGTTTTTCAGTTGTTCTAGGCTTGGGAGGCTTGTTTAAAAAAGTTGGAATGATTTGTTTCTGATCCCCTTGTATATTTTATTGTATAATACATAAAATAATGGATCCATGGGCTTTTCTTGACTGTTATAGCGTAATTTTCTGAATAATTCATTTTTAGTGCCTATATTGTTGATTTTCCTAAATAGGAATATTACATTTGTATCAAAGCTCTAATCTTGGCTCGGCTTGTGTGGATAACACATCTATAGCCATGGAGGAGAGAGAGATTCCAAAACTTCTTCTTCAGACTGTGCAGGACATTGCCAAAGATATCAAAGAGATGAGATTTGAAAGACAAAAGGAATCCCCTAGAGGGTTTCACCTTGGAGAAAGCTCTGGCACCTCACATTTGTGGGGGGAGAAAACAATAGCACAACCTTCTTCACAACGCTCCACTATGCCCACATTACTATCTTTTGAAAGTGAGAAAGGAAGGCCCTTGAGGGAAGAAACCCTTGGTGATTATTTTATGGAATATGAATCTCAATCTTGAAGATTCGAGTAACATTTGAACTTTCAAGAGTTATGTCGGATCAAACATGGTAGCAGATCCTTCAATCACCATAAAAAGGGAGGGTATATGAAAAAATTAGATCTAGAACATAGTTTGGGCAGATTATTTTTTCCCTCTTATGATGGATCACCCAAGTGCACAACCAAGGCTTGGGTAGAGAAATTGGATACTTATTTCCAACTCAACAAAATTTCTGAAGTGGAGGCTATCAAAATAGTAGCGTTGCACCTAGAAGGTGAGCCACATGAGTGGTGGTTTCATGGGTTACCTACACTTAGGCATGCTAATATCACTTCATATTCAGACTTCACCAGGGGGTTGGTGGAGAGATTTGATCCCAAGCATCCAAAGGCACACTTTGTTGGGCTAACCAAGCTAAATCAATTAGGAGATTTAGAAACCTATATTTATGAGTTTCTGAAGCTTTCAGTCATGGTATTTGGCCTCAATATGACCCTGAGAGTATGCATGTTTATTGATGGGATGGTTGAACCATTGCATGGGTTGGTAAAATCCACTAGACAAACTACACTCCAAGAAGATATGGATAAGGCTAGGGATTTACAACATGCTTTACCCAAGGCCAAAACCCCCTTCCAGAAAAATATCTCCTCTTTCCTAAAGGAGAATTAGGAGAAAACATCTCTTGATAATGATCAGAAATATCTAAGGAAGAAAAAAATTTGTTTCACTTATCGAGATCCATGGGTACCAAACCACAAATGTGTTGCAGGGAAAGCACATTGCATTGAGATATTTTCTGATGAGGATAAGGAGACTAGCATTGTAGCAGCAGAAGAAGGTGCACCACCCACAGGAGATGTAGTGAAGGCATTTTCTCCAATGGGAGGGACTCTTGCAGCTCTGAGAGGAGTTCCCAAGTATCTAATTTTGAGATTTAGAGGCACTATTATGGGGCAAAGAGTATTAGTATTGGTAGACAGTGGTGCTACCAATAAATTTATTGGTACATAGTTGGTGAAAAGGAGAGGAATTCACATAGAAAAAATTGAGGGATTCTCAGTTTTGGTTCCAGGAGCTAGAACCATGCAGTGTGCAAAATATGTCCCAGCATTAACCATCACTATGGGAGCCTATACATTGACATACCACTTCTTTGTGGTTGATATCCCAGACATCAATGTGATATTGGGTGTCTAGTGGTTGATAACCTTAGGGAAGGTTACCACTGATTGGGAAACCTTAGAGATGGAATGGACATAAAAGGGGAGTGGTAAAAATTAGAAAATAAAAGGCATACACACCTATCCACCCCAGATTGTCTTAGCCCACAGGATGGAAGCATATTTGCGCAGAGGAGACATAGAATGTGTTAGCTCCCCGTAATTTGCAAGATTGGAAAATACAAACTGCAGAGAGAACACTTGAACCACTTTGGGATTCTAGGTCTAGCCCTCCTAAATCCAGAGCGGGATCTCTCTATAAGTGCAAAGATTAATTGATCTTTAAGGCTTTTGGGTATGATATTAGGCTATTTATTAAGAAAAAGGGTTTTTTTTGGTTTTGGATGGTTGAGCATGATTATTAGTTGAGTGGAAAGTCCTAAAAAGAAAGAGTTTCAAAGGTGTGAAGTTGCAAGATATCAGAACAAGCTATGGCTGATTAGATAGATATAACGCTGGTTTTTAGTCCATTGGGCTATGGAGTCATAAAAGGGCTTTAATTGTGCAACAATTTCAAGAATGGTCCAAGGGGCAAGTCATCTATATCATAAGATCTCTTGGATTAAATGATGGAATGGAAACAATAAAAGTGTTGAAGGGGTGGAAACATACAATAATTTCAACTAGGATTTATCAGTCTGTCCAAACAAGAAAATCCTTTTAAGTAACTGTTTAAAACTGGCCAAAGGACAGGGCTAACCATAGACTTCTTTGGACAAGTTCATATTAAAGCTAACTCAAGAGACAAACAATCTAGTAATCCACATAATTACTTTCAAAAGGGATGAAAACAAATAATAAAAAAAAAGTGTAGCCTAAGATCAGATAAGATACTTTTAAATCTAGACTGCTTTCAGCATACACTTAGGGAAACTTTTAGAACTACCTTTGGAGAAAGAAGCCAGAAAACAGGGCACGCCGTCACTTTTCTAGTCTAACTTTACTAAGAAAATAATGAAAATAACATTCAAGAACAATTTTTAAAGTAAACAGTAGGACGAGGGAATGCCAGCATTCCTAACTGCTTGAACTGTATTGAATCATTCTTAAATACACGATTTGGAGGAAAACATTGAGATAAAGCTTATCAGTCAGAGAAGGGTACTGTAAACAGTAAATCCTAACTCTATGATTGTTGTTATTTATCAGAGAAAAAATGGACAAAATGGCATACATGAAAGGAAAAAAAATAACACAGAAAGAAGCACTTCACCAGTGATATAGACCAGGATCCCAAGAATCATCTTGTATATTGATGTCAATCCAGTTACATTCTTCAATTCCAATGTTTCAGTTCAGCAATCATCTTCACTTCTCAACCTAACTTATTTGATTACAAACAGAGCTTCAAGAGCCTTTGAACACTATTTACATGTATAAGTTTAGAGCACAAGTATATTTCAAAGTTCTGCAACCAACCCTTTACAATGAGCTCCTCAATAAGATTTTATAGAAAGAATGAGGAGGTCGAAATAGAGAAAAAATATTCTAAGTTCAATTAATACAGTTAATGCTTCTCGGCCTTTGAGGGGCTCAATGGAGAAGATTACAGATATTTCCTCTGTATTAATTGTTTTACATTAAATATTAAGCTTGCTGGGAAGCTTTTGTTGACTTTAAGGCTCTGTGTCATCTTTGTAATAACTCTACTGATATTTTGCAATAAGTTCCTTTTGCTGAATTAACTGTTCGACTGTATTGAGGAAAATATCCTCTGTTATGGTCATAACTCGGACTCTTTTGAATGCTTTGAGGCTACAGGTGGCTTCTGGTAGCTGAGAGGAATCAATTAGCCTCTGATGTGGCAGTGGAGGCATTCTCGGTCTGGTAGATATTATGGTTTTGACCTAAAACATGACTAATATACTTCTGATCTGTGTATTAGGCATAATTAGGCCTGAATTATGTCTTTTTTTCTTTAATTGTGTTTAATTTAGTGGATTAGGCTTTTGATTTTCGATCTTAGCTGTAATCCACCCAAACTTTGTAAAACATCTTTAATTCTTCATCTCTGGTTTGATTGGATATTCAACACTGATACTCTCTGTTTTAATTATGTTTTGTTGTGTCTTGTTGATGTGTAGGTGCACAGAGGCTTTTATAATTCTGCCAGCATTCATGAGACACCGGAAAATGCTGATGGAAAACCTGTGGAACAATCCCTTTAATGAATAAAGGCCTGGAGGGTCGTCACCCTCAGCCTCTGTTTTTCTTTTAACATAATGGAAAAACCTTTGAAACCTGCACAATACAATAAAATTTAATAAAATCATACGTATTTGGGTAAGACTGCTTTGGAGGCTTAGGTTTGGAGTGCAACCGTTGGATGAAAGCATCTAACGGTGGAGATTGATCGCTGAGGTTCAAAGGGAAGCAGTCGAATAAATGATGGGAGATTAAGTTAGAGCCGTTGATCTGCAGAGATCAACGGTCGGGAGTAATCATAATAATATAATGGGAAAGGGTCACATTATAATAATATAGGAAAAAATGCGAATAAATTACAAAGGAAATAGGTTTAAAACCTTTGGCGGAGGAAATATGCGTTGGAAGGAAATTCGGGGTTTTCGAACGATCGTGGGTTGTTGGATCAGATTGACCCCTGAGATCAACATTTGTGGTTGATCTATGAAATCCCTTGAAAGAAGGCGGAGGGTGATAGTTCAATGATTAGATCAAATATGAGCCATTGATCTGCAGAGATCAACGGCGGGGAACAAACGTGATGAAACACATTGTAAATGGGAAGGGTGGTTTTGGCTCAAAGAAACCAGTGGTATCGCACAGCAAAAAGGCGGGTAGGCTGTTTCACCTTTTTGAACATGTTATGTGTTTTATCCCAACACGTGGCATTTCAAAACCACTTATATCGTGCAGCTCTTGAGAATTAACCTTCGTGCTTAAATCTGTGCGAAAATGTGTGCTGGCCATTAGATTTGGGGCGTCAGATCGGACGGTCGTGAGAGAGCGCGTTATCAATAAGATGCGCGGGCGGAACGAGGTGGGGGCAGGAGAAACGGTTTCAATTTGAGCCGTTGGATCAAAAAATGAATGGCGGGGATCAAATCTGGGGCAGCTAGGACCCAAAGGAGTTGGGCCTATCGCGCTTATTATTAGCCGTTGGATGAAACGGATCAACGGTGGAGATTTGATCTGTGGTATAATGAAATAATATATAAGGCAGAGAATGGGTCAGTATGGGCCATTGATCTACAGAGATCAATGGCTGATATTTCCCCGAAAAACATTATAAAGGGGGGCTTCATAAATTTAACAAAGGTTGTGGGCTCCAATCTGGACCGTCGGATCTTGACACGTGGACGGCCCAGATGCAATCGGAGGTCTGCGATCGGCGGGGGAAAAACAGAATGGGCGTCGATGCGATTCGTTGTGGACCATTGATTTGAGGGCTAGATCAATGGTGGATAATGAGTCGGATGAGGTCATAGGCGGAGGGAAAGGCTTAGGGATGGAGTGATAATGTTGGAAATACTGAGAGGGGGGGTGAATAAGTATTCCTTTCAATTAGATAATTAGTTAATCTTCAATTATTATCAGTGTTTGTAAAATAAAGAGGAACACAAATAAACACATTTTTTAAGGTGGAAACCCACTCCGGGACAAAAACCACCTTATGCTTTTCTAATAATTCTTTAATATTCAACTCCAATTGAAAATAAAGCTCCAACTTCCTAGAATCTAGAAAATAATTCTTCTCCAGCTCCCACTGGATGGATGATCCAACGCCCGAGATTCTTTAGTAGCCAACTAAACGGATGCCCCAACACCCAATGAGCTACAACTCACCCTAGCACCACCCTACCACCCTATAGAAGAATAAAATAAGAATGGACTCCCGTCCCAGGGAAAATGGTCCACTTTACAATGATATAGAATGATGTAGAAGAAGAAGATATACTAGACCATAACCCAAAATTTGACACAACCACCTAATGATGATCCAAGACCTCCCAACACTGCCTCTTCAACCCTTGGCAGATAGATACTAGTACAATTTGTACAATAATGTATTTACAATGACTAAGTACAATGATACCTTTGCAATGATTGTATGCAGTGCTGCCCACCTGAAGACTTCATATGATGAAATTCTTGTTTATGTTATGCACCTTGGTTTCTGCTCTTGTCATGCTACCCTCTACTACACCTTGCTTTGCTTTGCTTCCGTAGAAATTATGGTCCTTTGCAACCCTTGACAACACATGATCTAGCTTTTTCTTGTCTTCTAGGAGCTTGATATTGAATCTGGTGTATCTCTATTATTTCAGATTCTCAATACCTGATTTTTGGTCTTGTAGTATTCCTTTGAGTCTTCTTTCCAATGCCACAGGTCTGACCCAATTTGGATTCTTCAAGAGAGAGTTATGCCCAATCTCTCACAATGCCCTAATTATGGACTGTTTCAGCAGAGCGCACTTGTATGGCGTACCATGTGTTATTGTTTCTTCATTTGGCTCTAAAATTGATAGAGCTAAAATTAAATACTGTGCAATATCTTCCAATTTTTACGGAATTCCAATCCGATACCCAGAGAGAGTGTTATGACAATTTTACCAAGGTCACTTCTTTGAGATGAATTTCAGGAGCCTGCAAAAACCATGACTTCCACAGATCATAACTCCAAAAATATTGCGCACCTTGATCTGAAACTTTTACTGCAGCTTCCTCAGGATTTCAGCTTTGCCTCATAAAAATTTCAGCTTCTTAACCTTTGTAGAAAAAACGTTAGAGCTAAAATTCCACGATGACCTGTTTCAGATGGCTGAATCCTTTGCATAAGGAGGAAATGAAGATCACAATTTATATGAATGCTTAAGTTGAGAGGGGCTTCAACAAGTAAACGTGGGAGGAATTTTAGGAGCTTAAAAAATATTAATTATGACTTTTCAATGACCCATGCCCCAACCCCATGGGGTTTTAGCCCACTAACTGGGGGTACAAACTTCAAACATGAATATCTCTCAAACCGTGAAGAATTACATGGTGTGCCATATATCAACGGAAACATCTCCACAAGTAGAAACCATGAAAATCATTATTGACCCATAATATATTAATTTGGTAGGTCAAAATTCCCATGCAATATTGGGTTAGCCCTTGGTGCTGCTTGGGTTGACATCAATGACAACCGCTGATCAACAATCTCCCCCTTTGGCATTGATGGCAACACAAGTACTCCCGCTGCAATCATGACACCTCTTCCTACAACATTATCTCCCCCTTTGACATCAATGGAAAAGGGTAACTCCCCCTAAAACACAACCATCCTGCGGACCTGTACACATTTCCACTCCCCCTGACACACAACCATCCTGCAAACCAGTAATCTAATGAGAACTTGGGAGAATCGCAAGATTTTGACGAAGATATTCCAATGCTGGCAAATATTTAATATGTGATTCTTTTGGTGCTGCTTGGAATCTTGCTACTTGTCCAAATTCTTGCATAACATCTGGTTGGGAGGCTGTTACATATAGAAGACTACTAATCATAGATATGTACAACCTTTGATCCACATCCTTAGATGAGTCGTCTATGCTCAATTTGCAACTTGTTACCATTGGAGTAAGGATGGGTTTACAATCTTCTATTTTAAATTTCCTGAGCATTTCCTTGATGTAATTGGCTTGACATATAAATATTCCTTTCTCTTGCTGAGATATTTGAAGCCCTAAGAAGTATGTCAGCTCACCAAGTAAAGACATCTCGAAATCACTTTTCACCTTTGTAGAAAACTTCTTACTTAGTCGATCATCATTGCTACCAATTATTGTATCATCCTCTTTAGCTATTAGACATGCTTTAGTTGCTTCATCCAGAACATATATGTCGTTTGGAGCTTGACTTGTTGTAGCCACAATTTCACCATACACGCCTTTCTTGATTTCACATTTCATGGAGTTGAATAGTATTGTGTGTCCTTGATCACACATTTGTCCAACACTGAGCATATTGTGATTCATGTTTTCAACCAATAGAACATTATTGGCTAGAGAATCTTTGCTTCCAAGAGTGACAGTACCTGATCCTATAACATTTGAAGATCCATCATTTCCAAAGGACACAGTTCCATCCTTCTTCTCTTTCAAAGATACAAATTTATTTCTATCTCCAGTCATATGCGTTGAGCAACCGCTATCAACATACCACACATATTTGTTCTTTTGAGCCTTGAGAGCGAGAGCACAATTATCATTCTTCTTCTTCTTCCATGTTCGTTCATTCTGTGGCTTCGAAGATTCTTCTGGAGGATTTTCAAGTTTGTAGTCTTTGGTTATGTGTCCAAAGTTTCGACATTTGTAACATTCAATATTATTTCTTAAATGTTCAAATCTATTGATGTTTCGCTGAGCCCTAGGAGGTTAATATTTGATAGATCTCCTGGAATTGTATTCGTTCCTAGGGTACATGCAACATTCTATATCTTTATGACCAAATTTTCCACATGAATAACAATAGCCATAAAAAATATGTTGGTACCTGGAAGGAAATTTTCGTCGAGGAATTGTCTTCCAAGGCTGTTCTTTCGAATCTTTTCCAATGAAGTCTACATGCATGTCAGATCTCATAGGTTCATTATATTTTGTTGTAGAAGGTCCTGCTTCTTCTTCTTTGTAACTGATGCCAGTTTTTTCATTGTAAGATCGTTGAATGTTGATGAGTTCTTCCAATTCCCTTGAGTTGTTGGCATAGTTTTGGATAGTTTTTCCTTTCTTCACTTCCTCACGCAGCGAGACTACTTCGGCTTCTAATTCTTCCCTTTCTTGGTTGATTTCTTCCAACTTCTTTTGAAGTGACTCTTCAATGCATTTGTGTTCTTCAACTTCAATTTTGAGACCTTGAACTTGTTCTTCAAGATTTTTGGAACGGATCTTCTCTGCCTTGAGATCTTTTATAAGCTTGATTGCTTCCTCATAAAATTCGTCTATGGTCCATCCTTCTTCTTCATTGTTTGATACCTCTTGCTTATTGTGCTTGGCCATAAACAATACTCTCTCATTGTCTTCTTCTTCACTATCATTTTCTTCATCGGATGATGAGCTATATTCTTTAGAGAGAAAGTTCCTTTTGGATCCTTGCTTGTTGAATTTCTTAAAGCCTTTCTTTCTTTCTGAGTTGCCATTACTTTTGTTTGGACATTTTGCTGCAAAATGCCCAACCTCATTACAGTTGAATCATATCAATGGAAGTTTACCTTTGAATTGTCCCTTACCAATTTGTAGTTTTCTCATGAAGTAAGCATATTCTTCATCTGAAATACCTTCTTCATCATCTCCCTTTTCTTCACACTTGCAGGTGCATGTCTTTTCAATTGAAGGTTGTTTATCCTTATTGTTTTTCTTAGATGCAACGAATGCAGTTTCTAGATGCAAAGTACCCTCTTCTTCATCAAGTCTCATTTCATATGCTATGAGAACTCCATGTAATTCCTCTTTGCTAAGTTTGTCCAGATTCGCACTGTATTTTAAGACTGATACCTTTGGGTTGAATCTCCCTGGTAACATTCTAAGAATCTTCCTCATAATACTCTTCTCGTCAACTGGCTCTCCCAATCCTTCCAGAGTATTGGTTATTTCATCAACGTATTGAAATTATGCAGCAATGTTGCAATCTTCTTTCATTCTGAGTTGCTCAAATTTTGCTCTATAGATTTGAAGCTTTGCTTCTTTGACATTTGAGTCACCTGCATATATATTCTCAAGCTTTTCCCATACATTTTTGGTGGTTTTACAACCCAACACCTTATGATAAGTAGATTCAATAAGTCCACTGATAATAATATTCTTTGCTTTTGCATCATTTACCAAATTCTTCTTACCTTGTTCATCTGCGGTTGATGTAAATCCATTTTTAACAGTGTCCCATACTTCGTAACCTTGCGCCAAGAGATAGACCTCCATTCTTCCTTTCCAAAGTGCATAATTATTTTCATTGAATAGAGGTACACCATTCTTGGTATGCTCCATGACCTCCTTCCAGCTGTTAAACTTCTATTGAAGGAACCAAGCTCTGATACCAATTGTTGTAAATACTGAGAGGGGAGGGGTGAATTAGTATTCCTTTCAATTAGAGCATTAGTTAATCTTCAATTATTATCAGTTTTTGTACAATGATAGCAGCAAACAAGAGGAACACAAATGCACACAATTTTTAAGGTGGAAACCCACTCCGGGACAAAAACCACCTAATGCTTTTCTAATAATTTTTTAATATTCAACTCCAATTGAAAATAAAGCTCCAACTTCCTAGAATCTAGAAAAGCATTCTTCTCCAGCTCCCACTGGATGGACGCTCCAACGCCCGAGATTCTTCAATAGTCAACTGAATGGATGCCCCAACACCCAATGAGCTACAACTCACCCTAGCACCACCCTACCACCCTATAGAAGAATAAAAGAAGAATGGACTCCCGTACTAGGGAAAATGGTCCACTTTACAATGATATAGAATGATGTTGAAGAAGAAGATATACTAGACCATAACCCCAACTTTGACACAACCACCTAATGATAATCCAAGACCTCCCAACACTGCCTCTTCAACCCTTGATAGATAGATACTAGTACAATTTGTACAATAATGTATTTACAATGACTAAGTACAATGATACCTTTACAATGATTGTATGCAGTGCTACCCACCTGAAGACTTCATATGATGAAATTATTGCTACTGTTATGCACCTTGGTTTCTTCTCTTTTCATGCTACCCTCTGCTGCACCTTGATTTTCTTTTCTTCCATAGAAAGTCTGGTCCTTTGCAACCCTTGACAACACATGATCTAGCTTTTTCTTTCCTTCTAGGAGCTCGATATTGAATCTGGTGTATCTCTATTATTTCAGATTCTCAATATCTAATTTTCAGTCTTGTAGTATTCCCTTGAGTCTTATTTCCAATGCCACAGGTCTGGCCCAATTTGGATTCTTCAAGAGAGATTTATGCCCAATCTCTCACAATGCCCTAATTATAGACTTTTTCAGCAGAGCGCACTTGTATTGCGTTCCACATGTTACTGTTTCTTCATTTGGCTCTGAAATTGATCGAGCTAATATTATAGACTGTGTACTATCTATCAATTTTTATGGAATTCCAATCCGATACCCAGAGAGAGAGTTATGATGATTTTACCAAGGTCACTTCTTTGAGATGAATTTCAGGATCCTGCAAAAACCCTGACTTCCACATATCATAACTCCAAAAATATTGTGCACCTTGATCTGAAATTTTTACTGCAGCTTACTCAGGATCTTTTCTTCGCCTCATAAAAATTTCAGCTTCTGAACCTTTGTAGAAAAAAATTTAGGGGGAAAATTCCACGATGACCTGTTTCAGATGGCCGAATCCTTTGCATAAGGAGGAAATGAAGATCACAATTTATATGAATGCTTAAGTTGAGAGGGGCTTCAACAAGTGAACGTGGGAGGAATTTTAGGAGCTTAAAAAATATTAATTATGACTTTTCAATGACCCATGCCCCAACCCCATGGGGTTTTAGCCCACTAACTAGGGGTACAAACTTCAAACATGAATATCTCTCAAACCGTGAAGAATTACATGGCGTGCCACATATCAATGGAAACACCTCGACAAGTAGAAACCATCAAAATCATTATTGACCCAGAATATATTAATTTGGTAGGTCAAAATTCCCATGCAATATTGGGTTAGCCCCTGGTGCTGCTTGGGTTGACATCAATGACAACCGCTGATCAACAAATAAGGGCCGTCGGATCAGGGAAAGGTGGAAAAGATCGACGATTGATAATCCATCGGGAGACCGCCAATTGGGAGGGGAAAATAAAATAATACAACGTGCCCAATTGAAATCTCCGATGCGAGATTGCGCTGGCCATTTGATTGGTGCAAGATCAACGGCGGAAAAGGGCTCCAACCAATGAACGACGGGCTTAGTTATAATATGAAAAAATCAAATTTTTATGGAATACAAAGGATTATAGGCTTTGGGGCGGGTTATTTATAATGCTTTAGTGCCCGATTGTGGGGTTGTTTGGTTATATGAAAAAGATAAATTGACCAGGGTTTATATACAAAAGGGCCAATCAGCATCGGAATAAAGGTGAGGGTCATTCAAATGCGCCCGACGAAACTCTCCGATGCGAGATTTCATTTATCATCGATCGATGTTAAATCAACAGTCTTTATCATTTAAAACATTGAACTGGCGGGTTTAGATAAAAACATAGGAAAAGTGGGTTTTTAAAAAATACAAAGGGAAGTTCGTATCAGGAAGGTTTATTTATAAGGTTTAGCGCCCGATTGCGGGCTCTAGGTTTTATAAAGAACGCAAAGGCTCGAGGCTTACATACAAAGGAGCCAATCGGCATCGGGGGGTTTTATAAAACAAAAACTTGCGCCCATCGAATGTTTCTGATGCGATAAGCACTCGAGACTATTAGCGCTTGGTTCTAGCGCCAGGGTATATGGTGGGGAAGTGGTTTAGGGCTTAGTCCAAAGGGGCTTCGGCCCATAGTCAAAAAGACTATTTTTTATGAATTTTTCAAGGATTTTCAATGGATTTGGGGGTTTCGGTAAGGTTCAAAAATTAGTTTTCAAAATTATAAAAGGGATTTTATGAAGGGAAGAAGGGAATAAATGAAAAATAGAGGAATTTTATGAGGAAAAAGGGGACAAAAAGGAGGTTAATGATGAAGGGAAGGAGGAGTGAAAAATGATGAAAAATGGACTTTTCAGCAGTCTTTTTCTTCAGGGAAAACAGCAGAATTTTAGAGTTTAATAGGGAAACAACAGTGAAGATTAATCAGAGGATAAGGTATCTTCATAAGACTTCAAGAATTAACAATTTTTCAATAAAAATTGTTTCTTGAAGGCTTCAAAAATGATTTAGCCACCATTTGATATGAAAATTTTTATAGGTGGCTAACAGTGGCTCCACATGGGTATGGTGCCTTCTTGAAGGCATCAAGAACTTTAGACTTGTATTCTGATCTGGAGGGCTGATCAGTGCCTCATCCATTGAGCTACAACCTTCCTTACTTGGATGATCTTCTTTTGTTTTGAAAACGTTAGTATCCATGAAAAAACATTGGAACTTCATCAACACAAGCTTTCTACCTACCCAATTCTACTGATCTAACATTTTTTTCTTCTTTCAAAGTGCACTTGGATTGGCAAACTATTTTTACAAACATTTTATTATTTTTAAAGCAAAAAATAATCTAAGTCTACTTATTATTTCTCCATGAACTCAGATTAAATAGTTGAGTCCATAAGCTTCTCTACCTAACTACTATCTACTAGGATTAAACAGTCTAACAGATTTTTATTCACTAATTTCTAAAACAGAAAATTAAAAGCATGCAAGTCAGCATTGAACAGTCTAAATTTTTGCTGATCTATGGCATGAAAACAAGCAGCACATAGATAATTATTTGCAGAAAATTAAATCAAAACATTGAAGGTTTAAGATCTAAAAGTTCTAAGCATGACCTTCTCTTTTCTTCAGCTCTGTTTTTTTCTTTTATACGAGTTGTTTTTCTTTTTATTTGGTTCAGATTTTGAGCTGATTAGAACCAGTTTGCTTCTATCTTTGACTCAAAATTTAAACAAAATAGATTCATTCTTCTTATGAAAACTGAGGTTTGAATTTTGGGTTTGTTTGAACCTTTTTCTTCTATCCTAATCTACCGAAATGATAAGCGAAGATTAAGTTGTTTGGAAAATATGATTCGTTAACCTATCAGCAGTCAATTTAAAACTAATTTGTCATGATTAGGCTATATGACTAACTAGAAGTGTGTTTTTCAGGAGTGGCATTTGAGCTTGCACACTTTCAGAATTTTTTTCTCTTTTTGGTATGGGGATGTCCCTTTCTTGTTTTTAAAATCTACCCTCTTTTATCTTTCTATTGTTTTTGTATTTTTTATTTTTCTAAATTTGAATGCAATGATGAATGAAATATTTATAATGAGAAAAAAGATAAAAAGGCTTTCCAAACATGATAGTATCAAGAGAAGTAATGTCTGAGCATCCTGCCATTGACAGGAACCCCAAACAGTTCAGCTCCATTCAATTCCTACAAGAAATAGGCATTGTTACCAGTAGCAGAATGAATGAGATAAGGTCCAAGCCATAATTTATCAAATTTTCTATGCTTGCCCTTACCTTCTCTCCTTGAGTCCCACTTTAACACTTTGTCCCAAACATTGAAATTTCTGGCCTTTGTTCTTCTATTAAAAAGCTTCTTGATGCTCTCTTGTTTCTGTAATGCTCTGTTGTAAACCTCCTCTCTGGTTTGTTGAAGTGTTGGGGCCCTTGTTTTGAATTTTGAATAAAGAACAGACTTTTGGGTTGCGGATCGACACATGGTAGCTGCAACTAAGTCGTAACTATGGTGAGTAGAGGAGCTACTGAGGTTGCGGGGGAACATGAGATAGCTGATGAAGCTAACGCAGATAAGTGCAGACGAAGAGAAGATACAGTAGAGGACGGATAGCGGAACTCATAGGAAATAGAGAGAAGCCGAAAGCAGCTGAAGAAGAACACAAGAGGAACTAGCAGTTGCGATGGCGGGTGAATAAATAGCCATCACCCAGCCGAAAGAAGAGACAGACGAATGCAGAAGGATGTAAGAGGATCCATCAGATGCTGCAGAAGAGATCTATCTCGAGCATGAAATCCTTGTAGTTCCTAGGCTTCTATTATCTATCTCTCTGTCCTACGGGACGTCTGTAACAGAATTGTAAGCTCTTCCCGTTGAAGCGATGTAATTGTGGATCCAGCTGAAGGTTATTAATATACTTACAGGTTGTTGTCTTGTTATATGAGTTACATGCATGCATGATGTCTGTGGTATCTTAAAATTTTATTTTCTTAGTACCTGTAATATGTTCTGAACTGCTCTTGCGCATATGACGTTGTTTACGTAAACTATTCTATGATAATCTTGAGTTGTGGATCCATCTGCCACTATCGATCTACTCCCTTTCTGCATGTGGTCGCGGCACGCCTCAGGTGAGACTCTCTACTCTTTTGAGTAGGGTGAAAATGCCGGCGTGGTTCTAGACTACAACGGACTCCCTTGTTGGCCTCAATCTCTAAACCTGGGTCTTTCCCGTGAGACCTATTTTCTCGCCAACAAATGGTTCTGTTGTCGAGACCCTACACGTTATGAGGGGAACTAACTCATGGTATCAAGGGTCTTCGAAGGAGAAATACGGAGATGGTGGGATAAACATCTAGACCAGTTTATTTCTCAGCAAGCGGAGCTGACGAATCAAAAGGAGAAGGTGCTCAAGGATCTCGTCCTTTTCTCGGATTCCACCAGTGATACGTACGAGATCCTCTGGGGGAAATTCCCTAGCGACCTCTATAATTGGTTGCGGAGGTTGCAGACCAAGGGGACTAGGGACAACTCGCGAAAGATCCAATACAAGTGGGTGCACAGAGATCTGGTGGCCCTGTGCTTTAGGGTAAACTGCTTGGGTGGTTGGTTTTCGTATATCCCTCTCAGGGCTTTCCGGTGCCTGAGGCAGACAGTCATATTAGCTATGATGTTCACAAAGATGGCATGAGCATGTTCATATTAGCCTGAAATAACTTGAAAGAATACAACAGAGAATTACCTCTTTGACAACTTTAGAATCCTTTGGAGAACGCTACGCAGCAAAGCAAGAGTCCTTCCTCCACCGGCTCCAAATCTGAATCCTGCAATCAGTCAAAGCACCTGCGTAACTTCTGATATAACAAGTATTCTATCAATTAAATCAACAATAAACATCTAGATTATACACATCTGAGCCATTCATATCATACTAAACAAATATTGAAATAACAATATAACATTAAGCATCGAATGGACAAAACGAACATAGTTCTATTGATTTTGAAAGAAGGAGGATTACAACCATCGGTTGTACCAAGCCCTCCTCAGTCTCCCAATCTCTCTTCTCTACCAAGTGAAGAAGTCCAAGCCAAAAAGCTCTCTAGGAGCCTCTTTGACTCTTGGCCTTCACAATGTCACACTATTCTCTATTCCACAAGTATGCAAGAACTTTTGAGCAATCCTTCGACCTTTAATTAAGAGCCTTCAGCTCCTTCTTATAGGAGAGGGAGAAAGCCATTGTTGCCCTTCTCTTTCCACTAGTTTGGAATGGAAAAGGCTTATATGTTTCCTTGATCTCCATGCTTTTGCCTCTCTTGGAGTTCAGTCTTCTATGGCAATGACCAATAATGAACTGGTGCTTCTGCAGTTTCCTCTGTGCACTGACTCCTTCATGAGGGAAAGTCGGAGATTCAAATCTTTCTCCGCGCTCTTTTCCCAATTCAAACTTAAAACACGGGTAACGCGACCTTTTAGTGTAAACAGAGCGTTTCCCTAGCCACTAACGCGGCTAATGTATTCCTTGCCTGCGTTATAACGCTCTTGTTCTGTTTTATGTATGCGTTACCCTGGCAGAAATAGGTTTAATTTAGGTCTTTGTACTTCTTCCATATTTGTCTTCCCCTCTGAGCTGATGACGAGGTATTTTGACCTGTAACAGATGCCCCCTAAAGTGTGAGGTCAGAGACGAAGACGATGGCCCAAATACTTTATAATTTGTAGAGAGAGAGAGATTGAAAGACTGAGGAAAACCTGAAACAACAACATATGTCAGAAAATATAGTATTTTCCAAGAGTCGGGCATGTCCCATGCTCAGTAGCTTTAAACAACATGATTTCTCTAGAATAGAGATATGAAGAATCTATCCACCAATAGGCACAATGTGGAAGTTTCTGTCATAACAGGATCAGGTTGAAGAAGCTGTCTCCATAAACAATATCGCAGCTTGGGGAAGGGAACACAACTTTAATGGTGTAGCCGTTTCCCCAAGGTCTTGACCGCCGATTCACTTAAACTACATATTTCTCAACATGTGAATGAGGGAGTTGTCGTCGAACATGTGAGAAATCGTCTGATTACCAGTCAATAATGAAAACTGTTAACAGACGCGAAGGTGGCCACCGATAATGATGATGGTCCCTAAGATGCCCAGTACAATCTAGCGAGTGTGAATAAAAGTAGTTGAAGTCGAACACTCGTAGAATCATTCAACCAAGAGCCAATGATGAAGACTCTTGATCAAACACAAGACTACCTGCCACTGATGTCTGCAAGTATCTGGGTACTGATGTGTTTCTGGATCAACTTCCTAGATAAGGTGTTGAAGTCGATAGGAAGTGATATGTTGAGAGGTAGGCACTGAGGCGTCCTACATCAGTCAACACGAAACGGAAACCAACTGATTTTGTTTATGATTTGAGATAAGGAAGAGTAAATGGGAACGTCAGACGACAAATAATTTATGGCATAATGAACGGTTTGGTTGATAACAGGAGCAGTAGATAACGAGATCTGCTTGAACAATAGAAGGCACTCTAGCAGGGTACTAGGCAGCTGAAGCGTGTTGAACACCAAAGAGTGTGTTAGGATTTTACCGGTGCAGGGACACTGGGAAATGGAGGCTAATACTCATAGATGGTAGGGTTCGGCTAACTGCGAAAGAGTTTTCTGGGAAGTGCCATGTTCAAGAATTTTGCTGCCAAATCGACCTTTTTTGAAAATGTAACAGAGGTAATATCCATTTTGTCCAAATTTTTCCCCGTCTGATTAAGTTTAACGAGTCCAGACGAGTAAACTCGGTGAATTTTTCATGTTTAGAGAGTCTGAAAAATGTCAGGAAAGACAACTATGTGCCCCATCTGATTAGGTTTAACGAGTCCAGATGAGCAAACTCGGTGAATTTTTCATGTTTAGAGAGTCTGAAAAATGTCGTAAAAGACAACTCCATGTCCTGTCTGATTAAGTTTAACGAGTCCAGACGAGTAAACTCGGTGAATTTTTCATGTTTAGGGAGTCTAAAAAATGTCGTAAAAGACGGCTCCATTGGGGTACCTTTGTCATGTCTTGATAACCGGGCACGGCAAAGGGGTAATAGTAAGCCCGGAACAGTTCATTTTCCGTTAGTTAGTCCATCGAATCCGGAAAAGTGAGAAATCTATGTTCAATGGACGTCTACCTCATTTTGTTATGAGTACGAGGAGACGAAGTAAACTCAATATTCCTTGTGAAATTTTAACGAGTCCAACAAAGAAAACTCGGTACCTCCGTGAAATTTTAACGAGTCACGCGGAGAAAACTCGATACCTCCGTGAAATTTTAACGAGTCACGCGGAGAAAACTCGATGTACTTTTTCTGTTTTAAAGAGCGTTGAAAAAGAGGAAAAGAATGGCTCCTTATTCTTTGTCTCAGTAGTTTTAACGAGTCTGACAAAGGTGACTCGGGATTTTTTCGGTTTTATGAGCGAGAAAAAGATTCCTAAAAAGAATGCTCAGAGCTTCTTCATGGTTTTAACGAATCTGAAGAAGAAAACTCTAGGTTTTTCGGATTAACGAGCAAGAAAAGACCAAAAAGAACGCTCGATGTCAACTTCGTGTAAGTTTAACGAGTCCGAAGGAGAGAACTCGAGGTTTTTCAGATTAACGAGCAAGAAAAATACCGTAAAAAGAATGCTCGGAGCTTCTTCGTGTAAGTTTAACGAGCTCGAAGAAGAAGACTCGAGGTTTTTCGGATTAACGAGCAAGAAAAATACCATAAAAAGAATGCTCGGAATTTCTTGATCTCTTTCTCGTCAATAGAAGGATCTATGTCGAGAATTTTCTTGTGAGACCAAGCAAACACATCTCGGAATTCTTTGAAAATGGATGTGAAGCGTGCAATTTCCTCCAGATTGCAATCTTCTCCAATCTGAATATTTTCCACGATACCCGTTTTGACCGAGATATCGATGAATAGAGTCTTGGAAATATTACCCATGTTCCCTTCTGAATCGATAGTGTGGATAGTCGTATAAGAGGAGGGAACTATCTCAGGTTGGTCGAAAGACGGGATTTCAGTTTTTATCGCCTCCGAATCAATCGTCGAAGTGCGATTGTGAAACTCTCCCCAAGGTCGTTCTTCTAATGACATGATCTCTCGAATAGCTTTGTCTGTAGGCCAGACTTCATTGAGGAGATCCTTAGAGAGAATTGTTATGGGAGAGAGGTTTGTACCTGTGGTCGAAACCATATTAGTGGAGGGTTCAGATGCTATTTGGATGGCTTGATAAGCCAACTCGGCCGGCGAAAGCGGCATCTGATCTCCATAGGAATCAATTTCTGAAGGTGCCGGGATGATCCATGGGTCGATAGAGCCATCCAAGGTGGTGGATATCATTGCAACTGTGTTTGGGATCTGTGGCGGCGGGAGAGGAAAACAACCCAGTAGGGAAGATGCCTTCAGAAGACCGGTACCGATACTGACGTAAGAGTCAGGAAAGCCTCCTATTAGGGGTACCGTGCTACTTGGTAACGTGGAATAATCAGGGGTGCAGAAGGATAACTGATCCATTGTGACTATTTTCCCATCCAATGGAAATATGATGAGTCGGAAGACCGAAGAAACAATGGCAGTCATGGCATAAGACCAACTGCGACCGAGCAATAGATTATAGTCGAGATGACGATCTACGACTTCAACGTCCACGTTTACCGTTTTCCCACTTAGAGTGATGGGAAAGCTAGCAAGGTAACCTTGTGGGAGGAACTTGTGGCCATCGAAAGCTTTGAGGGAATTCGACGGCGGGGTTAGAGTAGGATAACCTAACTGGAGCCAGCAAGCTTGTGACATAACGCAGGTCGAAGCACCTTCGTCTATGACAGTGCGATGGATGGGTCTCCCTTTTGACACAACCTGCACCTGGAATGTGAGTTGATGTGAGAGGCGAGGTTTAGCCTTTTCCATATCAAAGATTGCTAGCGTGGAATCCTGGGGGTCTATTCCGCCAATGGCCGAAAGCAAGGCTTTCCTTTGTGCTGGACAGGTTTGTAATACTTCAAGTGGAGACATGGCTGACGGTGCCTGCGCCAAATCTTCTACAATATTGTAGTTTTGGGCTGCACGTGCAGAGGTATTATGAGTCGTGCGTCGAAGTGTCCCTTTGGGGGGACGAATTACAGGTTCAGCTGTGGGCCTTTCGATATGCAAATCGTTAGGCGGCGGCGGATTGGAACTAGTTCCAGGTTCTTGAGCATCTATGGTAGGGGCTCCATAAAGCTTGGCGCGAGTTTGGAGGTCAATACTCTCGATGCCATAAATGGCAGATGGTCCTTCACCGGAAGGATTCGAACCACCATTGCCCCATTGATGGGGTTGTGGCGGGTTGTCAACCATATGTTGATGTTGCTGCTGTTGATTGGGGAAAGGATTGTGAAGAACGGCAGGTGTTCTCCCAGAGTCCTTGTTAGCAATAAAATCAGTGCATTCCTGCAACCGAGGACATTTGTATGTAAAGTGGTCCTCCGCACAGATTTTACAAGGGAATCTCATGGGTTTATCCTTTCCTTTTTCATTTGCAGCATTTTTCTGATTGGAGTTATTCTGATTATTCGACTGCTCTTCCGAAGAAGATGTTTTCTTCTTATTCTTCCTATTTTTCCCGTTGGGTTTTTGTGAGGTTTACACCGAATTTACCTCAGCGGAAGGGAGAGGAGTCATTTGATGGGGGGTGGTGGCAGCCGAGGATGGCTGGGAGGTTTTCCCCCGAGACTGATTGGTGGCTACACCAGAGATCGCGCCAACGAGACCGTCGGCATGAGCTCCGGTTTTATTAGTAGCCGGAGGGTTCGGGTTACCAGGGGCATGGGGGAGAAGATCGTAAAGCGTGCCGGATTGTGAATAGATCAAATCCAGGTGCTGGGCATGACGAATACATTGATCTTCTGTCACCGCACCAGAAAGGCCAATGTCTTTAGAGATATGGGGTAAAAGAGACTTGCAAAACCAATTTGCCAAGAGATGGTCCGGAATTGGCGCTTTGACAAGCCTCCTCCTATGTCTCCATTCATGAATATGGTCGGAGATGTGGGTGGCGGTGTCTTGGCGCAGTGATGTTAACAATTCTGTGCCGGTTTCCACTCTAATTGGTAGTTGAAAGTTCTTTAAGAACTCCGTCGCTAAAGCGCCAAACGTATTGATGGTGGCGCGTGGTAATTTGATGTACCACTTGGCGGCATTGCCTGTAAGGGTGCGGGAAAATAGTCGAAGGCGGACACTATCATCTACCATGGAATTGGATATGGACCACAAATGGAAGGTAGTGATGTGTGCGGCTGGGTCATCTCCATGCTTCCCGTCGAACTTCGGGATATCTGAAGGAATCTTATGCGGTATAGGAGGCCAAAGCGAGTTGTGATTGATGGGGTCGTTTGTCAGCTTATGGATGTCGGGTATGTCCAAAGCTGCCAAGAAAGACAATTGTGGATTTGCCCCCGAGTCTAACCAAGGCAGTATGGGCTGACTATTTGGACCATAGGGTCCCCCCATCCACGTGTTACCAGAAGGGTAAGTGGGACTTTGATAAAAACCTCCCATAGGTGGAGGAGTAGGAACATACGGTTGGTGTCCATAGGGCATAGCATATTGAGGGGCAAATGGTTGGTTGCCCCCAACGTAAAAATGCCCTCCCACTCCAGACGGAGGTTGGGGTTGGTTAGTCCAAATGGATTCAATAGAGTTTCCCGGAGGCATACTAGTACTTGCATAATTTGGCAACGGTATAGATCCTACGCCTATGTTTGAACCACTTAAGGGGATAGTATTTACAATGGGTTGTCCCATTTGTCCTAAGGATTGCATAGGAAGAGAAATATTCCCTGCTACCTGTGTACTGATAACACTGCCCCCTGGCATAGTGGCCAGGGGGTTTGAACTCAACAGAGGATTCCAACCGAAAGGGTTGCTAAAGGGCACCGAAGTAGTCGTGCTCGTGGGAGGAGCTACCGTTGTCCCCAACGTGGTCACGGTAGGAGTAGATGCCGAAGGGTTCGGTAAACTACTGACAGTTGTGTTGACCATAGGGTTGGGGGTAGGCATATGTTGACTACTGGGGTTACCCAGTAATGACATAGAACTGACCACCGGCGGGGAGGATGATGGCAAACCAGGAATGGTTGTCATTGGTATCGACCCTGTGGATACCGGTGGTGAAATAGATGTTGGTGTTGCCGCAGACATATCTTGGCATGGTGGAATATGGATTATCACCGGTCCTAACGGATCAGTGAGCGGAGGATTGTAATTAGGTACAATGCCTTCAGTGAAAGGGTCCTCCGGGAGTTCCGGCTGATAAGGGTCTATGTGATAATCCAGATTAGTCAAAGGAGACTGCGCTTCCGTAGAAGGCCCGGGTTCACCAAGGTTCAATCTTTCCTCTAAGGTGAGAGGAGGTAGACCTTGCTGTCGTCTAGACTGACGGCGTGGGTCAGGGGACGCCACGGTGACCGGTTTTAATTTTAACAAATTTTATTTAAAATGTGATATATTATGAAGTCTCAAGTGACAGTAACCACACACTTACTAAAAAGAAAAAAGACTCTCTAAAATCAATCAACAAGCAGCCAGTATAGGGTGCCCTGTCTGAGTACTACCGTTCACTGGTGATGAAATCTAGTCTCACAATAGCATACAGAGAGGGTTGGTCGAAAGTACAATTACGGTTACTCTAGAGCTTCGCCCGAACCCCAGACGATAGGTGTAAGCACTCTCGTGAAGACGAGTACCCTCCTAAAGACTGAAGACAGAGTAGGTCCGTCTGTTTCAGGTACCAGGACAGCCCGTCCCAGTCACCTTGTGTAAGTCCCTAAAAGTATGGCCAATAAGGATACCTCAAATCACAGACACTATCAGGGGGGTCCACAGTCAAGGACAGTGTGCTATATGGGCATAATACCTAGATCCCCGATCTAGTTTCGACATCCCCGAAGGGAACCCCAATATATAACACACCCACAGGATGCAGTCGAAGGCGGGCTACCTTCTAGTGCACCCAAGTGTTGTCTCGCGCCGAGCTCCGGTAAAGGAACGGTCCCAATAATGTGAGTGCAGCAGGATTTCACTCTTTAATGACTCTAGTTTTCAAGTTTTGAGATCTTGGGTAGTTTTCTCACTGTCCTAACCCAAGATCCTAGCCTGAACTATTGTTTGTGTGAGCTCAAAAAGAGTTATTAGATTGATTTTATTATCGCTTTGTTTTTAGTGTACTTTGTTATTAGTCTGGCGGAGGGGAAATGGACGTATGAAGTATAGTGAGACGCTGACTCAATAAACCATGCAAAACATGCTCTAGATATTAACTTCAATGAACGATGTTTCTACAAGGAGAGGTTTCTTTATCAATCATCCATGCACCAACATGTAAATAACACAGCTCAACTTTTAAGATTCAGCTTTCTATCTACCTCTTTTAACAGTCTGTGAATCAAACTTTTCAGAATAAACTCATCTAAATGCAGAAAAATAAAAAAAAAATTCTCTTTTTAAAAAAGTAAATGCTTTGCACACTTAACTAAATAAGAGAAACAAATAATCAACGCCAGTTTAGCAGACAAGCACAGGGATTCGGTCTGTGAAAGGTACTAGTGGCCAAAAAACTCCACAGCTAAAACACAGTCACGGTAGTGAACAACAGGGTTTTTTGGCTGGGTAACGCTCTGTCTGTGAGAAAATACAGCGTTATAACGCACTGTATTTAAGCCTAGACTACGTTATAACGCACTGGATACACTGCATAGGTCGCGTTAACCAAGGAAAAGCTCTTCAGTTGGCCAGACAGGCACAGGATCGAACTCTGCAAGCGATTGGTATGTCTACAGGGCATCAAAAAATGGTCGGAAGGATACAGAACAGAGGAGAGAAGAAATGAGGGGAAAAATAGCCCGGAAACTATGGGGAACAACTCCCCAGCGGAGTCGCCAATTCTGCTTTAGGGTAAACTGCTTGGGTGGTTGGTTTTCGTATATCCCTCTCAGGGCTTTCCGGTGCCCGAGGCAGACAGTCAGATTAGCTATGCTGTTCACAAATATGGCATGAACATGTTCATATTAGCCTGAAATAACTTGAAAGAATACAACAGAGAATTACCTCTTTGACAACTTTAGAATCCTTTGGAGAGCGCTACGCAGCAAAGCAAGAGTCCTTCCTCCACCGGCTCCAAATCTGAATCCTGCAATCAGTCAAAGCACCCGCGTAACTTCTGATATAACAAGTATTCTATCAATTAAATCAACAATAAACATCTAGATTATACACATATGAGCCATTCATATCATAATAAACAAATATTGAAATAACAATATAACATTAAGCATCGAATGGACAAAACGAACATAGTTCTATTGATTTTGAAAGAAGGAGGATTACAACCATCGGTTGTACCAAGCCCTCCTCAGTCTCCCAATCTCTCTTCTCTACCAAGTGAAGAAGTCCAAGCCAACAAGCTCTCTAGGAGCCTCTTTGACTCTTGGCCTTCACAATGTCACACTATTCTCTATTCCACAAGTATGCAAGAACTTTTGAGCAATCCTTCGACCTTTTCTTAAGAGCCTTCAGCTCCTTCTTATAGGAGAGGGAGAAAGCCATTGTTGCCCTTCTATTTCCACTAGTTTGGAATGGAAAAGGCTTAGATGTTTCCTTGATCTCCATGCTTTTTCCTCTCTTGGAGTTCAGTCTTCTATGGCAATGACCAATAATGAACTGGTGCTTCTGCAGTTTCCTCTGTGCACTGACTCCTTCGTGAGGGAAAGTCGGAGATTCAAATCTTTCTCCACGCTCTTTTCCCAATTCAAACTTAAAACATGGGTAATGCGACCTTTTAGTGTAAACAGAGCGTTGCCCTAGCCACTAACGCGGCTAATGTATTCCTTGCCTGCGTTATAACGCTCTTGTTCTGTTCTATGTATGCGTTACCCTGGCAGAAATAGGTTTAATTTAGGTCTTTGTACTTCTTCCATATTTGTCTTCCCCTCTAAGCTGATGAGGAGGTATTTTGACCTGTAACACCCTGCATCGGCTGGATACTGAGTTGACCCATGTGGTGGATTTCTAGGTAGAGACCACTTTGGACGGGTATATTGTGGAGTTTTCCACAGAGTGCTACCAATGTTTCTCTAAGGCCAAGGCTATCTTCCAATCCAGGCTAAGAGGGAAGCTGCTTAAGGAATTTCCATTGTGGATTAAGGCCCTGATGGTGCACGAACGGCTAATGGAATTCCAGAAATCGAGCATGGAAGCGTAAACCTCCAGTTCCGGGGGAAGGGCCGAAGGGACAGATGCTACGTGAAGTGTGAAGCGGGGGAGTGGGGGAATGGATGCTGAGACCGCAAGGAGGTTGAGAGAGCGACATGCACATCGGAGGGCGCAGATCACCGACAGGTGGCGAGAAAGGGTGATGCAGGAGTTGAAACAACGAGGGAACAATAGGAAGGATCAAGAGGAGGTGCCTCAGAGGATAGAAAATATGGACGGACAGGCGGATACCTTGGAAAGAGAAGGGACCGTTGTGGGAGTGTGGTAAGTGCATGGGAGCCTAGCTAGGAGAAAAAGGGAGACAACGTCTGATGAAGAAGATGCAGGTGTGCAGCCCGAAGAAGGTTCCAATAGCGAATGGTACGTCGTGATGCAACGGTTGTTCCAAGAACGGACGACATTCATATCTAGGTATTCCTACTTCCCAAAGTTTGAACGGAAAGGATCCCTACCTTTTTCTGGTACTTTGTAACCCTTTAAGTAATATTTTCATTAAGTTACAAGCATTGAGTCGATTGCACAGCAGTTCATTGTCAGTAGCAGTGCACGTTAATAGCAGCGTTACTAGTAGTATTGTGATTCCTATTGGTATATTCATGCAACCAGGACCTGAAGGGTTTATTCTAGTCACAAATTTTCCAATAAACATGGCGGGGTCATTCACCCAGTACCCAAAATTTTCTGGCCAAGGTAACGAAGATGTGGAGTAACACTAGTACCTTTGTGAAGCCATATGGAGGGCTCGGAAGACACCAGATGCAGGAAAGCTAATAGAATTCCAAACCACGCTGAGAGAAAGGGCATTGCGATGGTTCATAAAGTGGTCAGAGGCCCACCTGAATCCAGCAATTGTGGACGTCAAGCGGGATTTTTTCCGAGAATTTAAGCTCCCCCAAACAGACCAGCAGGGTTTGTCCAAACTATGGGAGATTAAGCAGAAAGAAGGAGAGACTGCGTGGGAGCTGATGCGCAGGTTCAAGGATGCGATCAGGAAATTCAGCTACCTGATCGACCCAAACCATCAGAGGGACTGGTTCATCAAGGCTCTGCTTCCCTTGACACAAACCCCCCTCACCTAGAAAAAGATCGACAACTTGCAGGATGCTTTGGAGCAAGCTATGAAGATAGAGGCAATGGCGGGCTACCCTCAGGAATATGAGGGAGGGCCGGCCCAACAATATCCTTCCTTATTGGGATTGCAACATCAGATTTCCAATTTGACTGAAAAATTGAAGGAGATGTAGCCTATAAGACCAGCCAGGTTGAACTTTTGGTGCACACACGGCCTGGTCGAAGGGCACGTGGAAACTGAGTGTCCTCGGTTGCGTAGCCTGGGCATGGGGCCCTCATTCGTGGAAATACAGGGGGGTCCATCTAGTGGGGGTGGCGTGCCGATGAATTTGCAGGGGGTCTATCAGCCACAACAACCTTACGCAGGGTTCCCACCTCAACCGAACCAAACCGCCACAAATTATTGCGAAATTTGTCGGACGATGGGTCATCAACCTCAGATGTGTCCGATTTTGCAAAATTTCTCCAATGTCCCAAACAACGTACCTTATTAATTTTTTTCAAATAGTGAGAGAAATTTTACTTAGGGTAAAATTGGTCTTACATGGTGTAATTGGGTTCATCTAATGATAATAGGTTAGATGACCAAAAAATGGTGTAACAACATATACTGTGAATTTTGTGCGTCCACGACTCATAACACCGAACAATGCAGAGCTCTCGATGCACTGGCAGACCGATTGGACCGACCCTCCTACAGGGTGAACGAGGCTTCCAGCGGCAGAGAAGGTGGTATGCGCAAAGGACGCACAGGGGGACGAGGTCTGATGAAATGCTACAACTGCAACCAGGAGGGTCACGTGGCCCGGGAATGCCCCCTACCCAGAATACCATGGTGTTCCCAGTGCTGCATGAACACCCACGCAATAGAGGACTGCCCTAAACTTATCAAGAAGTGGGAGGAATGAGCACGGCAGAGGGGCACGAATCTGGTAAACTCAGAACCTCAGGGGACAGAAACTCTGGCCTTGAAGAACGTAGCTATCGTAACACGAGGAGGAAAGAAAACGGAGGAGGATTCTCACGAGAAGGAGCCGGTACGAGGGATCCGGCCCGCCTCCCTGAAACAAATGATCAGGTTGGAAGCACAGAAGAAGTACTTCCAGGAGGCAGTGGAGACATTTTCTCAACTAGGGGGAGACAAAGGCCTTGAGGTACCCATGACGACCGATACCAGGGAACAGGGCACTACGGGGGCCCTAATTAAGGAATGGCTCCATCTATTCCTCAAAATTGTCAACAATGCTTCAATGTGAGAACAACTCAAGCATACCTTGGGGGATGTACTGCAGGGGACAACAGGGCCAAGGGAACCCTCGAACATAGCATCCCAGTACGTACAGTGGGTCAAGCGGAACAAACGAAGAACTGGAAAAGAGTTTCAGCTCAACACGCAGGTTTCGGGATTTCAGATCAGAGACACCATGCTCGACTTGGGATCTGACGTCAATATCCTGCCACACAAGACGTGGGAGGCTCTTGGGTGGCCACAACTAACCTACTCGCTAATCCAGCTTAGGATGGTGAACCAGTACTGCATTGTGCCGATCGGTCGACTCGAAGATGTCGAGGTCGACATTGCAGGGGTAAAGACTTACACGGACTTTGAGGTTATTGATATCATGGGAGACAAGGATCCCTACCTTGCATTGCTAGGAATCGACTGGGATTTTGAAAATTACACCATCATCGACCTCAAAAAGGAGATGATGATTTTTGAGGATGGAGAGGTCTGAGTCACTCAGCCTCTTGACCCATATCAAGGCCCAAGGTATACAGAAACTGTGGATAACAGGGAGGATGCTCAGATGTTGGAAAACCTCTACCAGATGACAGCGGCGAAGCGGGAGGATTATATTAACCTGAAAGTGACCGGCTCTGTGAGTTGGCGTAGTGTCCCAAGCTCAGAGCTGGGATCAAAACTAGCCTGAGAAGACTGGAAGCACAGGGGGGTATGAGACCAGCATGCGGAGATGTGCCAACATTTCCAGAGTCCATTGGATTGGAGCAGAGATAAGGGAGTACCCCACCCTATCCAATATGCATGCAGTCAACACATTCATTGTCAATATGGAAGACAAGGTACTGGAGGAGCACAGGATACCACTTCTGGATGTAGCACTCCAGTCCACATCCGCAAGGTGGTGGAAAAATCACCGCAACTCCATGTCCCAGTGGAGTTGTGTAGTAGCGGCTCTGAGAGCGTGGTTCAAGGACGAAGAAGGACCTCAAAGCAAGTACAGGTAGCAGGGAACCTTTGATCCTAGAGACCACCTAAAAACCTGTCAGGAGCAGTGGCGAGGTGTAGGGTACCTAGAGGAGTTGTGGGTACATCGGTTTGTCCACTCTCTTGATACCATCCCACATGCCTGGTACTTAGAAGAAGAGATAAAAAGATGAACCAACTCTTGGCAGGAACTAGTGAACAAATTTGTTCGGTGCTTTTCGTTCGAAGGGAAGTCAGAGCTGGTGTCCCAGGCATTACAGGCCATAAAGGGGGTACTGTTTCTCCATGATCCAAGGACTGATGGGAGAACATTAGTGCTAAATCCTAAGGGCAGGCATGAGTTGGCTTTCCAATGGATCGACGGCGAGCCAGAAGATGACAGTCTAGAGGACATAAGGCACCTATATTTTGAAGATACGGAAGGCGAGAAGAACATCAAAGAAGAACTGACCATTGAAGGAGTCCACCTACTCCCACTGAAGACAAAGAAGCTAAACATCAGCACGGAGGAAAAACCCAAACTAGCTATAGTTGGGGACTACTAGGACGAGGAGACGACAAAGGAAATTTTCAGCCTCCTCCAGGAATACGAAGATCTCTTCCCTTCATCAGTTGTAGAATTAAAGGGCATCAAAGGGGACCTCAGAGAAATGCGCATAGTGTTGAAACCGGACGCCAGGCCCGTGAAGCATAGACCTTACCAGTTGAACCCACGGATCAAATAAAAGGTCAAGTTGGAGATCGATAAGATGCTGACAGCAGGTCTAATCTTCCCTGTTGAGGAAGCAGAGTGGGTGAGTCCCATCGTCATTTAGAATAAGAAGGACAAGTCAGAAATTCGTGTCTGTGTGGATTACCGAAGCTTAAACAATGCCTACATTCATGACCCGTTTCCCACCCCCTTCAGCGACGAAGTATTGGACAATGTTGCGGGAAACGAGGCCTACTCCTTCACTGATGGATTTTCGGGCTACCATAAGGTGTGCATTGTGGAAGAGGAAAAAATGAAGACGACGTTCACCACTGAGTGGGGGTATTTTGAATACCACGTAATTCCATTTGGGTTGAAGAATGGCCCCGCTATGTTTTCTCGGATCGTCATCGCTGCTTTTCGGGAGTACATTCATAAGTTCCTGGAAGTCTACATGGACGATTGGACCATCTACAGTTTGCTGAAGGACCACGCCACCCTGCTATGTATCATGTTTTATCGGTGTCCACAATTGTAGATCTCCTTGAACTTGAAGAAATGCATATTTTTGGTTCCCTTCGGAATGCTACTAGGACATGTGGTGTGCAATCAAGGGGTCTGCGTCGACCCCACCAAGGTAGCCATTATCATCCACATGGAAGCCCCGGAAACGGTGAAGCAGTTGCGGTCACTTCTAGGGAACACGGGTTATTACAGATGGTTCATCCGAAATTACATGAAGATCACTGCGCCTCTGGAAATGTTACTTCAAACATCAGAAGTGTTCCAGTGGACGGATGACTTCAGGATAGCCCTTGACACCCTAAAGGAGAAGCTGGCAACGGCTCCCATTCTGGTCCATCCATATTGGTATAAGCAGTTCCACGTGCATATCGATGCTTCCGGTATTGCACTAGGGGTTGTTTTGGCGCAACTAGGAGAGACGACAGTTGACCACCCAGTCTACTTTGCCAGCCGGAAATTGTCCAATGCGGAGCAAAATTACACCACCACGGAGAGGGAAGCCCTCACAATGGTGTACTCACTCCATAAGTTCCGCCACTACCTCCTAGGAGGTAAGTTTAAGTTCTTCACTGATCACTCTTCATTGAAGTACTTATTCAATAAACCTGTGTTGGAAGGACGGATATGCAGATGGCTTCTACTCTTCCAAGAATTCACCTTCGAGGTAATTTTCAAGCCCAGGAGGTTGAACATCGGGCCCGATCACTTATCCAGGTTAGAGACGGGGGAGAACGAGGGCTCTCTCGATGATCAGCTCCCTGATGCTGATCTTTTCTGGATAGAAGCCATCCCAGATTACTTGGCTGAAATCACAACTTACCTAACCACGGGGCAGTGCCCTCAGCACTACACCCCGATCCAGAAATGACACTTGGTCATCCGTGCCACTGAATATCAATTAATTGCAGGACAGTTGTATAAATTGGGCCTGGATGAGATTCTGCGAAGATGTGTCCTCGACCATGAACGTGAGGCCGTGTTGTGGGAATGACATAGCGGCATTATGGGAGGACATGTGGGGGCGAAACCCACCGCCAGGAAAGTGCTACAAGCTGGACTCTGGTGGCCGACGGTCCATGCAGACAGTATATCATTTGTTAAGAAATGCGATGTTTTTCAGAGAACGGGGAGGCCCTCTCACAGAGATGAGCTACTGCTACACCCGGTGAACGTGTTGTGGCCATTTGAGAAATGGGCGGTTGACTTTGTCAGCCCCATAGCCCTGGTAGCCAGGCATTCCAAAGCCCGGTACATCATTACCGCCACTGACTACCTCACCCACTGGGCTGAAGCACCAGCGGTACGGGATTTTATGGCCAATACAACAGCTCGGTTCATCTTTGAATACATCATTAGTAGGTTTGGCTGCCCATGGAGTTTAACCAGTGATCAAGGTACGCACTTCATTAATGACACGATCAATTCGCTACTAGACACTTTCATGATCCAACATCACAAAAGTAGCCCGTACCACCCGCAGGCCAATGGCACTGTTGAAGTGTTCAACAAAATCCTCGAAAAGGGCTTGACGAAGATCTGCAATGCCAAGCAGGATGATTGGGATGAGTGGTTTCCAGCTGCACTATGGGCCTACCGAACTACGGTGAAGCATTTGACCAATCAAACACCGTTCCAGCTGGTGTATGGCCATGAAGCTGTGATTCCCACCGAGTTCACCATATCGAGTCTTCTAATCGCCACATCCCTAAATTTCTCGGAAGAGGAATCACTATAGGAGCACCTCCACAAATTGCAAGAACTGGATGAGGCCCAGTTTCTAGCCGAGTTTCACCAAAAGGTTCAGAAGGACAGGCAGAAGGCGTGGCATGATCGCCACATCAAGAGAAAAACGTTTTAGGTTGGAGGTAAGGTTCTCCTATACGATAGCAGGTTTCAGAAGTTTCCGGGAAAACTGCAGATGCACTGTTTGGGACCCTACTTCGTCGTCGAGATTAGGGATTTTGGATCCGTTCGTTTGGCTCAACTGGATGGTACTGTTTTACCTGGGTGGGTGAATGGCACACGCCTGAAGCCCTACCATGACTAATTTTCTTTCGCTTTTCATTAATAACTCTCGCACCTGAGAGAAGTTGTAGAATAGCGTAGTTGAATAACTCTCCCGCAACCAGGATGAGCACAGGTAGTGTTCGTTGTCCATGCATAGGTCATCAATAACCATTATTTTGCGGGGACCGCACCTCAACCGATTGTGGTCGGGGAGGGTCATGTTCAGCGTGTCATACCCGTAGGATAAGCAAACATGTCAAGTGTCAGTCCATGTCATTTCAGTTAGTACTTGTGTCAGTTCGTAGGATCGCCTAGATTTGCAACATAAATTTCCATAATTAGAAGTAACCTTGCAGTAATAATTTTTCCATAATTCAAAGTAACCTCAACCATCATGCCTGCCCATTTCCCAATACCACCATCAGCAGATGTCAGAACACACCTTAGCAGGCGATTTATTGCACAATTATCACCGTGGAGGATGCCAACAAGAATTAATTCGTTATGGGGTCTCATCAACCTCACTCGTGCCAGTTAATTACATAACCTGCATGAAGAAAAGTGCGAGAAAGCCAGAGACATCCGAGTTAGAATTAGAAATTGGAGCAGAACCAAAGCAGCAAAAGTATCCAAAAGCACAGAGCCAAGAGAAGGCGTCGAGACCGATTCTACAAGTGTATCAATGCTGAGCGAAGATGACAAGAGCCAACCCAGCAGTAGTAGAACCGCAGCTCGACAGTCGAATTCATAAAATGGATTCCCTCGTTGGGAAATACGACAGTGCTGCTCTCATAGATGTAGACCTCACAGACTCTTTCGAGTTCCCAGCGCTTAAGTGCCAGGTGTTTATGGAATTTTATACCACAGAAGTAAGGCATGCAGCAAATAGGATTTTGCCAGAGTTCCGAGGCCTACAGCAATCCTCTATTCTGAATTTAAGAAATCTTCTAGTATTCGGGACAAAAGGACCAGCCATGCAATGTACCAAGTTCTTGCTCAGTCGCATCCAGAACGGGTCATTGTGGTTGGGCAAAGAAATCCCAATCCACGTCGAGGATATCCACCAGCTCATAGGGATCTCATAGAATGGCTCGGATTTATCCTCTGCATGTCAGACCACTTCCAAAAGAGCAAAGAAGTTGGGAGATGCAGACTATTATGCAAAATATGGCACGTGACGGGGAGGAGAGGGAGCGAAAATGGAACTTATCAATAGGCCCGAAGTTAAGTTCGCATGCTACCTCATTTCCAGTAAGACAATCAGGCACTACACGAAGGGAGAATGTACCTTGTATACTATTTCCATTGCAGACCACTGCGTCCAGGGGGCTAAGTTGAACTGGTGCTCCTTCCTGCTGAAGGAGTTGTTCGACGCATGCGAAGACAATTACAAGAGAGCCACGAACTTTATTTATGGGTATTTGATAGTTTCATCTGCCATGTGGAAGTGGAATACTCCCCTCTTTAGGATACCGGCGGAAATAGTGGAGGGTCAGCCTCTGGCAATGAATTTCATCACGTGGAAGGTTTCGGGTGATCCCAGCACCAAAGAGGTCAATGCAGAGGCATTTCGAAGTTGGTATGGCTTAATGACAGATGTGGTAGCAGGCCAGCGAAGGGTGCCCAGGAATCTGCTGGACAGATACAGTGAGCAAGTATGGTTCGGGGTCAGCCACAGGCACACCTTCCTCTGACCTAATTGTGTGTCGGAGGAGACATTTCACATGTAGCCGCTAAAGTTTCAGCTCGACAACACAGCCTTCCACAATGAAGTCTGTTCGTGGCCGTGGGTCAAGATGGAAGTCAGAAGCGAGGTACCCACATACAACTTTGATAAGATGCTACCACGGCCACTTCCTGGCGAATCGGAAGCGGAGGTGGCACAACGGGTCTCCAACGTGCAGCTCATCCCCCTCATTCATCAACTAAACACTCAGGTACGCAGCCTCAACGAAGTGGCCCTGGTTGTTTCAAGCGGTGCTATTCCTTTCACTATTTTTTCTGAGTTTCAGCTTTCTCAACCCAACCCGCTTCTCCACATGACCTCCATCACCTCCCCCATCCCTAATTTTTTATTTACTTCACCGAGTCCGATGACTACCCCGATAGGGGAAAAGAGCAAGCCCACAAACCCCTTGGAAGCTCCCCAGGCCAAGAGGGCCCGAACCATAGAGTCGAGTCCAGTGGTGGACCTCACTGAGGAGGATCCACCCCGGCCACTAAGTCCAGGGGTGCCCATATAGGAAGAACCATTCATCGACACAGGGGCAATAGGAGGGATTCCACCTCCACCTCCCATTGACCCCTCCGACTTCATCAACATTCGGCTTTCACCACCACGTACCGCTCCACCTCCACCTACGACTTCATCTGGACCATCCAACTCATCCGCCATCGTGTTAGACCCAGTAATCTGAGATCTAATAAATGGGGACCACGGGGCCGAGGTTGACTCAAGTACAGCAGTGGTACCACTGGTCAACCTCACTGGGGACCCCCAGGTCTCTTTTTCTGATATAATCACACAAATGGCGCAGATCATTGCAGACACGGCTGGGGCACAGCCTGAGCCTACTCTATTTCCACAGGCCATTCACATTGATCAGCAAGAGTGGAAAGACCTGAATATGGCAGGCTCCACCCCCCATCCGACATCGCTGCCATCCCCTCAAGAACACTCCACCAGATCAGTTTCCAGTGGGCAACCACTGCAAGAATGATAGCCGAATCAAAGTACTTCAGGGGCCGACAAATTAGAGACGTGGGGTGTGCCTCAGCTGTACCACTTCATTCAAAGGGCAGCCCAGTAGGTGGAAAGGCTTCACTCCGAACTGTAACAGAGGTGTGAACAACAAGAGTAGCAGATCACCACGCTTACTCAACAGCGCGAGCAGCTCATGGCAGCACACGGGAAACTCTAGGGCCATATGAATGAAGTGGCCAGGGTGTTTACGGGGCTATGGCCGGCCGTCGAGGCTCACTACACTCGGATGCCTGCAGATGTGCCAGAAACAGAAATATTACAATGGGCCATCCACCTCAGAGTAGTGTTCACTGACCTCCACAAGGAAAATGCAGAGCTTCAAGCAGCGTTAGCAGCTCAGCCAGCGCTGCCCAATCCAGAGGCAGTCTACACAGCACAAATTACAGAGAAACAGGGCTAGGTCACCCAGATGCAGGAATCTCTCACTTCTGCAGTGCGCGATGCTTATGACCTCCTGAAAGGTCTCCAAGAATGCTCAACGGCCCTTACGGTAAAGACTCAACCCATTTCAGCGCAGCTGCAACAACTTTCAAAAGAGATTCAGGATGCCACAGACCCCTCACAGTTGGACTAGATATACACCCAGGCAGATTCTCTGGAGGTCTAGATCCAGCAGATAGAGGCCAGCTCAGCAATGGCCAAACAAGAAATTCAAGAGCTTCGCCAGTCCCTCCAACTCAACGCCCAGATAATGCAGCAGTTAGCCACCGAAGCCGAAACCAAAATCAGCACGGTATTCGGAACTGTACCAGCACCCTTCGGGGAGGAAGCTGTCACCAAGATCTCCACAGAGACAGATGCATTGTTACAAGGGTGGTAGCAACTTGTGAAAACCTTCAATGAGCTTAAGGCTTCAGCATTAAGCAAGGTCCCAGAGTTGGGGCCCTTGTTTGGGCAGCAAACTGAAGGAGCATAGCAGGAACAGGTCACGGGGTCCGATGGAGCGATGGAAGTGGAGACAGTGATTTTTTATTGACTCAGGACGAGTCAAGAAACTGTGGTTGGGGCCTGTTGGGGCCCTTGTTTTGAATTTTGAATAAAGAATAGACTTTTGGGTTGCGGATCGACACATGGCAGCCGCAACTATGGTGAGTAGCGGAGTTACCGAGGTTGTGGGGGAACAGGAGATAGCTGATGAAGCTGACGCAGATAAGTGCAGGAAAAGAGAAGATATGGTAGAGGATGAATAGCGGAACTCGTATATAACAGAGAGAAGCCGAAAGCAGCTGAAGAAGAACGCAAGAGGAACTAGCAGTTACGATGGCAGGTGAATAAATAGCCGTCACCCAGCCGAAAGAAGAGACAGATGGATGCAGAAGGATTGAAGTGGATCGAGCGAATGTTTCAGAAGAGATCTATCCCGAGCATGACATCCTTGTAGTTCCTAGGCTTCTATTATCTATCTCCTTGTCCTACGGGACGTCTGTAACAGAATTGTAAGCTCTTCTTGTTGAAGCGATGTAACTGTGGATCCAGCTGAAGGTTATTAATATACTTGCAGGTTGTTGTCTTATTATATGAGTTACATGCATGCATGATGTCTGTGGTATCTGTTAGTCATCAGTATTTTTCACTTGTTGGTGATGACTAGTTGTAATAGCCAAGTTTTCTAGCAGCTGATCTAAAAATTTGTCAAATTTTCCAGCTGGAAAACACCCATAAACTTTTTTTCCCTCTTACTTTTCAGTCTGCCCATGACGAGATGAAACCTCATTATCAAGCCCCATCTAGCCTCAACCATACTAGTTTTCCCATCAGCTCCAAAGAAACAATCCAAATATGTCCAAAAAAAGTTTCCCCTAAGTTAGGTAGTGGTGCTTTAGGCATTCCTCCCTTGGAAAAACACTCTAAAGCCAAAAAAATCTCTACCTGCTATAGACCAGTCAGAACAGACCTCCCCATTCTGCAAATAAAGTTAGTTACAACCCTAGGTCATGCCACTAATACACCCTCAAGTCTCAGCAATACATGTACCATAGGTCAAACTGATTTTAGGTGTTTTTACAGTGTTTTAATGGATCTTTCAAGGATAGAGGTATACCAGCATCCCAGAAGACAATATTTGGCTCCACATGAGAAGACAACTACTTCTCAATGTGATTTTGAGCCTAGGATACAGCTGCAGAGCAAAGAATTGTTTCATTAAGCTCCTGCGATCACAGTCAAAGCATGAAAGGACAGTGAAAGTAAAAATAACACTGTCAAAAGGCTGATGATATGACATGACTGAAAAACCTCCTTCATCTATAAGCAAAGGGTTTGAATACTGAAGAACCTCCTTCATTTCATAAGTAGAGGGTTTAAGACTAAGAGCGCCTCCTTCATCTATAAGCAGAGGGCCAAAGGTAAAGTCTGTTTTGAAGTTTTTCACTAACTGTAAAGACGAACTTTGGTTACAGTGAGACAACAACTAAAGGTTTCTGAAGAAAAATAATGATTAAAGGCAGAGGCAAAGCAATGGGCTTTAAAAATGATTTGCATGAGTTCACTATTGTTTGAGTTACAATGTGAAGCTAATAGGTTCATCATCATTGAAGAAAGATTGTTAAACAGATGGCCAAAAGAGTCAAATAGTCTTGGGCTCAAACTAACTTCTGCCATCAGGTATAAGAGAAGCCACTATCAGTATGATTCATCAAACATTCTTCATTTTTTTGAGGCAGAGTTTGAAAGGAAACTAGACATTTGTCAAAATAGGCCTCCTTCATCTATAAGCAGAGGGCCAGTGCAGTAGTTGACTTTGGGGTTTTCACTGATTGAGAGACAAATGGTAAGAGTAGTAGGATACAGTTGAAAGCTTCTGAACATGGAAATCATGTCAAAAACAAAGGGAAAGCATGAGTACCATAAACTATCAAGGAGGCTGGCATATCTTCTATCAGAGTTTGCTTTCAAAGACAGTCTAGAGCCAAGAAGTGTAAAAACTTTGCTGAGAGGTGTGATTTCCTTAAAGGGTTACAAAAACTCATCTCCTTGATAAAAAGGCTTGACATTTAGTCTCTGTTCCTTTAAACAAAACAGAGTTGAAGAATAGTTGAAATCAGCTGGGTTAGACACAAGACAAAGGGTGATAATTGTTTTTCAAAAGGTTCTGGAACAAACATTCAAAAGCAATACATGCATGCCACTGTTACAAATGAAGGCAGTTTAGTTATGAAAAAAGGTCAAAGGTACTTTTCTGTTACATTTTGAGTAGAGGAAAAGTTTTGAGAAGAAGTGCCCTTCTTGATAGAGAGAGGACAGTAAAGCTCAGGTGAGTACAACTAGGCCTCACCCACAGTCAAAAGGAAGCATCATTTGGAGAATGCATCTACAGTCACTAGGTGGATTTGAGCCAGGTTACCTGTAACAAGCATATATAAGTATAAGGAACAGAAACTGTCATCAAGTTTTAAAGAGATAAGTCACCTCCTTGCAAAATGGCAAAAGATGTTTCACAAGTCATTGTTTTTCCTTTTTCAATAAGAAAAACACCGAGTGATGATTGACCTTCAAAGTGGTTTGCCCTCGGTGAAAAAAGATCACAAGCATAAAAACCTCCCAAAACAGTCACCCATAGTTTTTCAAAATGGCCTGGTCAAGTTTGGGTGTGTTTTATTTTGAAAAAACACAAATGATAAGATCTTCATTTTTTGTTTCAAACCAACGCCTTTCTTTCAAAAGGAGACTTACAAAAACCCCCACAAAGGTAACTCAAGGGTGATCGACTTAAAAGGAGCTAAAAGGATCATGGCCATATATTTTTGCATTTCAAAAACACAGGGCAACACTCCTCTTGCTATCCACGAGACCAGAGAAGGAATTTTTGAGAAAATTGATCGATTTTTCGGGCTTGAAGACTGTGCGGCACGCCTGTAGGGTTGCGCGGCGTGTTCAGGCAGAGTTTTAACACATAGTTGCACTACTACGCGGCGCGCCTGTAGGCACTGGTCACGACGGCCCGACGATGACCCAACAACTTTCTTGTGCACGGCGCTCTCTCATTTCAAACGTGTCGCGCATGTTTCAAGCCATCAAAATGCCTCCAAAAGCTTTCAAAGCTGCTAAAACCCCTCAAAAAATAGTTGCTATCGAACTTCAAGGTATGTTGGGGGAAAAAGGTTTGAAAAATATTGTTATAGTTAGTTGAAAGTGAAGTGGTCATTTTTTATGTCAAAGGCCTAAACGCTGCCCTCAGAACAGTGCATCAACATAAACCTGCAAGTCATGATATACTCAATAGTGAAGGCTTTGTCAAAATTGTGAAGATAACCTTACTATGGTAAAACAAAGTTAAACTCTGTCAGCTATATAGTGGAGAAAACAGTGCTTGGGAGGTTCGATATTTTGGTTTAAAACTCGAAATTGCCATGGTTTTGTTTGCCCAAACCCTGACATACTGAAACCGGTGGATTTTTATTGCTATCAAAAGACCATACAAACTGCCCTCAAAAAAATGTTTAAAGGTGGAGATACTGTTTAAAGGGAGGAAAAACAGGGTTTGAAAAGTGAAACAGTAGGCCTAATTTCAAACAGCAGTGATCCTTCTACAAGTGTTTTGTCATTTCAAAGTTTTCCTCGGTGTGGTGAAGAGAAAAGTTAGGGCTGCCTCTTTAACCATAAAACAAGCTTTAGTATGTGAAGCTGTCATTTCCATTTAGTTTTGTTGGTCAAAATCTGTGCAAGAAAATAGTGAAGACAAGGAAGGTGTGTTGATTGTGAGGAGTTTTTTCTGTTTGTCTACTACAAAGTTGTATGTTCTCACACCAAAACACAAAGAGTTGGGTAACCTTACCCAAACATAGTGACCCTTTGACTGTGTGTATCTTTTGTTGACTTTGTACTTTTTTTAAAAAAATTGTTTGTTGATTGGCATACAAAGAGAAAGGACAGTTTTTTGGGAGGAACAGAGAACTAATATCACAGAAACATCTCACACATCATTTGAAACAAATTTGCCTTGATCAAAACAGTGATTTACAAAGAAGACAGAGTTTTGTTTGAAAAAACATTCTTGAAATCCTTTTGAGGCAGTTTGGTTTTGAAAAGAGCATCCAGAACAAGATGCCTCCCAGGCAGGATAGTAGCAGTGGATTGCATAAGAGATATGAACCTATTTCCACTGAAGAAGTGAATGCGCACCCATCAGTCTTGTTCAATTTCCATGAGGTCGGGTGTTTAGATTTTTGTCAAAGGGTGCAAGAGGTGAAGAGTTTCTCTCCTTTGACATATCTTTGTGCTTTAAGGTTTCGAGACAAGCATTTCCAGTTGGCAGACCTTGACTTCAAATTCTCCCCAAGATCCATCTCCAAGGCCACTAAAATTCCCTATATTGGTGAGAAATGGTTTAAAAAAATAAATTTGGACTCAGATGATTACAAGCCGTTTCTAAAGCCTGAGCACAGAGAGTCATGTCCTTCTATTTTCCCTTTCTCATATCTTTTAGCCAGCTACGCCCCTCTCATGAAGATTATCATGAAGTACTTCACTTGTGAGGGAAGATTCTCCTGAATTTATGCATATCACATTCGACTGCTCATGCATTTCACTAGAGCCAGATTGCTAAATCTTCCTTTCTTCTTACACAAGAGCATTGAGAAAATGGCCTCCACTGTTCAGAAGAAGCCCCCTTCACAGCAAATAGCCTGTCTCTTCCATCACTCTCTCATCAAAATCATCATCCTTCATCAGCTTGAAAAGAGGGAGGTCTCTTGGGATGTTTTCATCACTCATCCAGATTTCTCCACTGTCCCTCCAGTCCATACATCCCCTACACCTCCTACTCATCATCCCTCACCTTCTTCTAGCAGACCTATTCCTAAAAAGCTCAAGTTTACTATAGAACAAACAAAGGAACATGAAGAAGGAGAAGAAAGTGACCAGCAAGAGGAATAAGGACATGAGAAGAAAGAAGAAAGTGTTGAACAGCAGCATGACAGTGATGATGAACAGCAACAAGGGGAGGAGGAAGAAAGTGTTGAACAACAGACTCATGATGAGGGTGAATAGTAGCCTTATGAGACAGAGCAGCAGCATGAAGATGATGAACAAGGACAAGAAAGAGATGAACAGGGGTAGCCTTATGAGACAGAGCAGCAGCATGACAGTGATGAGCAAGGGCAGCCAAAAGATGATACACAGTAGCCTCCTCAAGAATAGCAGCCTCCTCAAGAACAGAAGCCTCCTCAAGAAGAACAAAATCCTCCTCAAGAAGAACAGCAAACTCATAAAGAAGAGAAGCAAGGTGACAAAGGTAAAGGGGCCATGCCCTCTTCTCCTAAAAAGGCCAAGCCCCAGATAGCAAAGAAAAGAGTGCCTAGAGTGGTCACTCCAAATGTGACAAGGGCCCTCCGAAGTAAATGAAAATTTCCAAAGAAGCCCATGATTGATTTGCCTAGGAGGAAGAGCACTAGAATAGCCACCCAAAGCAAAGGGAAGGGTAAAGAGGAAGGCAGTCATGAACAGGAGAGTGCATTCGACATCATCCAAATCCAAAGCGATGATAGTGATAATGAGGCCCGGATTCTAGAAAGCCTCTTGATCCATAGAGAAAGAAAAATTGATGCATTGAAGGATGATCTTCATAGAGCTAGGAATTTCAATCAATTTCTGCAAATCCAAAATAGGAAAATGAGTGTCCATATGGCTATTTATGAGACACGGGCAACCAAGTACAAGAAGGAGGCCTCCAAAGCCCAAGCAAGGTTGGAAGAACTCATGGGTGATTTCGATGAAATTGAAGGCGAACATCAGCCTAAGCGAAAGAGGCCAAGAACCATGGGGCTTAAAAAATCCATTGAGAAGCAAAAAGAAGAGGAAAAAGACCTTCTCCAATCTACCCCTCTCACTGTATTGTTCGAACAAGAGATAGAGAACAATAGGGAGGCATGGCTTGAGAGAGTAAATGACCACTTGGAGAAGAAATTGGAGAAGGAAAACAGGGATTTAGACCTTCAAAGGAGAATGACGAGGCATTATAAAAAGTTAAATCAGTTTGCCCAGCGCAAGTTGAAGGCTGCTCAAGAAAAACTCAAGGAGGTTAAAGGGAAGCGCCCAGCACGGAAAGTGAGGAAAGACACATCAGGACTTCAAATTTTTTACTCTACTTCACAACATGTTGCTGAGAACCCTTGAGGGTCATGCTCACCAATTTTGGGCGATTTTCGACATATTTTGGTTTTTTGGCATTTTTGGGTTTTTGGCCAAAACTTATAGGCTTCGCCATTTCAGTTTGGAGAATCATCAAAGGAGGATAATGGTATCATTGGATGCCATAATTTCAGGAGCACACACTCAATGATTTTCAGGACATTTTAAGATCATTTTCTCCCCCGAAATGGCGGAAAATGCCCGTTTTTTCTACACTCTGCCCGGTCTATCAGCAAACCTTATTTTCTAGGTTTTTACACACAGGCCTGTTTTTGGAGGACTTCTAGGCATAAAATTGGGAAAATTCAAGTTGTTCCATAAATTAGACACTCAAATCTTTCCAACAAGCTATCATGAGCCTCGTTTCGACATCGGGAAGGCTGCCAAACGTTGCCGGCAAGTCATGGGACCTTTTGCTAATGAATTTTTTGAGTATTTTTGTAAAAATTGAACCTTTAAAAACTTCTTTTTCCTCATGTGCGTTTAGCTATTTTTGCACATGAGAAGTTATGAAAAGTCAATTTATTTCCCTCTTTTAGCATTTTTTAGATATTTTATGAGATATTTTGTGCCTTGGGTTTTGCAAAGCCTTAAGGACAAGATAAGATATTTTGGATAGGCCAATGAGAGTGCAAATTGAACTAAGAGGTTTTCCTCACTTGAGCCTATATATTCCAAAGGCTTTTATTGTAAACAAGGCTGGAACTTGATGATAGAAGCAATATATGGTCATATAAGCTTTGGAAGAAATACTTGTCTCATGCTTTTGGATAGTCTCTTGGATGTTCTTGGATGATGAAAGAGGATTGTTGTTGGATTCCATGACTTGGTAGAATGGTATAGTGTCTCTCTCTTTGTTTTGTTTCCTAGTTTTCATTTATAAATCCATGTTTCTTGCTTGCTATAGAACATTAGAGAAAAAATTTGAGACATGCCCTTGGAGGCACTTCAAATTTCATGTTTCTTCATAGCTTCCATGTTTTCTTCATTCTTAGTCACATTAAATAATTCTTGATTGCTCTTTAATAACTTAAGGATATTGTTGCTTGTTTCATTCATGGTTTTATGTATCCTAAGTATGATTTACAGTATGCCCTGCTTACTCATGGCTAGCCATAGCTCCATCCATGAAATTTCTCTTTGACTGATTAGATTGTCATTTGTTGAACCAAGGAGGTCTTGTTCCGATCTTGCCCTTTTCCTAAGACTATGAAATCTTGTTTTCAAAGTGCCCAATAACTTGAAGTACTGTGTTTAGGCATTCCGGCATAATGATTTGAGTTGTTTGTCTTTCTTAAGTGTATTTCCCCAAAGTCTGATAGCCATTTCCCAAAGTTAGAGAGTTATATATCTCTATGCATGGCTTGAATGTTTATTTCTATGTATTAATTAGCTTATAGTTACATTTCTCATGATTAATGGTTTGCCCTACCATGTTTATGTCAACTATTAAACTAGTTATGCTTGAAATCCTTTGTTGTTCCCAAACTTGATGTCCATTTTATTCCATTTTGCCCAAAAATCCTTTCTACCTTGAATCAAATCGTCCCTTCAACAGCCTTGTATCACCATCCGATAGCTTTCTTGACTTTTTTGACCCCATATCCCAGTTGATCTGACATCTTTTTACCTATCTTATATCTTTGATCAGTTTCATCCCTCACAACCTAAAAACCAAAACCAAAAAACCTTCTTCATAACTAGCCTAAAAATAGAACACAATAAGCAAACACACAGATATCCCTTACACAAATAGAGAGAGCCCTCTCTGAGTCCAGGAAGGCTAGGTCCTTGGGCTCCAAAGACTGGTTTGATGTTACACTGTCATTTGGCTTGCCAATCAGCCAAATCACGGGGCACTAACAGTATCTTAAAATTTTATTTGCTTAGTACCTGTAATATGTTATAAAATGCTCTTGCGCATATGATGTTGTTTACGTAAACTATTCTATGATAATCTCGAGTTGCAGATCCATCCACCACTATCGATCTGTTCCCCTTCTGCATGTGGTCGCGGCACGCCTCGGGTGAGACTCTCTGCTCTCCGGAGTAGGGTGAAAATGCCAGTGTCGTTCTAGACTACAGCAGACTCCCTTGTTGGCCTCAATCTCTGAACCTAGGTCTTGCCTGTGAGACCTGTTTTCTCGCCAACATGAAGGTGTATAGTCTGATTTATCCTTCTGATCATGTCATTCTCTTCAAACTGTACTTCCTGAATGAACTTCATAACTGGTACACCAAGTCTGGTTGGAAAAATTTCATCTATACCATACACAAGATGGTAGGGTGACATCCCAATATATTTATTCAGTGTTAATCTGCCAGCCTAGAGTGCATGTACTAGCTTTGTGTGCCAAGACTTCTTGTTGTCCTCCAGCAACTTCTTGATTATGTTCACCAAACTCTTGTTTGAGGATTCTGCCAGCCCATTACCTTGAGGGTAATAAGTAGTAGAATGACCCAATGTAATCTTATATTTGTGAAAAAATTCAACCATCTTCTTGGATCCAAATGCTGCTGCATTATCAGTGATGATCTTCCTAGGACATCCAAATCTAGAGAGGATGTGAGTCTCAATGAATTTTATGATGACAATCATTAGCTTTCCTAGAAGGGATGGCTTCTATCCATTTGGTAAAGTAGTCTATTGCAGTGAGAATCCATTTATTTTTTGTAGATGAGGGTGGATGGATTTATCCTATGAAGTCAAGTCCCCAGTGTTGAAAAGGAGCTTCAATAGTGATTGGATGCAGAGGTAAGGGCAGCGACTTTCTTTTGCCTTCAAAAAGTTGGCATTTCTGATAGGCAATTATTATCTTGTGTACATCTAGAAAGAGGGTGGGCCAATAGTAACCAGCTCTAAGGATTTTGTTGGCTGTTGTCTTCTAGTAGAGGTGGCCTCCACATTCTCCTTCATGGAACTCGTGCCTAACCTTCTCTGCATCATTCTTAGGCAAACATTTAAGCAATATTCCACTTTCATTTTTCCAATAAAAACATTTATCTATAATGCAGTAGTTTACATCTTTCAACTTTAAAAACCTTGCCTTTGTTTTTGATAAACTAGGAGGTGTATTCAAATTAAGCAAAACATATAGAATATCAACATACCAAGAGGAATTCATAAAATGGTCTTCAATAATGGGTGTTGACAGCTCCTCTTGTTCATCTAAAGCATTTATCATATTAATATCAAGAACTTAAAAATTGGATTTAGCCATTAATCTATCTAGACCTTGGCCTTTAATGAGTTTAGTGGGCTTGTTTTCTAAATCATATTCAAGTATCACAGCTATCCTCTTACCTCTCTTTCCATCTGGGTCCTGTGTTAGAATGTCTTTCACAACTGAATTTGGGACAAAGCCAATGATGTGGGAGTGCAATATGTATACTCTGAAGTCTTTTAAAGATTTGACTAATTCAAAGGCTTGTTTTTCCATAATGTTGTACTTCAAGGGTGCATCTCTCAAAGCCTTGCTAAAGAATGCAATACGCTGCTCTTGTCCCTGTGGATTTTTCTGTAAAAGGACAACAGCTATTGTATGTTCTGATGCAAATGAAAAAACATAAAAATATTTTGAAAAACCAGGACTTATTAGAACTGGTGTTTTGGTTAATCTTGTTTGACCAGCTCAAAGGATTTCTTTTCTTCCAAGGTCCACTTAACCCCTTGCTCATTTTTCATCATGTTTTTTATGTTCCTTAGGAGCTCAGCCAAGATGGGTATGAACCTTCTCAAGAAATTAATATTTCCAATGAAAGATTGTAGTTCCTTGATGTTTCGAGGATGAGATATTTGCAATATAACCTCAATCCTTTTTGGGTCTATCTTTATTCCCTCTTCTGAAATAATGTGCCCAAGAAGCTTACCTTCTTGGAGACCAAACAGTGTTTTCTTTGGATTTAAAGATATCCCAAACTTTCTGCATTTCTCGAATAATTTTCTCAAGTGTTCTAAGTGCTCTTCATCTGTCTTGGAAAATACAGTGACATCATCAAGGTAAATAATGATGAAGTAGCATAATTCCTATGAGAATGCAATGTCCATGGCTCTCTGAAAATTTGCACCAGCATTCAGTAGACTAAACAGCATTATCACATACATGAAAGTGCCCCAAGGTGTAGTCAAAGTTGTCTTTAATTGATCATCAGGATGAACGAAAATCTGATTGTATCCTGAGTAGCCATCTAGCAAAGAAATTCGTTTAGAACCAACTACCCTTTGTAAAATATGGTCCATCTTGGGTAAAGGGTAGTTTTCCTTCAATGAAGCTTTGTTTAAGTCTCTAAAGTCTATAAAAAGCCTAATATCTCTTGTTTTCTTCCTAACTGACACCAGATTAGACACCCATTCTGAATATCTAATAGGGACAATAATACCAGCTTCATACATTTTCTTGATTTCCTTTCAACCAAAGGTAACTGAACAGAGTTTATTCTGCGCAGTTTTTGTTTAAATGGCTTTTGGTTTTCCTTGAGAGGGATTTTGTGCTGAATTATTTCAGTGTCATAGGATTTCAGATCCTCATAACTCCACGCAAAAATATCAGAAAATTCTTTAAACAACTCTATGTATTTGAGTTTAATGTGAGTTGGTAAAGTCTTAGACAGTTTGATTATTTTTTATTTTAATTCACTGCCTATATTACACTCTTCAACTTCATTCTCGACAGGCTCTAGTTTTTTTTTCTTAGCCACATCATTGAAATCAAACAATCATTCTAAAGTGGCTGGACCTTTTGGAAAACTTTGATTGTTAGACTGCAGAGTTTCTAAGTCTTCTGTTTCTAACTCTGCAATCATTTTTGTTGAGTTTTCAGATTTGTTAGATAGCAGATTGACATCGGCTATCTCAGGAGACTTTTCTTCTTCATCAAGAAAATTTTCTTCACTAGGGAAGTCTGTTTCATAATTCGAATCTGAACTGGGTAGTTCGAATTCATTTTCTGAACTGCATGAAGTCTTCTATTTTTTTGTCTCTGTAAAACACTTGCCAATACTTCTCGTTATCAGGGACAGCTGGTATGAATTTAATTTGAGTTGTGCATTGTTTGGTTTCTTAAGGCGTTAAGCATGTTCTAGCAGCAAAAGCTAAATTGTGGGCCATGATATTCCTTTTTCTTGGGACAAAAATAAATTGGGATTCCTAAAACGTTTTTAATAAATCCATGACATCGTTTTGATAGGCTGTAATTTTGGGGTGATTAGCGTTGTATTCCCCATTTACTTGCCTAATGATTAATTTTGAATCTCCATGCACTTTTATTCTTTTGGCTCCTAACTTCTTCAACAAATCTAAGCCTAAAAGAAGGGATTTGTATTCCGCTACGTTATTCTAACACTGAAAGTTTAATCTATAGGAATGGCCTTCCATGTGGTTGTTCTCAGTGTTTCGTATCCAGACACCTGCACCAGCATTGCTCCTAGTGCAAGACCCATCAAAGTTCATACTCCACAGAGGACTGGTTTTTGGTTCAGCAGTTTGGTCACTATGCTCTTCAACCAACGTGCTTTCATATTTTTCTTGAATATCGGCACTTTGTTGAATTCGTTTTAATTCCTCATAATTTTCATTATATTGAGGACTTCTTTCTTGACTCTCAAGGTTTAAAAGCAATGGATGCGTGATTTGTAGCTCTAGACCCGTGTTTATTTTGTTGTAGTTTATGGGTTCAGCAAACTATTTCAACACTTCTATGTTGTCTTCCTCCTCCTCTCTATATGCCATTAAATCAGTTAAGGTCACTTGTTCATCTAATGTTTCATCGTTAAAAAGGATAAATGAATCAAGGCCTATGTTTACATAATAAAGAGGAGAGTTTTGTGGTCTCTCTTGGCTAGTAACCATGTATTGCATATGGGACTCCTTGTAAAGTCTTCTTGTCTGATTGAAAACAGGGATGGTCGCATAGGTCATGTCCATCTGCATAGTTCCTTTTAATTTAGCTCCCCAAGATCTTGATAATAGCATACCATATTTTTGGGGTACATCAGCCACAACAATATCCATGACTAAACATTTGGTTGGGATTTTCTCTAAGTTAACACAAAGGTCTTTGATTAAACCTAAACATTTCACTCTACTTGAGTCAAAGGAGTAAAGATCTTTGTAAGGTCTGGTGCTTTCAAGGCCTAGGCTCTCCATTACAACTTTGGGCATTAAATTGTGAGAGGCCCCTGAATCATGCATAGTGTTATGTAAAATCTTGTCATGAACATTTAAACTAACGTAAAAAGGAGGAACTGGTCCCTCTTGATATCTACCCTCAATCTTAGGACCAAAAATGAGCTCTGGCTGGTCATCATTAAGATTGACAGTGTCATTATTCTCCTCTATGCTTAAAGCCTTAAAAATTTGGGATATATATACATTTTAGGCAGCTAACTCAATAAGAGGGACATAGATCTTGATTCTGGAAATTTCCTGCTCCAAACTAAAAGGCATCTGATTCATTGAAGTCCTTGTTTCAGCCTTATTAACTGCCACTCTATCAGCAAAATCAGTTTGCAAATTTTCTCTATTTACATTTGACAAAATTGTTTTAACAGGAGTACTAGCTGATGTGCTAACACTGCTAAGATCTGCACTCTGTTTTTCAGTACTTTGAGTGCCTTTTTCCTTGTTTCTATCAGAATTTCCAGCCATTGTTTTATCTTTCTGTTTTGTAGTCTTGGGTTTATTCACAGTGTTGTTTTGTGAAGAATTGTTAGAGGTTTTGTTGTTGGTGGTTTCCAGATTATTTTTACTCCTAAGGTCATATTCCTTTGTGGTTTCTATGATGACATTTTCCATTTCCTGATAGTAATATTCATCTTCTGGTCTCTTGTCATCATAGGGTGTATACAGACCTTGTTTTCTATTGTAATGAAATTCAAAGTCATCATTATCTACTCCCAACATATTAATATCATCCTCCTCTATTTGTTCTAATGTTTCTTCAACCTCACTTACATAATTTTGATGAAAAGGAGGAGTGATCTACTGATCATCCTCCCTTGGTCTATTTTGAGGCTAGTTTCTTTTGAAATTCTGATTTTGGTTCTGATTTCTATTTTGAGGAGTTGTTTGGTTTTGACTAGCTTGTGCTCTCTCAAGTATGCTCATCTTTTTCATCATCTCCTCCATCATTATTTCCATCTTTGAGCATGATGTGGAAGGTGTATATTCCTCTCTAAAGGACACTCTCTTCTCATTCTTCATTCTTGCTCTTTTCTCCATTAAATTAACTTCCACATCCAGAGCGCCTTTTTGCATATCTTCAAGAATTAAAGGATCTCTCTCTCTCAGCTGATAGGCCATCTCAGGATCAAATCCTTCAGGAAACTTGTTTAAATCTGAGCCTTGTGGAGGTTTTAGGTCTGGGGGAAGGGCATTGTAAACGCTGTTAAACCTAGTGCAATAGGCTTGTATACTTTCCCCAGCGTTTCTTTGGATATTTTTATAATCAGAAAGTATTTGAAGAAGGTTTTTTCTGACTTCCCATTTATTTAAGAAGGTCTGATGGAAGGCTTGGAGATCATTAATACTATGAGGGGTTAAGCCTTTGAGCCATTTTCTTACTTCTCCCCCTAAAATCTGATCAAATAGTCTAAGTTTGACAGATTCATCATCAATTTCATTTATGTCAAAGTAGTCATTCATCTTATCCACATTATGTGAATCAGTAGTGGCATTAATAGCATCATACAATGGTATCTTGGACTTATATTCATGTGGAAGATTGACTAAGGGTAAAGGAAGGACCAACGGGGCATACCATGCTGCCATGATAGGAGGTGGAGGTGGATTTACAAGAGGTGGATTAACAAAAGGGAAAGTGGGCTGGAGTAGAGTGGTTGGGATAGTGGATGTATGAAGAATAGATGTGGATGTACCAACAATAGATTGTTGAGTTGATCTTGTATGAGAGACACCTAAATTGTAAAGGAAAATTAAATCAGGTGGTGTTGTTTCTCTACTACCAGGATGTTCACTTGTTTCTGGAGATGAAAGTGAAGACTCTGAATCTAGCTGAACTGAATCATCAAGCGACCTAGTTCTAAATGTATTTCTTAATTCAACTTGTGATTGTTGTAGAGCTGCAAGGTTTTCAGGAACAGAATTAGCTCTCAAGGGTGATCTGAAAACAGTTGAAAATTTATCCTTAGGAGACTTCCTAAGTATTCTTTCAGGGTTATCAACTATCTCAGGTGGGTTTGGGTCAGGGTAAGCTCTGGTATAAATATTTCTAGGAGCCACTATGTTGTGTTTTTTAGACCCAAGTAAAGAATAAAAGTTAAACCAGATATGACAATCTTTAAGTGGCTAACTGATCTTTTTAAAATAGAAAAATTTAATCCTAAAGTCCTCTAACTGAGTGTAAATGATGTTATGATGATAATGGGTCTTCCAAGTGGAGTCTTAAGGTCTGTTTTAGGATTGTGGAGTCACCAGGTGGAAATTTTTATCTCTTTTGGAGGTAAAAGGTTTTATGGTCCACCACCATGTTTATTTGAATACCAATCTGAAATATTTTTGGGTTTTCTGAGTTATTTTTAGTCTTATGGGTTCTAAGAGTGAACTAAATCAGTTTCAACACTTAGCTACAGTGATGAGACAAATACAGTTTACTCTTATGGCTAAGCTAGTTGATCCTTCAAGGTTTGATAAGATCTTATGTGAATCCTAAGGTCTACTTAGTTTGTCGTTGATTCAAACAAGTTTTATCATGATTACCGCTTGCTTGGTAGTGCTTGAAGAGGGTTGCTTTTACTCACTAAACATTGAGTATTTGGCCAGAAATGTTATGCCTGGTAGGTTAACTAGCTAATGTATCAAATTTTCTTGTTTAAAGGGTAATCTTAGATCTTAAAGGTGTCTAGGATAAAAATACTCAAAATTCCCAAGCGGAGTCGCCAGAAATGTTAGCTCCCTGTAATTTGCAAGACTGGAAAATACAAACTGCAGAGAGAGCACTTGAACCACTTTGGGATTCTAGGATATAGCCCTCCTGAATCCAGAGAGGGATCTCTCTATAAGTGCAAAGATTGATTGATCGTTAAGGCTTTTGGGTATGATATTAGGCTAGTTATTAAGAACAAGGGTTTTGTTTTGGTTTTGGATGGTTGAGCATGATTACTAGTTGAGTGGAAAGTCCTAAAAAGAAATATTTTCAAAGGTGTGAAGTTGCAAGCAATCAGAACAAGCTTTGGCTGATTAGATAGATATAACGCTGGTTTTTAGTCCATTGGGCTATAGAGTCATAAAAGGGCTTTAATTGTGCAAAAATTTCAAGAGTGGTCCAAGGGGCAAGTCATCTATATCACAAGATATTTTGGATTAAATGATGGAATGGAAAAAATAAAAGTGTTGAAGGGGTGGAAACAGACAATAATATCAACTAGGATTTATCAGTATGTCCAAAAAAGAAAAGCCTTTTAAGTAACTATTTAAAACTGGCCAAAGGACAGGGCTAACCATAGACTTATTTGGACAAGTTCGTATTAAAGTTAACTCAAGAGACAAACAATCCAGTAATCCACATAATTACTTTCAGAAGGGATGAAAACGGATAAGAAAAACAAAGTGCAGCCTAAGATCAAATAAGATACGTTTAAATCTAGACTACTTTCAGCATACACTTAGGGAAACTTCCAGAACTACCTTCAGAGAAAGAAGCCAGAAAACAGGGCAAGCCGTCACTTTTCTAGTCTAACTTTACTAAGAAAATAATGAAAATAACATTCAAGAACGATTTTTAAAGTAAACAGTAGGACGAGGGAACGCCAGCATTCCTAACTGCTTGAACTTTATTGAATCATTCTTAAATACACGATTTGGAGGAAAACATTGAGATAAAGCTTATCAGTCAGAGAAGGTACTGTAAACAGTAAATCCTAACTCTATGCTTGCTATTCTTTATCAGAGAAAAAATGGACAAAATGGTATACATGAAAGGAAAAACAATAACACAAAAAGAAGCACTTCACCAGTGATATAGACCAGGATCCCAAGAATCAGCTTGTATATTGATGTCAATCCAGTTACATTCTTCAAGTCCAATTTTTCAGTTCAACAATAATCTTCACTTATCAGCCTAACTTATTTGATTACAAACAGAGCTTCAAGAGCCTTTGAACACTATTTACATGTAGAAGTTTCGAGCACAAGTATATTTCAAAGTTCTGCAACCAACCCTTTACAATGAGCTCCTCAAGAAGATTTTATAGAAAGAATGAGGAGGTCGAAAGAGAGAAAATATCTTCTAAGTTCAATTAATACAGTTAATGCTTCTTGGCCTTTTAGGGGCTCAATGGAGAAGATTACAGATATTTCCTCTGTATTAATTGTTTTACATTAAATATTAAGCTTGCTCGGAAGCTTTTGTTGACTTTAAGGCTCTGTGTCATCTTTGTAATAACTCTTCTGATATTTTGCAATAAGTTCCTTTGGCTGAATTAATTGTTTGACTATATTGAGGAAAATATCATCTGTTCTAGTCATAACTCAGCCTCTTTTGAATGCTTTGAGGCTACAGGTTGCTTTTGGTAGCTAAGAGGAATCAATTAGCCTCTGATGTGGTAGTGGAGGCATTCTCGGTCTATTAGATATTATGGGTTTGACCTAAAACATGACTAATCTACTTCTGATATGTGTATTAGGCATAATTACGCCTGAATTATGTCTTATGTTCTTTAACTGCATTTAATTTAGTGGATTAGGCTTTTGATTTTCGATCTTAGCCGTAATCCACCCAAACTGTGTAAAACATCTTTAATTCTTCATCTTTGGTTCGATTGGATCTTCAACATTGATACTCTCTGTTTTAACTATGCTTTGTTGTGTCTTGTTGATGTGCAGGTGCGCAGAGGGTTTTATAATGCCGCCAGAGTTCATGAGACACTGACAAACGCTGATGGAAAACCCCGTGGAACAATCCCTTTAATGAATAAAGGCCTAGAGGGTCGTCACCCTTGGCCTCTGTTTTTCTTTTAACATAATGGAAAAACCTTTGAAACCTACACAATACAAGAAAATTTAATAAAATCCTGCGTATTTGGGTAAGACTACTTTGGAGGCTTAGGTTTGGAGCGCAGCCATTGGATGAAAGCATCCAACGGTGGAGATTGATCGCTCAGGTTCAAAGGGAAGCGGTCGAATAAATAGTGGGAGATTAAGTTAGGGCCGTTGATCTGCAGAGATCAACGGTCAGGAGTAATCGTAATAATATAATGTGAAAGGGTCACATTATAATAATATAGGAAAAAATGTGAATAAATTACAAAGGAAATAGGTTTAGAACCTTTTGCGGAGGAAATATGCATTGGAATGAAATTCGGGGTTTCCAAACGATCGTGGGCCGTTGGATCAGATTGGCCCCTGAGATCAACGGTTGTGGTTGATCTATGAAATCCCTTGGAAGAAGGCGTAGGGTGATATTTCAATGATCAGATCAAATATGAGCCGTTGATCTGTAGAGATCAACGACGGGGAATGAATGCGATGAAACACAGTGTAAACGGGAAGGGTGGTTTCGGCTCAAAGAAACCATCGATATTTCACAGCAAAAAGGCGGGTAGGCGGTTTCAACTTTTTGAACGTGATATGGATTTTAGCCCGACACATCGCATTCAAAACCACTTATATCACACAGCTCTAGAGAATTAACCTTCGTGCTTAAATCTGCGCGAAAATGCGCGCTGGCCGTTAGATCTGGGGCGTCAGATCGGACGGCCTTGAGAGAGCGCAATATAAATAATATGCGCGAGCGGAATGAGGTGGGGGTAGGAGAAAGCGGTTTCAATCTGAGCTGTTGGATCAAAAAATGAATGGAAGGGATTAAATCTGGGGCAGGTAGGACCCAAAGGAGTTGGGCCTGTCGCGCTTATTATTAGCAGTTAGATGAAACGAATCAACGGTGGAGATTTGATCTGTGGGATAATGAAATAATATATAAGGTAGAGAATGGGTCAATACGGGACATTGATCTACAGAGATCAACGGCTGAGATTTCCCCAAAAAATATTATAAAGGGGGGCTTCATAAATTTAACAAAGGTTTCTGGCTCAAATCTGGACTGTCGGATCTTGACACGTGGACAGCCCAGATGCCATCAGAGGTCTGCGATCAGCGGAGGCAAAACAGAATGGGCGCCGATGCGATTAGTTGTGGACTGTTGATCTGAGGGCCAGATCAACAGTGGAGAATGAGTCAGAGGAGGTCATAAGCAGAGGGAAAGGCTTAGGGATGGAGTGATAAGGGCCATCGGATCAGGGAAAGGCATAAAAGATCGACAACTGATAATCCATCAGGAAACCGCCAATCGGGAGGGGAAAATAAAATAATACAATGCGCCCAATGGAAATCTCCTATGCGATATTGTGCTAGCCGTTTGAATGGTGCAAGATCAATGGCAAAGAATGGCTCCAACCAATGAACGGCAGGCTTAGTTATAATATGAAAAAATCGAATTTTTATGGAATACAAAGGATTATAGGCTTCGAGGCGGGTTATTTATAATGCTTTATCGCCCGATTGCAAGGCTGTTTGGTTATATGAAAAAGATAAAGGGACTGGGGTTTATATACAAAAGGGTGAATCGACATCAAAATAAAGGTGAGGGTCATTCAAATGCGCCCGATGAAAGTCTCCGATGCCAGATTTCATTTATTGTCGATCGATGTTAAATCAACGGTCTTTATCATTTAAAACATTGAACTGGTGGGTTTATATAACAACATAGGAAAAGTGGGTTTTTACAAAATACAAAGGGAAGTTCATATCGGGAAGGTTTATTTACAAGTTTTAGTGCCCGATTGCGGGCTTCAGGTTTTATAAAGAACGCAAAGGCTCGGGGCTTACATACAAAGGAGCCAATCGGCATCGGGGGGTTTTATAAACAAAAACTTGCGCCCATCGAATGTTTCTGATGCGATAAGTGCTCGGGACTATTAGCACTTGGTTCTAGCACCAAGGTATATAGTGGGGAAGTGGTTTAGGGCTTAGCCCAAAGGGGCTTAGGCCCATAGTCAAAAAGACCATTTTTAATGAAGTTTTCAAGGATTTTCAATGGATTTGGGGGTTTCATTAAGGTTCAATTATGAGTTTTAAACCTTATAAAAGGGATTTTATGAAGGGAAGAAGGGAATAAATGAAAAATAGAGGAATTTTATGAGGAAAAAGGGGATAAAAAGGAGGTTAATGATGAAGGGAAGGAGGAGTCAAAAATGATGAAAAATGGAGTTTTTAGCAATCTTTTTCTTCAGGGAAAACAACAGAATTTTAGATTTTAATAGGGAAACAGTAGTGAAGATTAATCAGAGGATAAGGTATCTTCATAAGACTTCAAGAATTAACAATTTTGCAATAAAAATTTTTTCTTGAAGGCTTCAAAAATGATTTAGCCACCATTTGATATAACAAATTTTATAGGTGGATAACCGAATGGGTAGTAGAACTACATTTTTCAAAAGTAGGAAGAAAGGATTCATTAGTACACCCAGATGTACAGTCTATTTTGGACAGATATTCTACAGTGTTTGGAGACATTCCACTTGGGAGACCTCCTGACCGAGGTTTTTAGCACACTATTGAGTTGGAGCAAGGGATCCAAGCAGTGATCACCACACCCTATAGGCATCCCAAAGCCTATAGAGATGAGATTGAAAAGGCCATTCAAGAGATTTTGGCTTTGGGGCATATTCGGCCTAGCACCAATCCTTTTGCCTCTTCAGTGGTCTTGGTGAAGAAGAAAGATGGCACATTGAGAATGTTAATTTATTATAGAGCTTTGAACAAGAAGACTGTGAAGAACAGGTGCCCAATTTCAAGGATCGATGAGTTGATGGATGAGCTAAGAGGGTCCAAGTATTTTTCCAAGATTGACTTGAGATCAGGATATCATCAAATCAAGGTGAGGGATCAAGACATCCCCAAGACAGCATTCCGATGTCACTATGGACATTTTGAGTTTTCGGTAATGCCTTTTGGGCTAACCAATGCTTTGGAAACATTCCAATATTGCATGAACCACATCTTTTGTAGTCACTTAAGTAAGTTTGTATTGGTCTTCTTTGATGAAATTCTTATTTATAACCGCACATGGGGGGAGCATTTACAACATATTGAGGAAGTATTGCGCATTCTTAAGGAGCATAAATTCTATGTTAAGCTCTCTAAGTGTGAGTTTGGGCTCATGGATATGCTTTACTTGGGCCACAACATTGGAGTGCATGGGGTGAGATTCCATGAAGAGAAGATCCATGCTATTAGATATTGGCCCGAACCAAAGAATGCCACAGAACTTCGGGGGTTTGTAGGCATCTGTACCTATTACCGAAACTTTTTAAAAGGGTTCTCTCAACTAGCAGCACCACTTACAGATCTAACTAAGAAGGGAGCTTTTAGTTGGACAACCACAGTGTAGAGAGATTTTGATAAGCTCAAGGAGGTGATGAGTAGCTGCCCAGTATTGGTCCTACCTGATTTTACCCAACCTTTTGTGTTGGAATGAGATGCTTTGGGGGAAGGCATTGGAGCAGTATTGATGCAAGGGGGACACCCCATAGCTTTTGAAAGCTATAAATTGTTGCCACATGAGAGAATATACCCCATATATTATAAGTAGATGTTGGCTATTATGCATTCTTTAGCCAAGTTCCGGCAATATTTGGTGGGGAATAAATTCCGAGTGAAGATTGATCATAATAGTCTCTGATTCTTTCTTGAGCAGAAGCAGGTTCAAGAGAGGCAACAGAAATGGGTGAGTAAGATCCAAGCATATGACTTTGACATAGAATATGTCAAAGGGAAGAGTAATGTAGTGGCAGATGCTCTATCTTGGAGGCCATCAGTGTTGACCTTGATGAACATGGATGCAGATTGGAAGGCTCAGTTGTTAGTGGAATACTCCAAAGACCACTTTGCATGTGAGATCCTAGATGGATTGGTGACCTATGAGAGGTATAGAGTGATGGATGAGGTCATCTATTACCAAGATCGGGTCTTCTTGGCTAGATATTCTAAGCTCAAGAAGAAGATTTTGCAGACATCACATGATTCCCCACTTGCAGGGCATCAAGGATTCACCAAGACATATTGGGATATTCGGGAGAGATTCTCATGGAAGGGTCTCAAGGAAGATGTAATCCAACACATCAAGGAGTGCGTAATTTTCCAGCAGAACAAAGGAGAGCACAACCATCTTGCAGGATTTTTGCAACCACTCCCTATTCCGTATAGTAAATGGGAGAGTATTTCCATGGACTTCATCACCGGTCTACCTACAGTACAGGGTGAAGATTTTATCTTTGTAGTTTTTTATTGACTAACAAAGTATTCACATATATTTTCTATTTCCGCATGATATACTTCTTCATAGGTAGCTGAGCTTTTCTTCAGATATGTGTTTAGACTCCATGGTCTTCCAAATACCATAGTCAGTGATCGGGATAGCCGCTTCATGCGTGGCTTTTGGAAAGAACGTTTTCGATTAGTGTGTACTCAGTTGACACCAATTACCAACTATCACCCACAAACTGATAGACAGACTGAAATAGTGAACAAGTGGTTCGAAGGCTACTTGCGAAACTACGTTTCGGGGCAACAGAGAGCATGGCTGTGTTGGCTCCATTTGGGGGAGTATTGCTACAACACAAATCTTAATATGTCCATTGGCATGACCCCATTTCAAGCCCTTTATGGGTATGATGCACTATCATTTGCTGATGTGATGTTAGGGGCAAGAAAATATCCTGGAGCAAAGGAGTGGATTCAAGAGATTCAGGACATACTCTGGGCTTTCAAGGACAATATTGCTACAGCACAAAACCAACAGAAAATGTATGCACACCATGGTCGGATAGAGAGGAAGTTTGAGGTAGCTTATTTAGTCTATCTTCGTCTTCAGCCATATATAAAATCTACACTCAAGGAGAAAGGAGCTGAGAAGCTTAAACCTTGATTCTATGGGCCATACAAGGTGATCCGTCGTGTTGGAGAGGTAGCATATGAGCTAGAGCTTCCTGTTGGGAGCAAGATCCATAACATTTTTCATGTCTCATGCCTCAAGAAGGCCATTGGACAACATGTAGTTTCCACTATGGATCTATCGCCTATTGATGATGAGGGCCATCTAGTTTTTCAACCAGAGGCTATCTTGGATACTCGAGAGAGGAAGCTAAGGAGCAAGGTGATCAAATAATATCTGATTCGATGGAGTAATCTTCCTGATGAGGATGCCACTTTGGAGGTGTTGTGCTATACAACAACCCCCCCATTTTTATTTTCAAAATAGTTTAAAATTTGATAATATAAATAGGGACCCTTCTTAAAATGTATTTTTTCATTTTGAATAAAAAAATAAAACTCAAAAACATTGTTGTTTTGGAAAATAAAACAAAAAGCAAAAAGAAATTAATAGTTTTCATTTTTATATCTTTGTGATCACCCTATCGCAAATCGCATCCCGCATAATCTTTTTCCCATTAAAAAGTTAAGCATAAAAGATAAAAATCATGATTTGCGATTTGAACTTCGCAAGTGACATCATAAATCGCACATTGCACATATACATTCAAAACTTAAGACATGACTTATCAATATTCTGATGTTGTGATATCTCGATAAAGGCGATTTTGTGATTTCGCGAAATCGCATATCGCATGACGTAAAGCTTGTTAAATAATTTTTCTTCACAAAACAACTTCAAAAACACACGATGCGATGGATCTGAAAGGGTTTAATAAAGGTTTAATGTGAAAATAAATCATGTCAGAAATAATTAAACATGTTTCATCATCCCAATGCGAACAATTATTGTTTTGTTATGGCTAATTAATGATACAACTGCTTCCCGAATATTTTCTTTTAAAATCAGTCATTTCACTATATATTTCATCATTTAATCGTTTCTCTGTCTTAAATAGGGATTTTCCCTCAAGATATGTCCATACGCAAGATAATGCAGAAACACGACAAACAAACTATTGCGGAATTTGAATGTACTGAAATGTCATCCACAATCTCATATATTTTTTGCACTGCAGATGGAGGTACTACAACATGGCAAGTCATCTATACTATCCTCAAAGATGAAAAACCAGAAGTAACGGAGGTCGAGGCAGCTTCTGATGATGCAAAACCCTTATATTTACAGTTTAAAGATGTTGCATGCTCCTTCCTTCATAGAATAGCAACAAGGGTTGAGCTTTTATCATATACTGATATGATAAGATGGGTGGTTGAGAATTCAAAAATTGAAGGCATACAATTCATAACCATTAAGAATAAAATCTTAGGTTCTTTTAGAGCTGAAGATTTTGTTGGGGTCCCGTGTTTTGATAGTTTGGAAAATCAAAAGACAAGGCAACATCAGAACCAATATTTAGAGTTACAGGATCTAGTCCTCCTATTCTCAGAGAGGGATCTCTCAAATGTTTGTTTGCAAAGGTTTATCTTGTGTGCTTTGAGTATTGGTTTTAGACTAGTTATTAAGTGCAGGTGTTTGTTTATCTATTTGGTTGAATTGATATAGCAGAACATGAAAGGTCTAGGAAAGATATATAGAATGGAGAAACATCTGGTTCATTAGGAAATGGAGTCAAGAAGAGGTCATAACATACTAATCAATGGATATGGGATATCAGAGGGAAAATCTAACTTGGCAGCAGGATCCTTTGGTTTTGGAATGAGATGGACATCAATGATTTGGAAAGAGAAATTTGATTCTCAACGAAGGGAACTTGAAAACATAACTTGAACAATAAAGAAATATTTGATAGACAGGGCTAACCATAAATTCTACAAACATTATTTAAGAAAATAATGACTTTAAGACAACTTTCAAAATGAAATATAAGATTCGGGGAACACCCTATTTCCTCAAAGATCTTATTTTAAATGACTTAGAAAACATAAAATATTTACTGATAATTGCAGTCATAAAAGAGGGAACACCTAATACATCTATGATCACAACTATAAAATACCTTTAAGACAACTGTTTAAGCAAGGACAAAGGGCAAGATTAGAACAGACCTCCTTGGCTCACTATAAGCAGAAATACTTCAAAGGGAGACTTCAATAATAGTCTTTCAGTGGCAATAGACAAGCAAGGAGAATCATAAATCATGCTGAAACCAACTGTTCGAACTATTAAGGAAATAAACAAGCATGAGGACTAAAGAGAGAGATTAAAGACTCTAAAATACCTCAGCAGAAGAAAACATGAAACAGTGAAGGATGAACAGGTCTAAGGTGCTTCCAGGAGTCATTTCTTAGCCTAAAAATTTCAACCTACTGTAGTAAGAAATTATGGAACAGAATGAAAACGAGAGAAAACATTAAACAGTTCAGAATACTTCACCAATAGCCAAGCTCATGGATCCAATGATAGAGCCTTCTCAGCAACAATCATGCAACAATATCATCAAGGCTTCCAAGACTTCAATTTGTTCTTCAATTTCAGCAGACTATGTATTATTTCAGAGAATTTCAGTATTACAACTAGTGATCAACCAACCAACTTCTCATCTTCTATAGAAGTATTTATAGAAGAATGAGGAGGTGAGATATGATAAAGATCTCCAAAGACAATTAATACAGTCTTAATGGCTTCTTGGCCTTTGGGGGGCTCAATGAAGAAGCTTACATAGGTGTCCTCCGTATTAAATAATTTACATTAAGATTTAAGCTCTGTGGGAGCTCTTTTTGACCTTTGAAGCTCTGTGTGATGTCAAAGTAACTCTGTTGATATTTTTTCATTAAGTTTGTCTGCAGAATTTATCCTTTGGCTGCGTTGTGAGGTAGACATCTAGTCCTGATCAATAACTTTGGCCTCTGATTTGAGGCACAAGTGGCAACGTGGCAGCTAGGAGGAATCAATTTGCCTCAGTTGTGGCGGTGGAGGCTTTCTGTCTGATGAACCTCTATGATTTTCCTCTTTAACTGTGTTTTAATCAGGGATTGGGCTTTTGATAAACCATTTTAGATGTAATCCCCATAAATCTGTCTTTAATCTTCTGTCCTGATATATTTTGTCTTCGGCGCTGATAGTCTCTGACTGTGCTTGATTTACTGTGTTTTGTTGGTATGCAGGGTTGCGCAGGGGTCGATAGGGCATCAATGCCTTATGAAACATCGATGAAACGTGGAGTTTAAACCCTACGGATGATTCTCTTGGATGAATCTAAGGCAGGAGGATCGTCACCCTCAGCCTGTGAATTTTCTTCAGCATGGCGGAAAAACCATTTAAACCCTGTAAAATACAAAAAACATTATGAAATCCTGCATATATAGGTTAACTGCTTTAGAAGGCGCGTGGAGAGAGCGTGGTCGTTGGATGGCATCATCCAATGGTCGAGATTGATTAGAGGAGGTCAAAGAGAGCGAAGGAGGAAATTAAATCGGAACCGTTGATCATGCAGAGATCAACGGTCGTGAGCGATGGTCACTAAACAACGTGAAGGGGTCATGTTATTAAAAAATAAAATAAAAATGGGAAAAAAGGTTTAAAACCTTTGTTTCGGCGAAAAAATGATCAAAAATCATCTTCGGGGTTCGGGACGATCGTGGGCCTTCGGATGAGATCGGCCCACGTGATCAACGGTGGAGAACAGGTGCCAATAAACCTTAGAAACATGCTCGGACATCAATTTTTCAATAAAATCCAGATGAATAAAAACCACCGGGTCCGGAAATGTCGACTGGACGAGGAATCAGGGTGATGAATTTTGGGCCATCAATCTGCAGATCAGATCGACGGCGGAGATGCTTTTAATATCTTGCCATACCCTGAGTTATCGCATGGGCATCTTCGGAGAGTGATCACCGTCTGATAAGCGGCCTCATATCGGACGGTGGACGTCAATATCGTGTCGGGTCCATGTCCGAACTTTAATGCGTGATGAGGGCAATTTTTCAACAGTGCTCAAGGCCACGCGTCGGGCGGTGAATGGAATCGCTGCCGATCGGGAAAACACTGCCCTCCGCTTGAAAGCGGTGCGATGGATTCCACCTGGTTTTGAAATAGTGAGTGGCTGGCGAGGACCACCGGAGCGATAGACTGCTCGTCGTCGATCTGCAGATCAGATCAACGATGGAGAGTGACTAGCATTTTGTACTGGCGGAAAACTTTAGGAAATAATAAAAAATCAAAAAATTAATATAACCGAAGGTTTATCCTTCGGGGCGAAATATTAATTTTTGATACGGTCTGGCGCCCGTATGCGGGGCCGTGGGTTATATGGAAAACCATATGATCAGGGGTTTATGGAGGAAGGGCTAATTGTGATCGAGCGATGCGATAAGCGCTTGGAAGGCTAGCGCTTGGTTCTAGCACTAAGGTGTATGGAGGGGAAGGGTTAAAGACTTAGCCCAAGGGGCTTAAGTCTATAATATATATAAAAATATGATTTTTATAGATATTTAATAATTTTCAAAGGATTTGGGGGTTTCGGTATAGTTTAAAAATGAGTTTTAAACTATGGAAAATGATTTTCATGAATGGAAGAAGGGGAATCATGAAAATAGAGGAATTTCTGGAGGTAAAAGGGGTAAAAATGAAGGTTATTTTTGTGGTGGAGGGAAGGGAAAATGGGATTTTGTAGCAGTTTTTCTTCATGTAATGATAACAGAATTTCTGAGTTGAAAAGGGGGAAAAGCAGTGACGATTATCGAAAGGATAGGATATTATCAAAACTCTTTAAGCATAAACAATTTTAGCAATGAAATTTTTTCTTGAAGGCTATCCAAAATCATTTAGCCACCACTTGATATGACAGAATTTATAGGTGGCTAACAGTGGCTCCACTTGGGGATGGTGCCTTCTTGAAGGCATCAAGAACTTCAGACTTGTATTCTCTCTGGGAGGTTGACTTTTGCCTCATCCATTGGGTTGCCCTTCCTTTGCTGGGATGATATTTCTTTGAAAACATATTAGCAGTCATAGAAACAATGGATCTTCATCAATACAAGCTTTCTACCTACCCAATCCTACTAATCTAACATTTTTTCTTCTTTTAGAGTGCACTTGGATTGGCAAACTCTTTTACAACACTTTATTCTTTTGAGAGCAAGAAAACTAATCTACTTCTACTCCTTATTTCTCCATGGACCCAGATTAAACATTTGAGCCCATATGATTCTCTACCTAATCTACTATCTGTTGGGATTAAACTATCCAACAGATTTTATTTCCCTAAATTCTACAACAGAAATTTAAAAAGCAATCAAGTCAGGATTGAAAAGTCTAACTTGATGCTGGTCTATGGCATAAGAACAAATTGCACATAGACATTATTTTGCACAAAGTTTAAAAACAAAAATGGAAGGCTTGAGATCTCAAATTTGAAAGCATTTCCTTCCTCCTCTTTACAGCTATGTTTTGACTCTTACCTGAGTTGTCTTTCTTTTGTTAACTGGTTCAGATTTTAAGCTGTTCAGAACCAGATTTTTACATCTTTTGACTCGGAATTCAAAACAGATTTGAGTCATTTTCTCTTTGAAACTTTAGGTTCATATTTTAAGCATGTTTGAACCTTTAATTTCTATCCTAAACTATATACTGATAAGCCAAGATTAAACATTTTGGCAAATCGAATTTACTATCCTATCAGCAGAAAATTTAAAGTTAATTAGTCAAGATTAGACAATTTGACTAAATAGGAGTGTGTTCTTCAGGAGTGGCATTTGAGCTTGCACACTTTCATATTTGTTTCTCTTTTTTGGTATGGGGCTATACCTTTATTGTTTTTGACAATCTTCCCTCTTTTCTTTCTTTCTCTGTTTTTGTATTTTTTATTTTCATAACTTTGAATGCAATGTTCAGACTATGATATTTACAATGAAAAATAAAATGCTTTTAAAACTCAAGACTCTTCGCAGAAGTAATGCTTGAGCATCCTGCCATTGACAAGACCTCCATATAGATCTTATCCATTTAATTCTTTCAGGAAAAATGCACTGTGACCCCTCTCAGCATGAATAATATAGGGCCCTTTCCACAAGTTCTCAAATTTTCCATGTTTTCCCTTCTCTTCTCTCCTTGAATCCCACTTAAGAACAACATTTCCAACTTGGAAATTTTCTGTCTTAGTTCTCTTATCAAATAGATTCTTCATATTTTCTTGGACCCACTGTGTTCTTTCATAGACTTCTTCTCTGGTCTGCTGTAAATGGATGGTTTAATTGATTCTCCTCTGCATATCATTCTCTTCAACCTGTACTTCTTGAAGGAGCTTCATGACTGGCAGTCCTAATGAGGTGGGAAATACTGCATCTATGCCATAAACTAACTGATAGGGGGACATATTTATTGATTTCTTTGTAGTTAACCTATCAGCCCATAAGGCATGAACTAGTTTACTGTGCCATGATTTTTATTTTGTTCCAACAGTTTTTTAATGATATTTATGAGGCTCTTGTTGGAAGATTCAGCTAATCCATTTCCTTGAGGATAGTAAGCAGTAGAATGGCCCAAGGTTATGTAAGCAGCAGCATTGTATGTTATGATTTTTCTGGGACAACCAAATCTAGATAGGATATTTGTTTCAAGAAACTTGATAATGATAGAGTTATTAGCATTCCGGAGGGTATAGCTTCTATCCACTTGGTAAAGAATTCAATGGCTGTGAGGATCCACTTATGTTGAGTTGAGGAGGATGGATGAATTTCCCCAATGAATTCTAAACCCCATTGTTGAAAAGGTGCCTCAACTCTGATAGGATGTAAGGGTAAGGGAAGAAGTTTTCTTTTGCCATCAAAGATTTAACACTTATGGCAAGACATGACCAACTTCTGAGTGTCTAGGAAAAGGGTAGGCCAATAGTAACCAAATCTAAGAATTTTGTTTGTTGTGGCCTTCCAGTAGAGGTGTCCTCCACATTCTCCGTCATGCAACTCGTGCATGATTTTCCTTGCATCATCTTCAAGCAGAAATTTAAGCAAAATTCCAACAACATTTTTCCAATATAATACCCCATCTACAATGCAAAAACTCAAATCTTTTTGTTTCAAAAATCTAGCTTTAGTTTTAGACAAAGAAGGAGGGGTATTTAAATATAAAAACACATAAATAATGTCAGCATACCAAGGAGAATTAAGAAATGTTTGTTCAATAAAAGGAGTAGTAGATTCTTCTATTTCTTCCAACACATCTACCATATTCATGTCTATTGCTTGAAAGTTAGATTCAGCCATAATTTTTGCTAATCCCTGCCCTTTAACTAGTTTGGTGGGCCTGATTTCTAAGTCATATTCAAGAATAGTTGTGTCAAACCAGGAGGTAACTCCTCAAATTATAATGTTTATTGAATGAAGAATGAACATGTATTTATACATGGAGGTGAGGCTATTGGGATTCATCTCCCAATGACTCTTGGCCTTCCTTATTTCCTAATATTATTTATTATACAGTATTACATATCCACACCCAACCCTTAGGATTAGGTGTCAACATTCCCCCCTTTAATCCGAAGGGATGTTGGTGAGTCCAAGCATCGATCTGAACTTTTCAAACTTTTCTCTGCCAAGTGCTTTGGTGAAAATATCAGCGGTTTGCTCATTTTTGGAACAGTGATGTAGATGGATGGTTTTGGCTTGAACATGATGTCGAATTAGATGGTATTTTGTATTGATGTGCTTTGTTCGGTCATGGAACTTTTGGTTCTTGGCCAACTTTATTGCAGAAGTGTTGTTGATCATGAGTGGTGTGGAATACATTTTTTTCATCTGCAAATCTTCCAGGATTTTCTGGAGCCACACAATTTCCTTTGTTGCTTCAGCTGCTGCCACATATTCTGCCTCGGTCGTGGAATCTGCTGGAACTGACTGTTTGCGTGATCTCCATGAGACAGCTCCTGATCCAAGACTCATGGTGTAACTTGTAGTAGACACCCCTGTTTCTTTGTCGCCATCAAAGTCTGAATCAGAGTATCCGATCAAGCTGAAGTCGCCTACCTATGTATATTTGAGTCCAAAGTCTTGAGTCCCCTTCAAGTACCTTAACACTCTTTTTGCAGTAGACCAATGTCCTTCACAAGGTTTTTTCATGAACCTTGAGAGGATTCCAACAGCAAATGAAATGTCAGGTCTGGTGGTGGTCAGGTAGATAAGACTTCCTACAAGCTGTCTATACTTAGTTGCATCCTCAAATTCCTTCCCTTCAATAGATGTGAGCTTCAAGTTTTGTTCCATTGGAGTGGTTAAGGGATTACATTCATCCATGCCAAACTTGTTCAAGAGATCTCCAATTTACTTCTTTTGAGAAAGAAATGTAAATTTAGGATGTTGAATTACTTCAATACCCAGATAGTAATGAACATGACCCAAATCAGTCATTTCAAAACCTTTCTTCAATTCTTTCTTCATGGATGCAATATAGCTCTCATTGTTCCCTGTTATCAAAAGATCATCTACATATACCACAAGATATACAACTGTTTTTCCAACTTTATTAACAAACAAAGTTGCATCATCAAGATCAAAATGTTTGAAGTCAAGTTTCAGAAGATTCTTGGTTAATTTCTCATACCAGGCTCGTGGTGCTTGCTTGAGGCCATACAAGGATTTTATGAGCTTGCAAACTTTGTTTTCTTGACCCTTTACAACAAATCCTTCTGGTTGGAACATATAAACTTTCTCCTTTAGATCTCCATTCAAAAATGTTGTTTTTACATCCATCTGATGGACTTTCCAGCCATTCTGAGCTGCTAGGGCAAAGAGAGTCTGGATGGTGGTCCATTTTGCTGTGGGAGCAAAAGTTTCTTCATAATCGATTCCTTATTTTTGTGCAAAACCTTTTGCCACAAGCCTGACCTTGTGCTTGTCAAGTGAGCCATCTGCTTTGTACTTTTTCTTGTAGAACCACTTACAGCCAATTGGTTTCATTCCCAAAGGCGGATCAACCAGCTTCCAAGTGTCATTCTTTATCAAGGCATCATACTCCTTCTGCATCGCTTATTTCCATTCATCATGAGAAGCGTCTTCTTTGAAGGAATTTGGTTCATGATCTGTAGACAAACTCAATTCACAGTTATAAGCAATATCCATATCAACAGGAGAATCAGAATTATCTACATCACCTTCGATTTTTTGAGTGGAACTTCTTGTTCCTGTTTTTCCAACCTCATTAGGATGAACATTCTCAAGTGTCTTTGTCAGCCATTTGGGAGGACCTTTCTGAGATGGCCCAGGCTGGTCATTTGACTGAGTTGGGATTGATTCAAGATTCAATCTCCCAATTCTGTCAATCACATCATCCAATGTGTCATCCGTGGTTGTTTCTTCATGTGGGGGAGAGAGTGCTTCAGGACACGATTCCACAATTTGATTCAATATCAGAATCCCCCCTTCAAGATGTGGAATCTGATTATCAAATTCTTGGAAATACTTTGCATGTGTGAATCTGTCCAGGTGATCAAGTTGCTGCTCAACAACCTTGTCACTCTTGGAAGATTCAAGGAATATGACATCTCTTGCTATTACAAATTTCTTATTTGCTTCATCATAGAGACGATATCCTTTGGAGGTATTGGAGTACCCCAAGAAGATACATTTTATAATTCTAGCACTAACTTTGTTCCTTTGACCCTTGGGTATCAAGGCATAACAGGTGGACCCAAAGACCCTAAAATGCTTTACCGAAGGAATTTGGCCATGCCACATTTCAAAAGGAGTTTTGTTTCTAATTGAACTTTAAGGACACCTATTCTTTATGTAAACAGCACATAGAACTGCATCATCCCAAAACATCAATTTTACATTCTTGAAAAATAACATGGAGCGGACCATATTTAAAATAGTTCTGTTCATTCTTTCAGCTACACCGTTCTGTTGGGGATTATATGGCACAGTTGTTTGATGTTTGATTCCATGTTGACGAAGATAATTTTCAAATTCGTTTAAAGTGTATTCTTTTCCATTATCAGTACGTAGAGAGCCAATATTAGTTTGTGCATCATTTTCTATCCATGCATGAAAATTCTTGAATGTTTGAAAAGCATCAGACTTGTTCTTCAATAAGTAAATCCAACACATTCTGGTGTAGTCATCAATAAATGTCATCGTGTATTTATTTCCATTTGCAGAAGCAATAGGCATAGGGCCACATAAATCTGAATGAATAAGCTCAAGTTTTCTATGTGCTCTGGAGTGTGAATCATGAAATGGCTATTTGCTATGCTTTCCTAGAATACAAGCATCACATTCCTTAGGTTTTCTAGGAATTGTAGGCAATCCATTAACACCATTTTTCTTCAACAAACGAAGGCTTTCATAGTTTAAGTGTCCAAATCTAGCATGCCATAAAAGACTTGATGGGAATGTACCTTCATCATGATATGAACTGAATGCAAAGTTTTGAGCATGAGCAGATGAACCTTTCAGCTTCAAGAGTCTCCCTTCTTCTATTCCCTCCATGACAAGTGAGTGATCTGATGCTTTTATGACCTCTGCCTTGCCATCAAACAAGTGAATGGAGTGTCCTTGCTGGCGGATTTTGACCAGGGACAGCAAGTTTCTCCTCAACTCATGGATGTATAGAACCTCATGTAGGATATGATCTGGAAGACCGTGCAGTTTAAGCCTGACTGTGCCAAGCCCTGATGGCTTGAGTTTGGATTTATCTGCGAAATATACTGCTCCATCAACTTTGTCAGTGAATTCTTCAAAAAAATATTTTCTAAATGGCATGTGACATGTTGCTCCTGAATCTAGCAACCAATCATCTCTCCATGAAGTAAATGAAACATCAAATAAGTCTTCAGTTACTCCATTGTTACAATGTGCTAGAACATAATGAGCGGATTCAGGTGCTTTACCTTTGTCTTTGTCATTATTGTTACCTTTGTCTTGATTTCTTTGCTGCTCAATTTTCTCCCAAGGTGTTCTGCATTTGGATGCATCATGTCCATATTTATTGCAACGTGTGCAATGAAGATTGGATTTGTCAGATTGTCTGCCCCCCCTTTCTGTGAAGTTTCTTCTTCCTCTTCCTCTTCTGCCACCTCTTCCTCTGGATGAATCTGGAGCATGAATATTTTCTCTATGTGCCAAGTATGTAGCCTCTTCGGAAGACGAAGGGACTGTCATCTTCCCGAAAGCTTTCTCTCTTTCTGCAAACTTTTTCTCAAGTGTATCAAAGGTGACATGCTCAAGGTTCCCACTTGCTTGCAAAGACTCAAGATAATGTGAGTAAGTCGGATATAATGCCTTAACATATGCTATGAGAGGTATGTCCATTTTTACACCAGTGCTATCAATATCATGCATGATAGATCTAAATTCTGAAGCTAAGGCAAGGGGATCATCATTCTTCATTTCAAGACTGAACAACTTAATCATCAATTGAACATTTTCTAATTCTGAATGTGAGTCATAGAGTTCTTTTAGCTTTCTCAAGGCATCATAGGCATTTGAGAATGATGAAATGTGGCGACTCACCTCTTCATTTATGGAAGCTGCAATCAAGGCATAGGCCTTGCAGTTCTTGTTTTCCCAAATGGCAAGCTCTTTGTATGAAGTGGGTTTTGCTGGTGGATTTCCTTCTTGTCCTTCACATATTCCTCTCCACAACTCATTAAAAATGAGTGTGTGTTTAATCTTCCGAGACCATTCAAGATAGTTCTCTTTGCCGGAGAGAACCACCCCAACAATAGAGATGAGAGAATGCATTAGTTTGCTGGAAAAAATTCTTTTGAAGAGGAAAAAATTCTGCTAGAAAACTTTCAACTCTGGAAATTTGCTCAATTAAAGGGGACAAAAACTCTTGCTAAAGCTGATGTCTCCACCAAAAAAAATTTCCCTTTTTTGTGTTTGAAAAAAAATTGTATTTAAAGTATGGTGGGGGAGGCGGGGGGGGGGGGGGGGGGGGGGGGTTGGGGACGCGGTATTGAATTGTGGAGGGTTCTGTTGTAAAAAAATGGAATGATATTAAAAAATGAAAGGGCGGTATTATGTATCAAAGAGCGCTGTTATATATATGGGCGGTATTTTATAACGCAGACAGCGTATTATATATGTGATATAGCAGCGTGGAGGGCGTTGAGGGTGGTATTCTATGATGCAGACAGCGTATTATGAGCGTGGAGGGTGTATTGTAATATGGACAGCGGTTATGGAGGGCAGTATTGAATGACAGAGCGGATTAGCAAGGGCGGGGAGGGCATTGATATGTGCAATCGGAGTGGAGTAAAGAAAGTAGTGGGGAGGCGGTAGTAAAAGATGGGAGGGCGGTAATATATCACCGAAAAGACAGCGTATTACTGTGGAATAGACAGCGTTGTAGTGAGGGCGGTGTGCGTGTTATAATGACAGCGTGGAGGCATAAAGAGACTGCTCGGCAGACTGGAGGAGCGTTATATACCACACTGTGGAATAGACAGCGATGTAGTGAGGAGATGACAGGCGGTATTATTGTTGTGTGGATGGACTGTATTGATATATAAATGGAGGGGCGTATTAAACACAGGTGTCGAGCCAGCGCAGGTAGGGAGGGGAGGTGGGCGATGGGGAAGAGGGGGGATGTGAGGGGGCTGGGAGAGATAGAAGAGAGGTAGAGATAGCAGATGGCGGGTGAGGAAAAAGTGAGGTGCATTGGGTAGGTAAGGGAGAAGTGAGGACTTTAATAATCGAATTTGTAGGCATGTGCAGGGGCTGCAATTTGCAGTATTTCAGGAACTGCAAAATTGCAGAATCTTCAGGAGCTGCAAGAGCTGCAAATGTCAGAGCTGTGCAGAGATTAAAAAAAATGCATAATAACAGTATATAGCATCAATTTAATGGAGCAGAAAAACTATACAGAAAAACTGACTGAGCAAAGGAGTGAGGGAGTTACACCACAGGCAAAAATTCCAATAGTGGGACTAGCTCTGATACCATGTCAAACCAGGAGGTAACTCCTCAAATCAGAATGTTTATTGAATGAAGAATGAACATGTATTTATACATGGAGGTGAGTCTATTGGGATTTATCTCCCAATGACTCTTGGCCTTCCTTATTTCCTAATATAATTTATTATGCAATATTACATATGCACACCCAACCCATAGGATTAGGTGTCAACAAGTTGCAATCCATTTTCCCCTTTTACCATCAGGGTCTTGACTTAGAATGTCCTTGACAACAGAATGTGGAACAAAAGCAATTATGTGAGAGTGTAAAATATATACCCTAAAGTCTTTTAATGCTTTCACTAATGCTAAGGCTTGCTTCTCCATGATGTTATATTTGAGAGGAGCATCTCTTAAGGCCCTACTAAAAAAGGATATTGGTTGTTCTTGCCCTAAATCACTCTTTTGAAGTAAAACTGCAGCTATTGTATGTTCAGATGCAAAAGAAAAGATATAAAAGTCTTTGGTGAAATCTGGAATAATCAGGACTGGTGCTTGAGTAAGATCTTGTTTGACCAGTTCGAATGATTATTTAGCTGGTAAAGTCCATTTTACACCGACATATTTCTTAAGCATGTTTGTAATGTTTTTTAATAGCTCAGCAAGATGAGGGATAAACCTCCTCAAAAAATTGATCTTTCCGATGAAAGATTGCGACTCTTTGAGGCTTCTTGCATGACCGATTTGTAATATGCCATCTATCCTTGTAGGGTCTATTTTGATTCCCTCTTCTGAAATTATATGGCCAAGAAGTTTACCCTCTTGGAGACCAAAGAGTGTCTTCTTGGGATTCAATGACAAGCCAAATTTCCTACACTTCTCAAAAACTTTTCTTAGGTGAATCAAATGTTCTTCATCAGTTTTTGAGAAAACATTTATGTCATCAACGTAAATGATTATGAAATAGCCAATATATTCAGAAAAGGCTATGTCCATGGCCCTTTGGAAGGTGGCCCCTGCATTCATTAATCCGAAAGGCATTTTGACATACATAAAGGTGCCCCAAGGTGTAGTGAAAGCATTTTTGATTTGATCACTTGGGAGTACTAACACCTGGTTGTAACTCGAGAACCCATCTAAGAGGGATATTCTTTTGGACCCAACTACCCTTTGAAGTGTATGGTCCATTTTAGGTAAGGGGTAGTTATCTTTTAGAGAGGTTTTGTTTAAATTTCTGAAGTCAATACAGAGCCTAATTTCCCCTGTCTTCTTTCTAACAAAAACTAAGTTTGATACCCACTCTGAATATCTAATTGGTACAATGATCCCAGCAGCATGCATCTTTTCAATCTCTGCCTTAAATAAAGGTAATAAAACAGGGTTTATTCTCCTTAGTTTTTTTTTAAAAGGCTTTTGATTTTCCTTCAAAGGGATTTTATGTTGGATGATGTTGGTATCATACGATTTTAGGTCCTTGTATCCCCAAGCAAAAAAATATTTAAACTCTTTGAACAACTCTATGTACTGCATTTTTATGTGAGCTGGGAGAATTCTGGATATTTTGATCATCTTGGGTTCTGCTAGGCTACCTAGGTTATGCTCTTCTACATTCGTTTCCATAGGCTCCATTCTCGGTTCTTTGGCTACATCGTTAAAATCAAAAAGATGTTCTAAAGGTGTGAGACCTCTTGGAATTTTATCATTTTTGCATTGTAAAACTTCCAGGTCTTCTTGGTCTGTGTGGTCAATTGTCTTTGCTTCAAAAGGATTCTCATAATGATTTATATCAGCAGTATATGTCATTTCAGCTTCTGGGATTTTTTCAATATACAAACAATTTTCTTTATGGCTGGTTTCCGATATTGGTATGCTGAAATCATTTTCTTATTTCAAGAAATCATCTATGTGTTTGTCAGAATCAAACACTTTCCAGTGATCTTCGTTATCAGGCACAGCAGGCCTGTGTTTTACCTTCACACTAAGTTGTTCATTTATTTCAGGTATTTGGCAATTGTTGGCATTGAAAGCGAGTTCATTTGCTAGATGATTTAGTGCTCTTGGAATGAAAATAATTTCATACTTTTCAAAGGTTTTCAACAGATCAAGGGAAGCGTTCTGATATTCTCTAAGCCTTGGATTTCTAGCTGAGTACTCTCCTTTGATTTTTCTTATGATAAGTTCAGAATCTCCTAAGATTGATATCCTCTGGGCTTCTAATTGTTTAAGCAATTGTAAGCCTAGGAGAAGTGCTTCATACTCAGCAATATTGTTAGTGCATGGGAAATCTAATTTATATGAAAAAATCTTATTCGTATTTTGAATCCAAATACCTGCCCCTTCACTTGTTTTGTTACAGGATCCATCAAAGTTTATTGTCCAAAGTATATTTGACTCATTTTCATTTTCTTGTTGCTGTTGATTGTCAATATTTCGAATTTGATTCAAGGGAAGATTTGATTGTTCTGGTGAACTGATTGGGTCCATGTTTCCCTTATCTTATTGAGTGATTTCATCTTCATTACATAAGATAAAGGAATCTAAACTTGATGAAATAGAATAGATTAGGGAATTGTTTGGTTTGTCTATGTTGCTCACCATGTACTTCATATGATATTCCCTGTATAATCTTCTGTTTTGGTTAAAAACGGGAATGGTGGCATAGGACATGTCCATTTGAAGGCTTCCTTGAAGTTTGGCTCCCCAAGATTTTGATAAGAGCATGCCATACTTAGGGGGAATGTCAGCTACAACTATTTCCATGACTAAACTCTTAGCAGGGATTTGACATAAGTTAACACACAAATCTTTGATTAAAACCAAACATTTGACTCTGCTTGAGTCAAAGGAATACAATTATTTGTATGGTTTAGTAATTTATAAGCCTAAGCTTTCCATCACTACCTTGGGCATTAGATTGTGTGAAGCTCCTGAGTCTAACATGGCATTGTGTAAAATTTTCTCATGTATGTTCAAGCTAACATAGAAGGGAGGGACAGCCCCTTCTTGGTATTTTCCTTCAACTTCTGGACCAAACAACAACTTAGGTTTGTCATCTGTCAAGTTTAAGGTGTCAGTATCACTTCCTAGGTTCAAAACTTTCAAAAATTGGTTTTTGTACACTTCTTGGGTTACTAGTTCAGCTAGGGGGATGGTAATTTTTATCTTAGCAATCTCTCCCTCAAGGTTGAAAGGAAAAATTGACTTGTTCGTATTTACATCTGTCTTTTCAATTGAATTATTTTCAGCAATTTTGATTTGCTGAACCTTGTTTGGACTGGTAATTGGGATAGTTTTATTAGGACCACTAGCTGAAGTGCTAGGGGTACTTTGTTCAACATTTAACTGAACACTTTTGTCTTTGTTTATGTCTGGTTTCTTGGTCAAAATTTTGGTTTTTTCGGCTGTATTTTTGGGTTGAGTTTCTATGTTTTTCTTGACAGCAGTATTAGTGTTCCTATCCTTTAAGTTTTCTACATTCCCTTTGCTCCTAATATCGTATTGTTTATGCACCTCCATGATTTCATTTTCAAACCCCAATCTATAGTCATCAGAATCTTCATAGGTGTTTGTACTGTGATCAGAGAAAAACCCTTGTTCTTCTTCGGTGAGGAAAACATCATCCCCACTGTCTGATCCAATCAAGTTTACATGAGATTCTCCCAACCTTTCCAACTCCCTATCTTCCTCATATTGATCTGCATAGTTCTGTTGGAAGGGAGGTCTAATCTGTTGGTCACTTTCTTTTTTCTTATCTTGATTGTTTTCTCTTCTATAATTCTGATTTCTATTTCTGTTTTGGTTATTTTGAGGTTCTCTTGGTGGCACTCTCTCATTTAATTTTATCTTCTCAATCATCCTCTCCACTACCTTCACTAGGTTGTCGATTCTTGTGTCAGAAGTTGAGGTTGAAGGTAGAAGGTCATCTTTATAAGTTACCCTCTTCTCAAATCTCAACCTATTTCTTTTCTCGATTATGTTTTCTTCTACGCTCACAGCTCCTTTTTGCATGTCTTCTAGGGTTAAGTAGTCTCTCTCTCTTAACTGATACATCATGTCAACATCAAGGCCTTCGGAATATCTTACTAAGGCCATGCCTTGAGGAGGTTTCATGTGAGGTGGAAGAGCATTGTAAACGTTGTTGAACCTAGTGGAGTAGTCATGAACACTCTCTCCTTGATTTCTCTTGAGGCTGCTATATTCTGCTAGTATTTGGAGAGGATTCCTTTTGAGTTCCCATTTTTTGATGAATGTTTGATGCAAGGCAGGAAGATCATTTATGTTGTTAGGAGGTAAGTTTTTAAACCATTTCTTTACATCTTGTTGGCCGGATAAATCGTTCTTGCGGACAAGACCGATCTCCCTAGTGTCAGAAGACAATCTAGCAACAAACGAACAACTAAGTTTGTCTTTCTCTAAGTATATTCGTTTTACAATTAAATGCTATGAAGGTGTCGATCCTACCTTAGATCCAAATGCTTATTTGCAGTCGCAGTGCTTCCATTGCATCAATAATCCTTCGTCGCAACAAGGGCCCTTTTGTCACAAGAAAGTATCATCTTTTGTTGATCTGCAATCACAAACAAGAAAATATCAATAGCACCTGTATAACAAATAATTATAAAACATACCTATCATAGTGATCAAGGAATCTATGAAATAAATTATCAAACGACAGCTTATTGAAATAAACAATCGAACGACAATTTATTGAGAAAAACAGAACTTGATTGTATTAATCTTAAAATATACAGAAGAACCTTACAACCTTAGCCTTGATGTTCGAAAGGCCTTCCCGGGGTCCGAAGCAGGAATCTCCTCTACTTTGATAAATCTTGCAGTCTTCCTCCAGAAGCATAAGAGGTATGTGATCTTTCCTCTCAAAAGCTCAGCAGAAGGAAATCTAAATCTCAACAGCACTCTAACTCAAATATTTTACCCATCAAAATATTCTTCAATCCTTCATTAGTTTAGCTTCTCAAAACTTCTTGACTTGTGTTAACCCTTTTAGGCTACCCAATGCCTCCTTTTATAGAGCAGATGAGGAGGTTAGGATTCCACCTTCAAAGGGATAGAATCCTCCTTCAAAGGGATAGGCTCCTCAAATCAAGGGATTAGTTCCTTAAGGTGTGGGATACATGCACCTTATCAAAGCGTACTCATCCCCAAAAAATCTCATCCAGAACCTTCCAGAATTGACCAAAAATCAACTTTTTTGGTTTAATTTCACGCTTTTTTAACTTTACAGGGGTACCGCAGGCATTACACTGGAAAAGTGCGTTCTAGAACGCAGTTTATCTTCACTTTACCTGCGTACCCTAGCTAAAAACGCATGCAGGCTTCATGTTAACTGCGTACCCAAGGTTTTTTGAGCTTTTTAGGGTTTTTCCTTCATTTTCAGGGCATGGAATGAGGAACAAAGGTTGTAAGACTTGCAGAGGAGGCATGTATGAGTTTTAATGAGCTCATACAGTCAGCAGAATGTCAAGGTGACATTTTTAGTGTAACAGATTGCCCCCTAAAGTGCGAAGTCTGGAATAGATGAAGATGAAGTCTGTCATATATGAAGAGTGAAGCACTTTATCATTTCAAGGATCATCCTGTGGACACCCCAGTCGGAACCTGTAAAAACATTCAATGCAAAATATATATATATGTAATCATATCATCGCTGAGGTAGGCATTCCCATACTCAGATCAAAACTAACTAGAACTAACTTAAATTGTTCTGATACAGGAATGATTTTGAATACATCACAGTATAGACATATGTCGACACAGCATGGACGCAGCCATCTGTTTATAAATAGTCTATTGTATGAATGATAACAAAATTCCTCGCAGCCTGGATGGTGGAAACTAGATCCAGGGTCTTGATTTCCGCATCTCAAACTAGTACGATTCTATCCATGTGAATAAATGTGTTGAAGTCGAACATGGTAGAAACCACTTGATTACCAGTCAATGATGTTAACTGTTAACAAGTGTGAGAGAAACCACCAGTAATGTCAATGGCTCTCAAAGTACTCAGTACAATCCATGAAATGTTAATGAATGAGCTGAAGTCGAACATGTCACGGAATCATTCGATCGAAGGTCAATGATACAACCTGTCATCGAAGGCGAGAAACCTGCCATTGAGGCATGCAGATTTCAAGGTACTGACGATTTCTGGATCAACTTTCTAGATAATGAGTTGTCGTCGATAGAAAGTGATCTGTCGTAGGCAAGCCCACAACACGAAATCATAGATCAAGTTTTGAAGAAATATATCGGCAAGGACTGACTCAGGGATGGTCAAAATGGATGACAGATATTTTGCATATGAATGGTTTATTTGAACTGTCCTCTTGAACACATAATGACACTGCAGATGGCTTGGTGACAATTGACCCAAAGCTAATACCCAGAAACCAGCTGAAGAATTTCAATATGGTTTGATTAACTGTTAGGCAAAGGATTTCCCAACCCAGGTGAACAAAAAGTGTTGTGTTCAAGAGTGGTTTAATAGTTTTCCAAATAATCAAAATGTAACAAACAGGCTTGTTTTTCTCTCTTTTCCCCCACTATTTCTGTCAAGTACCTCTTTATTTTGACAAACTTGAGGAGGATAAAATTTGCTTATTTATAAGCTCATCCTTCGGATGAGTCCAACTTAGTTTAAGATTCAAACCCTAAGAAGGAGTGGTTCATTCCTGTTTAGAATTGAATAGGTCCTTTACTATTAAATTTTAACGAGTCCAATATAGGAGAAACTCGGTGTTTTTCAATTTTAAGGAGTCAGAAGAAAAAAACTTAAGAAACTCCATGGGTGTACTTTTTCATAAATTTAGTCTCTCGAGCCTGAAAAAGGATAAAATAATGTGGGAGAGAACTCTATTGACCATATTATTTAGTCAACGTATACCTTTTAATTAAATAGATCCATTCCGGTCAGGTAAAGGGGTAAACATGCGGGAAGGGACGATCATTCATTTCCTTTAACGAGTTCGAATAATCAAGTACTCGGCAATCTTTTCATTTTTAGAGAGTCTGAAAAGGGCTTAAAAAAGAACTCCATGGTTTAAAAATAAAACTTTTCGGTAAGTTTTAACGAGTTCGAAAAAGGGATAAAAATGTACTCATGGTTTTCACTTTTTCGTAAGTTTTAACGAGTTCGAAAAAGGGATAAAAATATACTCCTATGGCCGACTTTCAATTTAATTTACGAGCAGGAAAAGAAGGAAAGAACTCGGCATTTTCATGTGTTTTACGAGAATGAAAGATAGCAAAGTACTCAGTACAATCCATGAAATGTGAATCAATGAGCTGAAGTCGAACATGTCACGGAATCATTCGATCGAAGGTCAATGATGCAACCTGTCGTCGAAGGCGAGAAACCTGCCATTGAGGCATGCAGATTTCAAGGTACTGACGATTTCTAGATCAACTTCCTAGATAATGAGTTGTCGTCGATAGAAAGTGATCCGTCGTAGGCCAGCCCACAACATGAAATCATAGATCAAGTTTTGAAAATATATTGGCAAGGACTGACTCAGGGATGGTCAAAATGGATGACAGATATTTTGCAGATGAATGGTTTATTTGAACTGTCCTCTTGAACACATATCGACACTGCAGATGGCTTGGTGACAATTGACCCAAAGCTAATACCCAGAAACCAGCTGAAGACTTTCAATATGGTTTGATTATCTGTTAGGCAAAGGATTTCCCAACCCAGGTGAACAAAAAGTGTCGTGTTCAAGAGTGGTTAACGGCTTTCCGAATAATCAAAATGTGACAAACAGGTTCGTTTTTCTCTCTTTTCCCCCACCATTTCTGGCAAGTACCTCTTTATTTTTGACAAGCTTGAGGAGGATAACATTTGCTTGATTATAAGCTCATCCTTCGGATGAGTCCAACTTAGTTTAAAATTCGAACCCTAAGAAGGAGCGGTTCGTTCCTGTTGAAAATTAAACAGGTCCTTTACTGTTAAGTTTTAACGAGTCCAGTATAGGAGAAACTCGGTGTTTTTCAGTTTTAGGGAGTCAGAAGAAAAAGTTAAGAAAACTCCATGGGTGTTCTTTTTCGTAAATTTAGTCTCTCGAGCCCGAAAAAGGATAAAATAATGCGGGAGAGAACTCTATTGACCGTATTTAGTCAAGGTATACCTTTTTCGTAAATAGTCCATTTCAGTCCGTAAAAGGGGTAAACTTATACTGAAGGGACGACTGTTCATTTACTTTAACGAGTTCGAATAGTCAAGTACTCGGCAATCTTTTCATGTTTAGAGAGTCTGAAAAGGGCTTAAAAGAGAACTCCATGGTTTCGCTTTTTCTGTAAGTTTTAACGAGTTCGAAAAAGGGATAAAAATGTACTCATGGTTTTCACTTTTTCGTAAGTTTGAACGAGTTCGAAAAAGGGATAAAAATATACTCCTGTGGCCGACTTTCAATTTAATTTACGAGCAGGAAAAGACGGAAAGAACTCGGCATTTTCATGTGTTTTACGAGAATGAAAGATAGCAAAATAATCTCGAGATTTTCATGAGTTTAACGAGTCTTGAAAATAACCGAAATTGACTCAAGATAGGTTTCATTTTTTCAAAAGCTTGAAACAGAGAAAAATTATGCTTTAGAGTGGTTTCATTTTTACACAAGCTTGAAACAAAGAGAAAACTGTGCTTGATGCCCCCTAAGCGTAACTGCTAGAGCGCATGCCCCCCCAGCTTCATTTCATTCAACTAAGTACACTGCTAGTAATTAGCTGGATGGAATGAAGGTTCATTTACGAGATCATATGAAAGACCCGACCTAAAAACTAACCTAAATATATGAATTAAAATCTACAAGATCTAGTCAAAGACTCGAATCAATTAGGGGAGGATTTGTTTCATTTTTTAACGAGCTTGACACAGGAAAAGAACTATGCTCATGGCAACGTGTTTCATTTTTTAAACGAGGTTGACACAGTAACAGGAAATATCCTCAAATCTACTCTATTTCTAATCTACCTACATAACCTACTGATTCATTTTTTAATGAGGTTGACACAGGAAAAGAACTGTCCTCATACCTGATTCATTTGTTAACGAGGTTGACTCAGTAACAGGAACTATCCTCTGACCAACTGATTCATTTTTTAACGAGGTTGACACAGGAAAAGAACTGTCCTCAGAAGCTTGTTTCATTTTTTAAACAAGCTTGACACAAGAAAAGGAACTATGCTCTTGACTAACTGATTCATTTTTTAATGAGGTTGACACAGGAAAAGAACCGTCCTCATCGTCGACTGATTCATTTTTTAACGAGGTTGACACAGTAAAAGGAACTCTCCTCACTCTCACTGTTTCATTTTTTAACGAGGTTGACACAGTACAAGGAACTCTCCTCACTCACTGATTCATTTTTTAATGAGGTTGACACAGTACAAGGAACTATCCTCAGACCAGCCACTGATTCATTTTTTAACGAGGTTGACACAGTAAAAGGAACTCTCCTTACTCTCACTGATTCATTTTTTAACGAGGTTGACACAGTACAAGGAACTCTCCTCACCCTCCCTGATCATGGCTTCCAACTGGAAGAAACACATGTCAATGGACACACCTTGAGCATGGCTTCCAAGAGGTCTTCATCAGAAGGAAGAATAGTTCTCTGGAAGGAACACATGTCAAGGGACTCAAAAGGGATAAGAACATCGCGTTCAAATAATCCCATAGAGTTTTCCATGTCAATTACCGGATCTAAGTCATAGGAAGTCGAGCAAACAGTGAGAGGCTCGCTTCCATCGGTAACTGAAAACATGGGACTAGTTGCCACATAATTAACCCGTGGCGGGGTAGATACCACTTTAGAATCAGGAACATTTAGGGATGTCGGATTATTGGTAGTCGAAACAAGACTAGGGAATGAAAGCTGGTCTACAGTCACAATATTGCCATTGTGAGGGAAAGACATCACGCGAAAGAGTGTCGATACGACAGCTTTCATTGCATAAACATAGTCTCGCCCAAGGAGTAAATTGAAATCCAAGGGACCTCGAACTACCATAAGATCAATACAAACAGTTTTACCTTCCAAAGTAATAGAAAACTTAGGAAGGATCCCTAAAGGTTCACTAATGGTTCTGTTAAAATCTTTCAGATTCTGCGTAATAGGCACAAGCTGAGGGGAACCCAAAGCTTTCCAAGCAGTTGAGGATAAAATACTAACAGAATCACCTTCATCTACCTGTGTGCGGTGTATGTCCCTACCACAAAACTTTACAATGATTTGGAAAGGGATAGAGGAAGGAAGACGAGGTTCTGTCAATCTATTCCAATCAAAGGAAAAGACCTCAGTACTTGGAGGGGGTTCTGTAGAAACAGGTGAAATGCCCCCTGGCGTAAAAGAATCTGATGTAACAAGAAGAACCTGAGCGGTATGAAGTTCACTCTCTACAGGGAGAATGGGATCGACCGAGTGTGAAATCGAATCGACCACTTGATCAACTAATGGATCATCAACCTGAGTGATATGATTTTCACTCTCCAATGGAAGAGTGGGATCGACTGTACTTGAAACTATATCAATCACTCCGTCAGTTGACGGTAGGTTGGGAGAAAGTTTACGGTAGCCAGTTGGAAATTATTGCTGTGGAATAGTAAGTTTTTCCAACAATTTTGAGGCTTCATCCATGTGAGGGCAAATGTGAGTTTGATGACTCCCTTTGCATAACTTACAAGGAAACCTAATTTTACCTTTTTTCCCAGGAACCTGACTATCACTGGTTGATGGATCAACGGAAAGTTGATGAGATGTTTCTGACCATACTTCCAAGACCTTTGGAATACCAAGACAATTGATGAGGAAGTGGTCACCCTTACAAAGCCTGCAAGGGTATTTGGGTTTACGATGCATGTTGGAGGTTTCCTCAACACAACTAACACTTACAGCCATGGTTGGTTGGTTGACTTCTTTCTTATCTTGCTTCTTCTTCTTCTTCTTCCCTTTCTTCTTCTTCTTAGCCACCTGATTACTAGCATCAAGGCTTTTACCAAGCGAAGAGGAAGAAATATTAGGCGAAGAAGGTAAAGGGTCAACAAAAGGTTGGTGATGTTGAGATGGTGAACTCTGTGAAGCATCTGGTTGAGGTGGAACAATTGGAGTATTTGGGGCCAACGAAGTTGAAAATAACCATATCGGTAAACCTATTGTAAATCCAGGTAATGACAATGTAGCCATATAAGGAGGACCAACATTTCCAAAGCAAGGAAAAGTACTAGGATTCTCGTTAAGAGGGGTTCCTTGGTTGGTAAATTCCGGAACATTTGCCATTATATTCAACTTCAGTGAATTTTATTAACAAATTAAAAACTAAAATTAACAACTCACAATTTACACCTAACAATTAAAATTCACAATTCACACCTATGGTCTCTAAAAGTAAAAAAAAACAAATTAACACGCGCTATCAAATCTAGGAGTCAAACCACACACAAACAGTAACTTCCCGTACTAAAAACACTAGTTGGTGATGAAATCCAACATCGTAGAATTTAATATAGAAAGGGCGGTTGGAACAGTTACCCCGACAACCTGCTTAATGAAACAGACTGGCACAAGTTTATTCAGAAAACCATCTTGAGTGAAGAGAACCCCCCAGAGAGTCCAAGTGAGTCTAGTCGACGTCTGCTCCAGGTACAGTGGGATCTTCCCTCCACCGTCACCTTAGGAAAGAACCCTATAGATTATGGCCACTAAGGTTACCAACAGAAACAAATATACCTGGGGGAACAGTCTACGATCCGATACACACGCAAGGGCAGAGTAACAAAGCTCAATCCCCTTGAAGGCTCCTTGACATAATTCAAGGTTTACCGAAAAGTGACCCCAGGCTCCTCGACAATGGTCAATCCGAGGTTTACCGTTGTTAATACGTGTATATCTTCTATCGTTCCCAATGAGGAAGGATTGATTACCTCACTGGTTCAGATATGATCTCGTGCTTGACTCCTTTAGGAGGAGCTTCCCAGAGCATACATGCAACAATTGGAATTTTTCCTACCGCAAGATCGACTATTTGTTTGTTTTACTGTCTTGGAAAGTTAACTAAAACCTATTCCAAGACACTAGCCTAAGCTAAATTGGTGGAAAGAGCCCTAAAAATGTAAAAATTACTAGATGAATTTTAATTAAGCGCTGTGTTATTTAGGTTGTTATTACTCAAAAGGGTAAATGGATATGAAACCAATGGTGTTATGACCCGAACCAAAACTGAATGCAATCGAATATGATAATGTAATATTTTCAATTCGATGAATCCTACCTAAAGTAAGGAGAGAGTTTCCATCCACTTCCAACAATGCAAAGATTGATCACTAAGAGAAAATATAACAAATTCTCTAATGCACTAATTTCATCAAGAAAAACTAATGCAAATCAATCCCAAAACAATTTTTTATATTTTTTGTTTTTTTTTTTTTTTAAACAAGCATAAAAACATCTAAATTCAAATCAAAGAAAACTGATCTAAATCTATGATTTATTTTTCAGAATGTAAACTATGCAGTTGTAATCTATGCACAATTCACATGAAAAGTATGCAAATGTAATCTATGCACATTTTTCATTCATATTCTGAAAATGAGAATTCTAATTATGCAAATGTAATCTATGCAAGAGAATTCTCAAACACAAGATGATTCTAATGTAATCTAAGAACCAATCATGTGGAAGTCAAGAAAATTGGGTGAGAGTTCCAAAGATCAAAAAACACTCAAAGGCGATTAACACTCATACACAATTTGCAAAAACAAAAGCAAAAAGATGCAAAATTGTGAAAAGACCGAGACAAACCTCCAAGTAAATATCAAAGGAAATCAAATTAAGAATTTCTCAAAAAAGAGACTCAAAACACCCAATTAACTTAATGGAGATTGATGAGATGAAGAATTGCTCAAAGAAATTCAGAAACAAGAGATTTTTGACAGAAAAATACAGATCTGGGTAGATGCTAAGAATCCTAAATTAAATCTAAACTAAACTAAAAGAAGAAATCAAAGTTTTTCAAGAATTTTAACAGGATCCGCAGGCTCCATAAGTAACAGGTGCGGTCCCGCACTGTTTACTTAAGGAAAGTGCGGAGATGCCCGCACTGTGTGTGAAGACAAAGTGCGGTCCCCTGAAAACTTCAAGAAAAACATAAAAGACTTCAAAGCTTTCAAAAACAGAAAAAACCTAAGCTACCCAGGCAGATATCAATCAATCAAAAACCAGGAAAAACTTTTCCTCAAATCAAAATAAAAGAAAACCAAAAACAACAAGTTCTTTCCCCAGTGGAGTCGCCAATTTGTTGGCCGGATAAATTGTTCTTGCGGACAAGACCGATCTCCCTAGTGTCAGAAGACAATCTAGCAACAAACGAACAACTAAGTTTGTCTTTCTCTAAGTATATTCGTTTTACAAATAAATGCTATGAAGGTGTCGATCCTACCTTAGATCCAAATGCTTATTTGCGGTCACAGTGCTTCCATTGCATCAATAATCCTTCGTCGCAACAAGGGCCCTTTTGTCACAAGAAAGTATCATATTTCGTTGATCTGCAATCACAAACAAGAAAATATCAATAGCACCTGTATAACAAATAATTATAAAACATACCTATCATAGTGATCAAGGAATCTATGAAATAAATTATCAAACGACAGCTTATTGAAATAAACAATCGAACAACAATTTATTGAGAAAAACAGAACTTGATTGTATTAATCTTAAAATATACAGAAGAACCTTACAACCTTAGCCTTGATGTTCGAAAGGTCTTCCCGGGGTCCGAAGCAGGAATCTCCTCTACTTTGATAAGCCTTGCACTCTTCCTTCAGGAGCACATAGAGGTATGTGATCTTTCCTCTCAAAAGCTCAGCAGAAAGAAGTCTAAATCTCAACAACACTTCAGCTCAATCACACATAAAGCTTCAAATCCAATTCTCAATCTCTAAAATCTCAATCTCCAATAGCTCAACTTCTTGAACGTCTTGAACTTCTTGAACTTAACCCAAAAGGCTACCCAATGCCTCCTTTTCTAGAGCAGATGAGGAGGTTAGGATTCCACCATTAAAGGGATAGAATCCTCCTTCAAAGGGATAGACTCTTCACATCAAGGGATTAGTTCCTTAAGGTGTGGGATACATGCACCTTACCAAAGCGTACTCATCCCCAAAAAATCTCATCTAGAACCTTCCAGAATTGACCAAAAACCAACTTTTTCAGTTTAATTCCGCGCTTTTTTAACTTTACAGGGGTACCGCAGGCATTACACTAGAAAAATGCGTTCTAGACCGCAGTTTCTCTTCACATTACCTGCGGACCCTAGCTAAAAACGCAGGTAGGCTTCATATTAACTGCGTACCCAAGGTTTTTTGAGCTTTTTAGGGTTTTTTCTCCAGTTTCAGGGCATGGAATGAGGAACAAAGGTTGTAAGACTTGCAGAGGAGGTAAGTATGAGTGTCAATGAGCTCATACAGTCATCAGAATGTCAAGGTGACATTTTTTAGTGTAACACATCTCCTCCTAAACTTTGGGCAAAGATCCTCATAGTCATAGTTTCCTCTTCTATCTCCATGTAATCAAATGCATCTTCCATCCTATCTACATGATGTTGAGCTGTTGTAGACTCTTTTCCAGTGAAATGAGGAATTTTAGATTGGTAATCATTTGGTAAGGGAAGTAGAGGTTGTGGTAACACTAATGGGGCATACCATGTCGCCATGGCTGGAAATAAGGGTGGATTTACAAAAGTGAAAGTGGGCTGAAATGGAGTGTTTTGAACAGTGGTAGTATGAATTGGAGTGGAAGGGATACTTGGGCCAGCAAATTGATTTTGAGCAGACTTGTTATGGAAAATACTAAAGTGATGAAGAAGCTGGGAGTCAGGAGGAGTGGAAGGTGAGACTTCTCTACTGAAGCTTTGTTGAAAATATGCAATATCAAGGTTATTTTGGTTTAAGTCACCTTGAGATCTAGTTCTAAAGATGTTCTTTTTATGATGTAAATCAAAGTGTAAATCCTCCAAAACAACAAGGTTTTCAGGGAAAGATTTTTTTCTTAAGAGGCTCCTATCGGCAGCTGATTTTCCAAAGTTAGAAGTCTGCCACAGAATTCTATCTAGATTGTCAACGATTAAAGGAGGATTTGGGTCTGGATGGGATCTAGTATTGATCCTTTGTGAAGCTAGACTATTTTTCAAAAAATGAGAGAGGTCGAGCATTTTAGAGACTGTTTTTGGGAGAATTACCTCTCAGGATGTTTTATCTAGTATGGGATTAGGCTTCTAAACTTCCTCAAGGCTGGTTAACACAGTCCTAAATAGATTTGGGAACATATATGAGTAATAGGACTACTGGGGCTAGTGGAGTCGTCAGGTGGAAACGTTTTAGCTTTTATGAAGGTAAAATATTGGATGGTTCCACCACCATGTTTATTATGAAGCCAAACAGAAATTTTTTGGGTTTTTCTGAGTTATTTTGGTCTTACCGGTTATGAGAGTGTCCTAAATCTGATTTAACACTTAGATAGGGTGTCAAACATATAGATTTCACTCGTATGGCTTGGTAACTGAAATCTTCAAGGTTTGATAAGGTTTAATGAGAATCCTAAGGGTTACTTAGTTTGTCACTGATTCAATTAAGTCCTATCATGATTACCATTTGTTAGGTAGTGCTTGAAGAAGGTTACTTATGTTATAGTGGGCCTAAAAAGTTTGAAGAAGGGTTTTCAAACCACTATACTCTCAATAAGTCCCACTGTGATCGCCATTATGTTGGGGTCCCGTGTTTTGATAGTTTGGAAAATCAAAAGACAAGGAAACATCAAAACCAATATTTAGAGTTACAGGATCTAGCCCTCCTGTTCTCAGAGAGGGATCTCTCAAATGTTTATTTTCAAAGGTTTATATTGTGTTCTTTGAGTATTGGTTTTAGACTATTTATTAAGTGTAGGTGTTTGTTTATCTGTTTGTTTGAATTGATACAGCAGAACATGAAAGGTCTAGGAAGGATATATAGAATGGAGAAACATCTGGTTCATTGGGAAATGGAATCAAGAAGAGTTCATAACATACTAATCAGTGGATATGCGATATCAGAGGGAAAATCTAACTTGGCCGCAGTATCCTTTGGTTTTGGAATGAGATGGACATCAATGATTTGGAAAGATAAATTTGATTCTCAACGAAGGGAACTTGAAAACATAACTTGAAAAATAAAGAAATATTTGAAAGACAGGGCTAACCATAAATTCTACAAACATTCTTTAAGAAAATAATGACTTCAATACAACTTTCAAAATGAAATCTAAGATTTGGGGAACACCCTATTTCCTCAAATATCTTATTTTAAATGACTTAGAAAACATAAAATATTTACTGATAATTGCAGTCATAGAAGAGGGAACACCTAATACATCTATGATCACAACTATAAAAGACCTTTAAGACAAATGTTTAAGCAGGGACAAAGGGCAAGATTAGAACAGACCTCCTTGGCTCACTATAAGCAGAAATACTTCAAAGGGAGACTTCAATAACGGTCTTTAAGTGGAAACAGACAAGCAGGGAGAACCATAAATCATGCTGAAACCAACTGTTCGAACTATTGAGGAAATAAACAAGCATGAGGACTAAAGAGAGAGATTAAAGACTCTAAAATACCTCAGCAGAAGAAAACATGAAACAGTGAAGGATGAACAGGTCTAAGGTGCTTCCAGGAGTCATTTCTTAGCCTAAAAATTTCAACCTACTGTAGTAAGAAATTATGGAACAGAATGAAAACGAGAGAAAACATTAAACAGTTCAGAATACTTTACCAATAGCCAAGCTCATGGATCCAATGATAGAGCCTTCTCAGGAACAAGCATGCAACAACATCATCAAGGCTTCCAAGACTTCAATTTGTTCTTCAATTTCAGCAGACTATGTATTATTTCAGAGAATTTCAGTATTACAACTAGTGATCAACCAACAAACTTCTCATCTTCTATAGAAGTATTTATAAAAGAATGAGGAGGTGAGATCTGATAAAGATCTCCAAAGACAATTAATACAGTCTTAATGGCTTCTTGGCCTTTGGGGGGCTCAATGAAGAAGCTTACATAGGTGTCCTCCATATTAAATAATTTACGTTAAGATTTAAGCTCGGTGGGAGCTCTTTTTGACCTTTGAGGCTCTGTGTGATGTCAAAGTAACTCTGCTGATATTTTTTCATTAAGTTTGTCTGCATAATTTATCCTTTGGCTACGTTGTGAGGTAGACATATGGTCTTGATCAATAACTTCGACCTCTGATTTGAGGCACAGGTGGCAACGTGGCAGCTGGGAGGAATCAATTTGCCTCAACTATGGCGATGGAGGCTTTCTGTCTGATGAACCTCTATGATTTTCCTCTTTAACTGTGTTTTAATCGGGGATTGGGCTTTTGATAAACCATTTTAGACGTAATCCCCACAAATCTGTCTTTAATCTTCTGTCCCGATATATTTTGTCGTCGGCGCTGATAGTCTCTGACTGTGCTTGATTTACTGTGTTTTGCTGGTATGCAGGGTTGCGCAGGGGTCGATAGGGCATCAATGCCTTATGAAACACCGATGAAACATGGAGTTTAAACCCTGCGGATGATTCTCTTGGATGAATCTAAGGCAGGAGGATCATCACCCTCAACCTGTGAATTTTCTTCAGCATGGCGAAAAAACCATTTAAACCCTGCAAATTACAAAAAACATTATGAAATCCTGCATGTATAGGTTAACTTCTTCAAATGGTGTGTTGAGAGAGTGTGGCCATTGGATGGCATCATCCAATGGTTGAGATTGATTAGAGGAGGTCAAAGGAGAGCGGAGGAGGAAATTAAATCGGAACCGTTGATCGCGCAGAGATCAACAGTCGGGAGCGATGGTGACTAAACAACGTGAAGGGGTCATGTTATTAAAAAATAAAATAAAAATGGGAAAAAAGGTTTAAAACCTTTGTTTCGGCGAAAAAATGATCAAAAATCATGTTCGGGGTTCGGGACGATCATGGGCTGTCGGATGAGATCGGCCCACGCGATAAATGACGGAGAACATGCGCCAATAAACCTTAGAAACATGCCCAGACATCAAATTTTCAATAAAATCCATATGAATAAAAACCCCCGGGTTCGGAAATGCTGACTGGACGAGGAATCAGGGTGATGAATTTTAGGTTGTCGATCTGCAGATCAGATCGACGGCGGAGATGCATTTAATACCACGCCATACCCTGAGTTATCACACGGGCATCTTCGGAGAGCGATCACCGTCTGATAAGCGGCCTCAGATCGGATGGTGGACGTCAATATCACGCCAGGTCCATGTCTGAACTTTAACGCGCAGTGAGGGTGGTTTTTCAATAGTGCTCAAGGCCACGCGTCGGGCGGTGAATGGAATTGCTGTCGATCGGGAAAAAACCGCCCTCCGCTTGAAATCAGTGCGATGGATTCTGCCCAGTTTTGAAATAGTGAGTGGCTAGCAGGGACCATCGGAGCGATAGACTACGCACCATCGATCTGCAGATCAGATCGACGGTGGAGAGCGACTAGCATTTTGTACTGGCGGAAAAATTTAGGAAATAATAAAAAATCGACAAATTAATATAACCGAAGGTTTATACTTCGAGGTGAAATATTAATTTTTGATATGGCCTGGCGCCCGTATGTAGGGCCGTGGGTTATATGGAAAACCATATGATCGGGGGTTTATGGAGGAAGGGCTAATTACGACTGGGCAATGCGATAACCGCTTGGAAGGCTAGCGCTTGGTTCTAGCACTAAGGTGTATGGAGGGGAAGGGTTAAAGACTTAGCCCAAGGGGCTTAAGTCTATAATATACAAAAAATATGATTTTTATAGATATTCAATGATTTTCAAAGGATTTGGGGGTTTCGGTATAGTTTAAAAATGAGTTTTAAACTATGGAAAATGATTTTCATGAATGGAAGAAGGGGAATCATGAAAATAGAGGAATTTATGGAGGTAAAAGGGATAAAAATGAAGGTTATTTTTGTGGTGGAGGGAAGGGAAAAATGGGATTTTGTAGCAGTTTTTCTTCATGTAATGATAACAGAATTTCTGAGTTGAAAAGGGGGAAAAGCAGTGACGATTATCCAAAGGATAGGATATTATCAAAAGTCTTTAAGCATCAACAATTTTAGCAGTGAAATTGTTTCTTGAAGGCTATCCAAAATCTTTTAGCCACCACTTGATACGACAGAATTTATAGGTGGCTAACAGATTTGAATGTCATGTACAAACTGCCTGACCAACAAGACATCTATTACAACCAGTTTGTTGAAAAATTTGCAAAAATAATGAAGACCCTTTCAAAATGATTCAAGGTTGGAGGAAAATGGATAACAAATTTAAGCATCATAAATCAGGTATGTATCCTATTGCTTCACTTGCAAATCCCTACAATTTTGCAGCATCAATGCTGTGCAGATTATATGGTCTCCCTGATAACACTAAGTTCTCTATTAATTGGGTTCCCTTGATTGAATCATGTGTTAATTCTCACATCATGAAATGGGCAACCATTATTTCCGAAAACCTATCCAAAGTGATTACTGAATATCGCCAGGCAAGATTTAGTTCTTCCAAAGCCGTCCCCCAATTTTTCATGAGGACATATGTTTTCGACGCCATTTGTTTCTCCACCAGCTTTCCAATTATGGGTTGGAAATGGACTCCTGAGGATCCTACCCCTATTCATTTAAGTCATAAACAGATATGGGAACATCATTTTGTACCACACTTCCACATGTTATGTTATGGGGTTGTATTACCATTACATCAGTTAATGTTTGATACAGAGAGCCCCAGGTTCACTAAGGGAGCCATCACAGATCTCCAAATGATATTAAGATGTTTCATTGAAGAATTATTTTCATACATCAGACTATTCAGAAGCTTCGCTCCTCCAAATGTGCTTCCTCTGTATGTTTCAGATAGACTAATGGAAAGAGAAGTGGCTTACCAGACTGTCGGCAATGGACTCACTAAAACTCTGAAAGATAATAAAAATTGTTTATGGCCAAGTTTCCTAATTCAGTGTGGTTCATTCTCCCTCATGAATTTCAATCATGTGTCAAAAGAATGCCATAAAATTCATCTTTTGAAGCTTCCTGTTCTACTACCAAGGCAATTCGACCCAGAGAATATTGCTTATAAATTTACTCAATCAGTCAAAATCAAATCTATCATACACACAGATGATATATTTGAAGAAGTTTTGAAATCTATTGAAACTTTTGAAGAAGTTCAAAAATTTGTTAGATTGAATCTAAACCCAGAGGAATTACAAAGATTCCATGAGTATAGAGAGCAAAGACTCAAGCGTATTCCACAAAATATCTTGATTACTAATTATATGACTGAACCAAGCAAGGTGATCAGAACATAAGAATGAGACCCATGAAATGAAAGTGAGATAGATAAATTTTGGACTTCAGTTAGTAATACATTTATGGATACCCCCAAGGGATCATCCACTCAGAAAAACATAGGATTTCGAACCCCCCAGGGTTAGACAGTTTCAACGAAAGAAACCACCGAAAGTCCTGGGACAAGCTCCCAAGATGCATAAGTTATTCCTGTGTTTCCTACTGCTGAAATTACTCTAAAGGTAGTTGATATCCCACCATTGGATGTATTCTAAAACCCTCTTCATAAAGTTGTAGTCAGGAACCAAAGAAAGAGAAGAAGGATTGAAACACCCCTAGGTAATGAGGTCATGGAAGTTGTATGGAAAGACACCTCGTCAGACCCAATCAACAACCTAACTAGGCTATCAAATTTTGCTGGAGCATATACTACCACAACAATGGAAAAAGCAACCAAAGTATCCATTTTGGTTCAAGAGAAGGATGATAAAATAATGCAACTACAACAACAACTGGATGAATAAAAGAATAGTTTGAATCAAAAGGTTGAGCAGCAACTCTTTAAATTACAATAAAAAATGGAAGTACTTAAAATAAGTCATGAAAATGACTTATCCAACAAAGACACGTTGATTAAAGATTTGAGAGAAAATATTATAAAGTATGAAGGCATTCCTACTGCAGAGGAATTCATTAAATAATCATTGGCATTAAATTTCCTACTCTCAAAACAACAAGACTTGTTTGTCTTACAAATGTCAGACATAGTTCCACATTTGGAAATCAGTGAAAAATTGACTAATACAGTCATTGATGAAAGAATTGAGTTTAATGAACTCAATACCAAAATTTCTGACTATATTGAATGGAAGGATTCAGAGGAAGGAAGAAGATCAAATCTCCCAAAGATTAAAGAAACTTATAAAGATATTCTCTTTACTGACTGGGATACACAGGTAAAATAGGTAGAATTGGCAATAGCTAGAGCATTAGGCATGTCAAAGAGCATTGTCAAAACAATCAACCACATGGTACACACCTCTGGTTTAATTAAAGAAGGAGATCCTAAATCAATTCTTGATCTCAAAGTATTGGAGCAAAGTTGGAAAAATACAGGTCAAATACGAGAAGAAAAAATTGCACAGCTGAAAAAGACTAATTAGGAAGCATACTGGAAATTCTTGGTTAAGCCTCATAGCCAAATAATGACAGTGAATTGTTCTCTAGATTCCATACAAAAAATGCTGCCACTTTTACTTGATGCTATATCTACTGGAGAGATACAGTTTGGGAAGCCTCCACAAGTTCAACCATTTTTTGATATTTGTGAACAAAAAAGCAGAGCTAGCACTAGCCGATCATCAAGCATGATCATGACTTAATTTGTTTTTACAATTTCAATTTTAGCAATTAGATACTAGGAATGAGGGAGGTTGTTAGAAACCTCCTCATAAGATATTTTGTACAATCTATTTTTGTAAGTAGTTAATGTAGTATTTAAACCCTTCTCATTCATTTAGAGAAGGGTCCAAGATTTTTATTAAGAACATTTACAAAGAATGCATTACTGTTTGTGGATGTCTTGATAAGATAATGGAACATGGTATTTTCAATTATATATCATCTTGGTTGATCATTGTTGATGCACTATTGTATTCTCTGAAAGACTTATTGATATAAGATTTATTGTGGCCTATTATCAATGGTCAGATGAGCAGGAAAACACACATCTAGTACTATTATCGTGTATGCTAAACTCTATTTTAACATTAGTGGTAAATCTAGCTTTCATGAATTATGTATGAAATCAATTATTTTTGTTTGAAGTATCAGTTGTACTATTGTATGATATCATAATAGAAATTGATTTATTTTATATATGACCATTAGAATATATGCAATATGTTTCACATCTTCCTCTGATTAACTATTTTTCAAAAGGATTATATTATAAAAGTATTAAATCTATTAAGTCTGTGATTGATAGAAATCATCACAGACTCAATAAACATCATCTTAGATCGCATAAAATCAACATTATCTAGGGTTAGATTAGATCATATTTAATTCAAATTTTTGCATCTTAGAATAAAGGTGGCTTATTTTTTTAGTTATTATTCTTGAAAATCATTTGAAGGAAACCCAACAATCATATAAAACCCAAAAATTGGAAAATTGGTCCCATTATCTCCAGTCGGAGCCACTATCCCAAACAGAGAAGGAGCTGCTTTAAGGTCTAGACTATCCCCCTTGTTGTTGCCATAGATTTCTGAGGCCTCAACATTTTTGGTGCTAGAAGGAGGGCATAACTATGAATGGCATACAAATCTAAACCTAAAACTAGAAGCCCTCATAAGATTCGATCTCCCCAAAAGCATCCTACATCTTCTCGATCAAACTCTAAATCACCAACTCAAAAATCGGAAATTGTAGAAACCTTCCCCTAATCCCCTGAAATATCTCGACAATCATCTATTTCAGAATATACTCCCGAGTGTCCCGAAGTTCAATCTTTAATTCAGAAATTAGAAGGAATATCTATTTCTGCTAAAAATCCTGTTAACCCTGAAGCTTTTGAAGAAATTGTTACTTCCCTATTTAAAGAAACTAGTATATTAACCTGATCCAAAAGCGAGAAACTTGGAATTCCTCCTTTCAAGTTCCCAATGGAATCACATCGCAAAAAAGTTTATGTATCCAGATCTAAGTTAGATATGAGTGAAGTTATGTCATCTTTCCCTTCAGTTACTTCCTCACATCCTCTTACTCCATCTACATCTTCTTATTCTTCCATTTCTTTTACTCAAACAATCAGTACTATCACAAGTAGTATTTTTCCAGTTGTAAGTTCTACATCCATTCCCCCTACTTCTGGATCTGCTTATGTATCTTTGCAAACTTCAAATCAAATTATGGCTAAGTAGCCTTGGACTAATCCTGGTGCTGTATTGGTTGCAAATCCACATGCCCTTCCAGATCATCCGGAGAAATGGTTACCTAAATATAATCCAAATGATGATCTTCTTTCTGAAGAAAATATCAATAATTTTATGTTGGCCATGAATCTTAATGGAGTTGCTCATGAAGATATTGTAGTAATATTGTTTCTTTATACCTTACAAGGATCTGTAGGATCCTAGTACTTTTCACTTCCAGCAGGATCTATTGCAGATTGGGAAACTTTTGAACAAATTTTTCTCGCAAAATTTGGAGATGATAGAACTGTTGCATCTTTAATCAATGCTCCTTCCAATCTAAAAACAAACTATTAAGACGAAAGGATCAAATATTTCAACTCCGATTCCAAGCCTGTTTTTGATATACAAATAGAGTGGTATATTTATTCTTTTCCTTCTAATATAGCTATTTTTGTAGATAGAGTCGGTAAAGCTACCCTTTTAGAAAACATGAAAGAAGCTTTAGCTATAGAGAGAGGAATCTTAGCTTTGGAAAAACGATCAGAGATAGAAGACAAGAAATCAAAGAAAGTGACATTTAGTCAAGATTCCAAACAGAAAGTCTCAAAAGATCCATTTGATCTTGAAGGTCTTCAAAATGTGTTAAAAACTATGTCAAACGACATGATTGAGATAAAGAGACAAGTTGCAGAAACATCAACACCTAAGAAATCATATCGCCCATATAAGAAAAAATCCTCTTCACCATATCAGCCTCCAAATGTGATTTCAAATTCTAAATCCGATCAAGACATTGAAAATCCCTCACCGTCCGAACAAGAACCAGAGTCCGAAGAAGAAGTTGAACTGAATGGGTTATGGAACTTCATTCTCCCTATAGAATAAGAAGGAGAAGCTATGCCTGTGTCTACAAGAAGTAAATCTTCTTCTGATACAACTATATCAAATCAGAAACAGAAATCTCTCCCCACAAGGGAGAAAACAGTAGCCAAAAAATCTAAAATTGTTCAGACAGATCCTATTCCACTAGATCCTCTTAAAACTTCCAAAACTTTAATAGTTTTAGATACAGTGGAATACAATATATTTGAAGATATGAAAAAGACCAAATATCCAAACCACCAATTATAGCCCAAGCTTCTAAAGGTATGGGAAAACCTCTGTCATATTCAAACAAAGTAAATCCCAATGATCTTGTTTTAATTGGTGATAGACCTATTTCTCACACTCCTCCTTTACTTTTGACTTATGAAATTTTTAACAAAAACATTCATAATTGTCTTATTGATTCAGGAGCTTCTTTAAATGTCATGCCAAGAACAATGTGCACAAAACTAAATTTCACTCCTCAAAAATCAGTTTTACATATAGTTCAATTAGATAGAACAAAATTCAAGGTCATTGGAGAAATGTTGTCAGTATCCATTGGATTATCATCCAGTCCAAAGGTACTACAGGTAATTGACATTTTGGTTGTTGATATCCATAAATTTTATGGTCTTATTTTAAGCAGGGATTGGTCTGAAAAGTTACATGGATATTTCGCTACCGATTGGTCACATATGTGGTTACCATATAATGGTAAACCAAATCAAATCAGAGTTGATCGCGAAAAATTTATGAAACATACAGTCACTGAACTTGAAGAAACAAATGAACCAGTAGCTTTCACTAATAATATCATTGGAAATTACTTAGCTGAATCATTTCTTAGATCGTTCAATGCCCAGATTTCACCTTTTTCAATAAATACTGCTATTTCTCAAATTGAAAACTTTTCTCAAATAGATACTTCTGAATGTATTAACCTTAGCAATAAAATTTCAAAACATTCTTTGTTTTGGACTTTAAACTTTGATGGTTCAAAATCAGAAGATGGTGTAGGAGCAGGTTGTGTTTTAATCAATCTGCAAGGAGAGAAAACAATGCTAACTTGCAGACTCGAATTTCAATGCACAAATAATACCACTTAATATGAAGCATTGATACAAGGTCTGTACAAAGCTATTGTATTAAACGTTAAATATTTGCAAGTATATGGAGATTCTGAGATAATTGTTAGACAAGTCAGAAACAAAATTCATTGTATTTCTAGACATCTGAAACACTATCAAGCTTTAGCTCACAGCCTTACATCCCATTTTTCTACATTCAATATCTCCATAGTTCCTAGATTACAAAATGCAAGTGCTGATTTACTTGCTAATGTAGCATCTAAGCTAATACCATCTGAAGAATTTAGCCCAGAAAGATTTTCAATTGAGTTGATTTTTAGACCTTCCATTCCTGATAACATAACAGATTGGAGAGTATTTAATAACGATGCAGATATAGTGAGCTTTCTTACATCAAAAGGATCTTATGAGGTTAAAATCATAGCTGAACATGAACGTGACTTACAGATTGAAAATAAACAAAATGATAATCCAATTCCCAAATCTGTAGTCAAAAGGGAAGATCTCTATGATTTGAAAGATAGGTTTAAAAATATTACCAATTCAAAAACCCAGAGTTCTACTTTAAAATTTGAATTGATTAATCTTGGTACACCAGAAAAACCTCAAAACATTAACCTAGGTCTTGGTTTAAAATCTAAAGAAAGGATGTCATTCATTAAATTACTGAAAACATATAAAAATGTCTTTGCATGTGATTATTTAGATCTCAAGACATATGATACTTCTATAATTCAGCATACCATACCTATGATCTCAGATGACAAGCCCATTAAGCAAAAACTTAGAAAGATCCACCCAAACTTAGAAATTCAGATTAAATCTGAATTAAAAAAAATGGTTAAAGCCAAAAAAAAAATTCATGTTAGACATTCAAAATGGGTGTCAAACATGGTCCCAGTTAGAAAGAAGAATGGAGACATTAGGATTTTCATAGACTTTAGAAATTTGAATAAAGATTGCCAAAAAGATAATTTTCCTTTGCCTACCATGGAACAGATATGGAAGTCAGTTGTAGGATCTAAATTGATGTCTTTTCTCGATGGATTTTCAGGATACAATTATATTATGGTACATCCAGATGATAAATTAAAGACAACATTCAAAACAAAGTGGGGAACATACACATACCAAAAAATACCATTTGGGCTGATTAATGTTGGTGCTACATTTCAATGTGCTATGGATATAGCTTTCATAGGAATAATCAACAACTCAGTGGTTATATACCTAGATGACATTATTGTCTACTCCAAGCATAGAAACAATCATGTTAATCACCTGAAACATATTTTTGAAATATGTAAAAAAAATCAGCATTTCCTTGAATCCTAAAAAATGTTATTTCATCTTAACAGAAGGTAAATTATTAGGGTTCATTATCTCCAAAAAAGTTATCCATATTGACCCTGATATTCAGGAAATTGAAAACATTCCTCTACCATACAATAAAAAAACAATGCAATCATTTTTATGACAAATTAATTTTGTAAAAAGGTTTGTTCCCGATTTTTCCCAAATCATCTTACCCTTGCAATGAATGATGAAGAAAAATTCACTTTTAAATGGGGAAAATATGAGAGAAATTATTTTGAGTTGATTAAGAAAGCCATCATCGAAGCTCCTTCTTTAACCACTCCCAATTTTCTTAAGCCATTTGTATTATGCACATTCTCTTCGGATATGTCATACGCATCAGTTTTGACACAGCTAAATGATCAAAATATTAAATCACCTATTTGGTCTCCAATCAGCTTTGATATTTGACAATGCATCTTACTTTTCTGGAAACACTATGATATAATTTTCTTTGAAAAGAGGTTTTAAACTAAAATAATCAGCTAACTATTATCCGCAGGGTAATGGATTGGCTGAATCTAGAAACAAAAACCTTATTCGAATCATCAAATGAAATATATAACAAAATCACAAAAATTGGCACAAAGCACTATTATTTTGTCTTTGGGAAGATAGAATCACCTAGAAGGCCTCGATAGGTACTTCTCCATTTTTATTAGTTTATGGGAAAGAAGCAATTCTACCCACAAATATAACAATACCATAATTTTCTTTAGTGCATTTTATTGATGAAAATCCTTCTTCTTCCCTTCAACTTAGACAAGATCAAATTCTTAAAATGGAAGAACAGAGAGAAAAAGCCAAAGATATACATACTCATCATCAACAAATAGCTAAAGCCTCGTTTTAAACATCATCTACTATTCCAAAAACTTTTGAAATTGGAGACCTTGTTTTGAAATGGGATAAGGCACGTGAGGAAAAAGGTAAGCATACCAAATTCCAAAGACTATGGCTTGGTCCATTTCAAATCATAGAAAAAATAGGCTTATCTACCTTTTTGTTACAAGACTTATTAGGTAAGAAAGACTCCTTGCCTGTGAATGTTCAAATTCTTAAAAAATATTTCTCATAGAAATCAAGCTTTAAATTTCACTTTGCTTTAGGAAAATAAAAGTTGAAAATAGCATCATTTTTGGTTGATTCAAAATTTAAAATTTCTGATAAATTTATTTGATATTTCACTTCTATAAATAAGTAAAGTAAAAAGGTGATTATAACTATGAGAATTGAGTAAACCTTATTTCTTTGAAATATTTTGAAATTTACTAAAGACATTTTCTTTCCGAAAGGACTCTTAATGTCATAAAATATAGATGTTATGTATTAGTCAAGAAAGAAACCTTTAACCTAGAAAGGGTTCTCTACGAAAAGGTATCTACCAACTCTACAATTATCATCCATAACTCTTAAGTGAGCTAATGATTCATCCCATCTGATAAAATTTCTTCTTCAAAAGTATAATTAGAAAAGAAAAGAAATATATACAATATACAAACTCAAAAGAAAATAAGTCTCATCAGGAGCTTTTTTATCATAATCATAGAGAAATAATCTAGACTGATATTACCAATACTACATACCATAACAGGGTAATAGCTAAATGACTATCAAAATCAAAATACAAGGGGTCTCATCACGAGCCAACTTGTTTAGTCTAAATTACTATCAGTGAATGTGATTGTCACTATCAGGTCACCAAACCTGGACAATGATTTTGAGAATGTGTCAGAAAAAATAAATTCAATTGTATTTTAAAATTAAACTTTGAAGTAAGAAATCAAATCAGATGGGACCATGAATCATTATTGGTTAAAATATAACCCTGTCAAGGCTATAAACGCCTACTAGAAACAGTGGCTCTATCTATGATAAATGAGTAAAAATCTATGAAACCAATTTTCAGAGAACAACTACTTTATCTTTTTAAATCTGAGTACCGACTGATACAGACACCTATGTGTTATCACTGAAGGGGTTAGCTAAGAAAAAAAAGAGATAGGTAAATAGATTATATTCCAAAAAAACATTGTTTAATTCATGAATCATGCTATTCTTATTCTCATAAACTTTTCTTGTTTTGAAAGTTTAGAAATATCAAACAAACCAATCAGAGATATCCAGTTCTCCCAAATGAATCACCAATTGTTGTGTTATACAATGACCCCCCCATTTTTATTTTCAAAATAGTTTAAAATTTGATAATATAAATAGGGACCTTTCTTAAAATGTATTTTTTCATTTTGAATAAAAAAATCAAACTCCAAAACATTGTTGTTTTGGAAATTAAAACAAAAAACAAAAATAAATTAATAAATTTCATTTTCATATCTTTGTGATCACCCTATCGCAAATCGCATCCCACATAATCTTTTTCCCATTAAAAAGATAAGCACAAAACATAAAATCCCGATTTGCGATTTGTGATTTTAACTTCGCAAGTGGCATCGTAAATTGCACATCGCACATATACATTCAAAACTTAAGACAAGACTTATCAATATTCCGATGTTGCGATATCCCAATAAAGACGATTTTTCGATTTCACGATATCGCGAAATCGCATATCACATGACGTAAAGCTTTTTAAATAAATTCGCTTCACAAGACAAGTTAAAAAATACGCAATGCGACGGATCTGACAGGGTTTAATAAAGGTTTTAATGTGAAAATAAATAATGTCAGAAATAATTAAACATGTTTCATCATCCCAATGCGAACACTTATTGTTTTTTTATGGCTAATTAATGATACAACTGCTTCCCAGATATTTTCTTTTAAAATTAGTCATTTCACTATATCTTTCATCATTTAATCATTTCTCTATCTTAAATAGGTATTTTTCCTCAAGAGATGCCCATACGCAAGATAATGCAGAAACACGGCAAACAAACTATTGCGGAATTTGAATGTACATAAATGTCATCCACAATCTCAAATACTTTCATCACTGCATATGGAGGTGCTACAACATGGAAAGCCATCTATACTATCCTCTAAGATGAAAAACCCGAAGTAACGGAGGTAAAGGCAACTGTTGATGATGCAAAACCCTCATATTTACATTTTAAAGATGCCGCAAGCTCCTTCCTTCACAGAATAGAAGCAAGGGTCGGGCTTTTATCATATACTGATATGATAAGATGGGTGGTTGAGAATTCAAAAATTGAAGGCAGACAATTCAAAACCATTAAGAATGAAATATTAGGTTCTTTTAGAGCTAAAGATTTGAAAGTCATGTACAAACTGCCCGACCAACAAGACATCTATAACAACCAATTTGCTGAAAAATTTGCAAAGAATAATGAAGACCCTTTCAAAATGATTCAAGGTTGGAGGAAAATGGATAACAAGTTTAAGCATGATAAATCAGGTATGTATCCTATTACTTCACTTGCAAATCCCTACAATTTTGTAGCATCAGTGCTATGAAAATTATATGGTCTCCTTGATAACACTAATATCTCTATTAATTGGGTTCCCTTGATTGACTCCTATGTTAATTCTCACATCATGAACTAGGCAACCATTATTTCTGAAAACCTATCCAAAGCGATTACTGAATAGCACCAGGCAAGAGATAGTTCTTTCAAAGCCGTCCCCCAATTTTTCATGAGTTCATATGTTTTCGACGCCATTTGTTTCTCCACTAGCTTTCCAATTATGGGTTGGAAATGGACTCCTGAGGACCCTACCCCTATTCATTTAAGTCATAAACAGATATGGGAACATCATTTTGTACCACACTTCGACAGCTTATGTTATGGGGTTGTATTACCATTACATCAGTTAATGTTTGATAGAGAGAGCCCCAGTTTCACTAAGGAAGCCATCACAAATCTCCAAATGATAGGAAGATGTTTCATTTAAGAATCATTTTCATACATTAGAGTATTCGGAAGCTTTTCTTTTCCACATGTGCTTCCTCTGTACGTTTCAGATAAACTAATGGCAAGAGAAGTGGCTTACGAGACTGTCGGCAATGGACTCACTAAAACTCTGAAAGATAATAAAAAATATTTATGGCCAAGTTTCCCAATTCAGTGTGGTTCATTCTCCCTCATGAATTTCAATCGTGCATCGAACGAATGCCAGAAAATTCGGCTTTTGAAGCTCCCTGTTCTACCACCAAGGCAACTTGACCCAGAGAATATTGCTTATAAATTTACTTAGTCAGTCAAAATCAAACCTGTCATACACACAGATGATAGATTTGAAGAAGTTTTTCAATCCGTTAAAACTTTTGAAGAAATTCAAAACTTTTTTAGATTGAATCTAAACTCGAAGGAATTACAAATATTCCACGAGTATAGAGAGCAAATACTCAAGCGTATTCCACAAAATATCTTGATTACTATTTATATGACTGAACCAAGCAAGGTGATCATAACAGAGGAATCAGACCCACATAATGAAAGTGAGCTAGATAAATTGTGGAATTTAGTTAGTAATACATTGATGGATACCCCCAAGGGATCATCCACATAGAAAAACACAGGATTTCAAACCCCCTAGGGTCAGATAGTTTTAGCAAAAGAAACCACTAAAAGTCCTGGGACAAACTCCCAAGATGCGGAAATTATTCTAAAGGTAACTGATATCCCTCCATTGGATGTATTTCACATCCCTCTTCATAAAGTTGTACTCAAGAAACAGAGAAAGAGAATAATGATTAAAACACCCCCAGGTAATGAGGTCATGGAAGTTGTAAGGAAAGACACTCCATCAAACCCAATCGACAACCTAACTTGGCTATCACAATTTTCTAGAGCATATACTACCGCAACAATGGACAAAGCAACCAAAGTATCCATTTTGGTTCAAGAAAAGGATGATAAAATAATGCAACTACAAAAACAACTAGATGAAGAAAGGAACAGTTTGAATCCAAAAGGCTGAGCAGCAACTCCTTAAATTATAGCAAGATATGGAAGTACTTAAAATAATTCATGAAACTGACTTATCCAACAAAGACACGCTGATGAAATATTTGAGAGAAAATCTTATAAAGTATGAAGGAATTCGTGACTGCAGAGGAATTCATTAAAGAAGCATTGGCATTAAATGCCCTACTCTCAAAACAATAAGACTTGTTTGTCTTACAAATTTCAGACATAGTTCCACATTTGGAAATCAGTGAACAATTGACTAATACAATCATTGATCAGAGAATTGAGTTTAATGAACTCAATACCAAAATTTCTGACTATATTGAATGGAGGGATTCAGAGGAAGGAAGAAGATCAAATCTCCCAAATATCAAAGAAACCTATAAATATATTCTCTTTTCTGACTGGGATACACAGGTAAAACAGGCATAATTGTAAATAGCTACAACATCAGGAATATCAAAGAGCATTGTCAAAACAATCAACCACATGTTACATACCTCCGATTTAATTAAATAAGGAGATCCTAAATCAATTCCTGATCTCAAAATATTGGAGAAAAGTTGGAAAAATACAGGTCAAATACGAGAAGAAACAATTGCATAGCTGAAAAAGACTAATTGGGAAGCATACTGGAAATTCTTGGTTAAGCCTCATAGTCAAATAATGACAGTGAATTGTTCTCTATATTCCATTCAAAAAATGCTGCCACTTTTTCTTGATGCTATATTTACTGGAGAGATGAAAACACAGTTTGGGAAGCCTCCACAAGTTCAACCAATGTCCGATATTTGTGAACAGAAAAGCGGAGCTGGCACTAGCCAATCATCAAGCATGATCATGACTTAATTTGTTTTGACAATTTCAATTTTAGCAATTAGATACTAGGAATGAGGAAGGTTGTTACAAACCTCCTCATAAGATATTTTGTACAATCTATTTTTGTAAGTAGTTAATGTAGTATTTAAACCCTTCTCATGCATTTAGAGAAGGGTCCAGGCTTTTTATTAAGAACATTTACAAAGAATGCATTACTGTATGTTTGTGGATGTCTTGATAATATAATGGAACATGGTCTTTTCAATTATATATCATCTTGGTTGATCACTGTTGATGCACTATTGTATTCTCTGAAAGACTTATTGATAGAAGATTGATTGTGGCCTATTATCATTAGTCAGATAAGCAAGACAACACACATCTGGAACTATTATCGTGTATGCTAAACTTTGTTTTAACATTAGTGGTAAATCTAGCTTTCATGAATTATGTATGAAATCAATTATTTCTGTTTGAAGTATCAGTTGCACTATTGTACGATATCATAATAGAAATTGATTTGTTTTATATATGATCATCAAAATATATGCGATATGTTTCACATATTCCTCTGATTAACTATTTTTCAAAAGGATTATCTTACAAAAGTATTAGTTCTATTAAGTCTGTGATTGATCTAAATCATCACAGACTTAATAGACATCATTTTAGATCGCATAAAATCAACATTATCTCAAGTTAGATTATATCAGATCTAATTCAAAGTTTTGCATCTTAGAATAAATTTGTCTTATTTTTTTAGTTATTCTTCTTGCAAATCATTTGAAGAAAACCCAAAAATTGGGAAACTTGTCCCATTATCTCCAGTCGGAGCCACTATCCCAAATAGAGAATGAGTTGCTTTAAGGTCTAGACCGAGTGGTTATCCCCCTTTGTTGTTGCCATATATTTCTAAGGCCTCAACAGGAGGGAGAAAATATTTTTCAGCATCCTTCCTTACTGTTGCTTGAGGACAAGAAAATTTTGGGAGGGGAGGACTGTAATATTCCCAAATAGGTTTTAGCTAGTTGGAATACTATATGTTACTTCTATTTTCAGTCTAGAAGAATAAATCGGGTAAAGAGGCCCTTAAATATCTTTAGTAGGAATAAAACACTTCCAGTATGAATGTGGATCAGTTTAAATAGTCAAAATAAAGCCAACTTGGGTGTGAAATGTTGAGATTGCAACAAGATGGTGAGCGTACTGAAAAGAGTCACCTTCACTAAGTGGGCCCGCAGGCTATTTTTGGCGCAAGTCTATTTTTAGACATGTCGATCATATTCTATGAGTTGCAGGATGTTATTTTTGGATGGTTGGTCAAGTTGGAAAAATAGATGGACTTCTATTTTTAGACATATTGGGTGGAATCTATTTTTAGATTTCCAGTCTAAAAATAGATATGTCGAATATGATTAGATCTTAATAATATTTGGACTATAAACATTATCTTATTCTCTTGGAACACTTCAGTTAAGTGCAAATATGTGGCACAGGAGCTGACAGAAGGAATTACGCTATTCCTGAGGGTTAAGTGGAGCTACTACATGGATACTTCAGTTATAACTCATGTGACAGAGTTTGGTGGAGTTATTGAGGTAGTTGGTGGAGTTGTGTTCAATTTAACTGAGTTTAAAATAGTTGAGCTAGTTGTATCTAGTCTAACTGATTGATACACTAGTGAGAGTGGTGTGAATTATTAATTAATTAATTCACTAATTATTAACTCATTAATCAACTAAAGAATACATCAGTTAACTATAGTGCATGGATAGTTTCAGTGGAGACCAGTGGAGAGGTAGGTGAAAAAGCAGTGTGACTATAGTGTTTCATGATTTGCAACACACAGTGGTTGGAGATGCCAATGAGGATTGCATGAGAAAGGCTGGACCAATTTGAGTTCATTCAGATCCATTCTTCAGCAGTGATTGCGTAGTAGAGGCAGGCTAGCAGGGGGCAGAGATTGGAGCATGAGATTTGCTAGATCGGACCTTATTAGTGTGTAGCAATTGGAGATTGTACTGAGAGCTTGTGAGGAGCTTTATATGATGATTGTTACATGATCTCTATGACATATAATATACATATAGTTGGGGGTTTTTAGCTTTAAGCTTTCCCATAAAATACTATGCTCATATGTGTGAATGTTTATGGTTTTAATGTGCGCATGCAATTGTTTTTATTTTTGCAATTAATGATCAATGGTAGAAGAGATTCTGTATTGTGCATGAAGTTAAATAGTGTGTGATCAGGAGAATCTCAGATGTATAACGTATAAGTTATATGAATTTCTACATGAAAGGGAGAAATGCATGTAGACTAGATCAAGGTTCACCAAATCAACAGCGCTGCCAAAAAAGAGAGTGGAGCTAGTGAGGATAGTGCAGTTTTGGAGGAGGAGTCTTTGCATGGAAGTAACCTCATAAATGAGTGGGGCCAAGGGTGAGGCGGCTCACCAAGAATATAAGGAAAGGGATGGAAGCCATGAGGGGCATTCAGAATATTATTTATGTTTGAGGTTTATCACTTATTGCATGCTTCAGTTGTTTAGTTGGTCTTGTTGTACTGTTTAGTACAAGGGTATTTCCATGCGGGAATTCCCCACTCTTTCTTGGAGGACTTGGGAAGGAAATATGAGAGGAGTATTCTGAGTTTAATTTCCACCATCTGGAATTGGGACAAGCAGTCACCTATAGCCACAGTGCAGTCTCCTTGAGGAACTGCGTTATTTTTCATGGTGTTGCAGTGGAAGGGTTAAAAGCCCTGTTTATGAACTAGTTTCCTTGTGAAAGGATTAGCCTTTCACCCGGAAAGCTGGCAAGGAGGAGTTACAACAATTTCTTTTTATTTTCAGCTATATTTATGCAGAGCTTCAGTAAGACAATGTGATTCAGCCACAACGCAGTCTCCTTGAGGAACTGCGTTATTTTTCATGGTGTTGCAGTGGAAGGGTCAAAATCCCTGTATATGAGCTAGTTTCCTAGTGAAAGGATTAGCCTTTCACCCGAAAAGTTGGTAAGGAGGAGTTACAGCGATTTATTTGTATTTTTAGCTATATTTATGCAGAGATTTAGTAAGACAGTGTGATTCAGCCATAGATCTGCAGTTTATACTTTTAGTATCTCATGTCTTTCAAGAAACCCTTGCCCGGTTATATTTGGATTGTGTAAAAGAGACTAGATATCCATTTTTCAGCTCTTTTGAGTAATATCTAGGCAGATCCATTTGTTTCTCTATTTATGTAGAAGAAACCCTCATTAGACTGCACTGTCACATGCTTCATAATTTCTGTGTTGCAGTAGTTATGGGGTTGTAGTGTTTTTGGGTTGTTCTGGGCTTGGGAGGCATGTCTAACTAAGTTGGAATGATTTTCTTCTGATCCCCTTATATATTTGATTGATATAATACATAAAATAATGGATCCATGGGCTATTCTTTACTGTTATAGCGTAATTTTCTGAATAATGCATTTTTACTGCCTATATTTCTAATTTTCCTAAATAGGAATATTACAATCCTCGACTATGGTGATTCGATGATGTTCCTCGTACATACCAGAGAAACACTGCAGGGGTGTCAAACCGTGTCCACCGCTTGCTAAGGCAGCTGGTACGGGCTGTGATGTGTTATCATGAGCATCACGCCAAGTAGACACCTAGGTTTTATTTCTGCATATTTTTTTGAGAGACATGGTGTCTCAGGATGTAACCGAAACATACATATTTTTTAAACATATGATGCACATGGATGCAAACACTCGATAAATGTATATACATATATTTTCCTATATGGATCTTGTCATGTGATGATGATTTCTTACAAATTACTCAAATTTCTAACTAACACAATGTTAGCTACTTTATCAATTAAATAGTCTGCATCATAAGTAATGACCCAAAAGGCAGGAAAATGTTCTCAAAGCACACCAAGCCAAAAGATTTAATTTTTACGCAAGCTCGAAAACAAAATTACACTATGCTTGAAATTGGTTTCATTTTTACACAAGCTCGAAACAAAGGTAAACTATGATTGAAAAGTGTGCATGCCCCCAGCATGGTGACTCAATTTGAGGCACATGCCCCCCAAGCTTTAGTCCAGTTGCAATGAATGAAAGGTGGATGGAGTGAAGGTTCAAATGACGAGATCAAAGAAAGACTCAAATGGGATATTACGAGATCTGATCAAAGATTCAAATTGAAAAGAAAACATGTTTCATTGTTTTAATGAGGTATAAACATGAAAAGAGCTATCCTCATGACCTAATTCATTTTTTTAACGAGGTTGACAAAGAAGAAAAACCATCATCATAACACCTTGTTTCATTTTTTAAGGAGCTTGACACAAGAAAAGGAACTCTACTCTGACACCTTTCATCATGATGAATAAGAGGTCATAGCAACCAAGAGGTTCGCATCTGATGGGAGAACAACATCTTGGAAATCGTGATCGAATGCCCCTAGCAGATGGTAAGAGATTGTATTATCACTGAATGAGGGCAATGAAGAAGTGGCCACATTATTAACCCGTGGTGGGGAAGATACAATCGGCGGATAAAAATCTAGCAGAGATAATGGTGGGCCAGCTGCCACTTCCGGACCAAAGAATGAAAGTTGATCAATGGTCACGATCTAACCTTTGTGTGGAAAACAAATCACACGAAAGATGGACGAGACAAGTGCACCCATGAAATAAGCATAGTCATGCCCCAAGAGTAAATTTAAATCCAAGGGGCTTGGAACAACCATCACATCTATATAGACGGTTTTCCCTCCTAAAGCAATAGGCAACTTCAGAAGGATCCCTAACGGTTGACTGGTTCCTCTGTTAAATTCCAATAGATTCTGCGTAATAGGCACAAGCGATGGAGAACCAAAATATTTCCAAGTAGTCAAATATATAATACTAACATACACGCCTTCATCTATAATCATTCTAAGTACGGCCATATCAAAGGCCTATACCGTGATCTCAAAAGGCACATAAGAAGGAATATGGTATCCCGCAAATCGACTTGAATCAAAGGAAGCGACCAAACTACTTGGAGGGGGTACCATATAAATGAGATGGTCATAACCTGGTGTTACCAGATCAAGAGGAGAATCCTCTTGGACCACAAACATGGGAACAAGAAGATAAAATTCTTGAGTCACAGGGAAGGGAGGATCGTTCTCCAAGTCCAAGGAATATGAAGAAACAAGAAGAACGTGAGGGGAATGAGATCCACTCTCGACGGAAAATACCTGATGAACCATAAGCGGGATTAGATCGACCAATTTCACAACCAATGGTTGGTTGGGAATGGATTCATGAATTTTAATATTTGGGGGAACAGGATCGACCAAGGATGACTCTTGACTGATCGTTGAATCCACTAGCGGAGGACTCGAAGAAATTTTCTGGTAACCAACTGGAAGGCAGGGTGCATAAATAGTAGGGTTGGCCAACACTCTCATGGCTTCATCCATGTATGGACAAAGGTAAATGGGATGATGCCTTTCACACAAAATACAAGGATTTGTAATCTTACTCTGTTTCTTATGAGTCTTATCACTGCTAGTCGAGGATGTGCCACCAATATGATTCCAGAAGCCACAGGCAATGACAAACGACCATCGGACCATACTTCAAGTACCTTGGGAATTCCAGGGCAATCTCGAAGAAGGTGGTAACCTTTGCACAACATGCAAGGGAATTTGACTTTCCCTAGAAGGTTGGATGGTTTATCAAGGGAAGGTGTCTTAGGTGCAATAGCCGCAGAGTTGGCCTCTCTCTTATCTGACATTTTATTTTTCGTATTCTTCTTCTTCTTCTTAGCCACCGAGTTACTAGAATCCAAACTTTCACTAGGCGAAGTATAAGAGGAGGATGAAGAAATTGGCGAAGAAGGGGAGAGGTCCACCTTAGAATCAACATGATGTTGTCCAGGTGGAGGAGATGGTTGTACAGAGGGTAGAACACTCGAGACCACAGAGGTCGAGAATAACCACACAAGCAAACCAACAGTTAACCCAGGAAGGGACAATGTTGCCATATAAGGAGCACCAACATTCCAAAAAGTAGGAAAAGGACTAGGATTCCCTTCGGAGGGGATTCCTTGGTCGGTAAACTCTGGAAACGTTGCCATTGGAAACAACCCTGAAACAAAAAACTAAGGAAGATAATCTTAACCATGAGTATTTCGTGGGCAGTTGATATCTAAGTCATTGAAACAAAACTCTATCGTTTCATATTTTAAGATTCGAGAAACAAGCAAAAGGTGACTCTATCATTTTTAGGTTGAAACGAGCATGAAAGGATAAGAGATCGATGATATTTTCACTTTTAGACAGTCCCGAAAATATTAAAATGACTACTCTGGTAATCTAAGCAAGAGGGTGTACCAAGTTTTCATGAACTTCCATATACACCTTGGTGATCAAACGAAAGAGAAATGACCAAGGACTTGACGTACGTGTAGGTAGTCTCCTCGAATGTTGTGTTCGGTGTATCACGGTTACATGGCAACAGACTCGGCTTCCTATGCATAAAGGATTGCAACCTATGAGGTTCTCCCTTTATATACATGATGGTATGGGGAGCATAAGTCCGTACTAACACTGTTTAATGCCAGATGGTGAATGAAAGCTACTAGGTTTAACGACGTTGAAACATGTCACTAGCCTAGACCTCTAAAATATGTACGTTAGGTTTCAATGCTTCCTTAGATTGATTGAATTGATTCTAAGGTTGATCTTGAATTAATGTTTCTATTTCAAGGCCTTACCGAATGTGATCTCGAATTCCTAAATGCACACTACATGAAAAAGAACATCATTTCCGTTCGATGAATGCTAACTAAGAGAAGGATAGAAATCTTTAACAAAGTAGCAATCAATGAAAACATAAGAATAATTTCACTAATGCATCTAATATAACCAAACGAGAAAATCAAAACTCTTTCCTAGTTCACTAAGAGCTATTTATGCAAAATAAATTTTCATTTTTTATTCAAACGAAAGAATGCAATTTTTTTTTTTTAGATGAATGAAGCACACAATGCACTATTACACTAAAAAGCAAAGCAAACACTTGTTTTGAGCACTACGAATGTAAAGATCTAAAACGAATAAATCAAATGCAATACAAACATAAAACACACTCAAAACACGGATGCACTCTTCCAAGCAAACAAAAAGCTTTTAAAATGATCCAACGAGCAATGCGGTCTATGCTCGAAGTGAAGAAATGGAGAGTTAAATGAAAACATAAGTGATCGTCCAAAAAACCAAAGACGCGAAGAATTGAGAAAGACCAACACAATCAGTCAGCGAACTGAAATGACAAAAATCAAAGTGACTCAAACTTAACTCAGAAGGCTCAATGAGGAGAAGGTCGAACAAACAGCACAAGACACTTAGAAACCCTAGGGCTACAAACTCCACTAATAAGGTAATGGACAAATAGCTGAGAAGAACGATGCTACAGAGTCAAAACAATCTCAAAATACCAATTGTAAGGCAAAGAAACAACCTAGAGCCAAGAACTATGGACAAAAACTTAGAAAAGAGGTTAAATAAAATCCTACAAGATTCAGCGCGATTGTCAGGTTGTAATCCGCGCCTAACAAGGGTTGGCGCACCTGTGACAAAAGAAAAAATCACCAATTGGTGCAATTGTTCAAGGAAAAACCGTGCCAAGCTAGAAAAACATGGGAAGAAGATAAAACCATTGAGCAGAGGCCAGACTTGACACTCTGGAACTGAACAGGATGATTTAAAATATTTAGGCAAGTCAAGCAAGATAGATAAGCAATCAAATGACAAAAGTTGACTCGACAAGTCAAACTTTCAACAAATAACGTGACGAAAAATACACATTGATCCCCAGTGGAGTCTCCAAATTGTTGTGTAGGTAAATCTCCTCTACGAACTAAGGCAATCCCTCTAGCCCTAGGATGGGTCTAGCAGCAAGAGGACATGCTAATGTGTCAGTTCCTAGTTAATGAATGAAATGATTTGGGATAGATTATCCTACCTGTGATCCAACACGATTGTCGTAGCTGTAGTAGAGGTCTCCTGATCCTCGTCCCGACATGTCGCAATCCTTCAGTTATGGTACTCGAGTACCTGCACAAAGATCAAAGGATGAAAGCAGCATACAAGATAATAATTGCATTTATAACTAGCTAATTATTCAAGGAGAATTAAACGTATTGTGTAAGATAAATCACATCAACACAAGACGGGAACCAAAACATCAGTCATGTATATATTAAGAGAAAGAAAGAGATTACAACTGGAGCCTTGACGTCGTAGCCTCCTTCAACGGGGCCGGTCAAAACACGTCTTAAGCATTTGTCGAGTAATTTGGACTTGGCTAGGAAAAATCCTAAGCTCTCTCTCGACAAGGGTCTCTCTCTTTGCTCTATCTCACACCAGCTATATCAGATTGTTTCAGCAAAAATTTTAGCAATTCCTATTCAGCTAGCTGCATCTATGTGAGAGAGGTGTATTTATAGAAGGAGAGGAGAAGGTTGGGATCCCTCATGTTAGTATGAATCTTAATTCCAAGTGTACAAAAAATGACAACTTTAGTTGCACATAAAAAGCAGCCCTAACAACAAAGATGGCTGCAAATATCCTCATATCTGCAGTTAGGTGATCAAGATAAATGTTGCAAAAATCTAGATCTATGCATTAGAAGACATTAAGCAGTAGAAAAAACAAGATTTACTCCATGCATCCAATAGACAAGACAAGAATATGTTGAATGAATTTTGTATTAATGGTACCTGGGATGAAAACACAAGAGGGTGTTCCCTGTTATCCTCAATGGGATGGGTTCTTGTAAGTCCTCAGCACTTCAGATCTAAAAGTCCTCTCTCTTGATGGCGTAGAAAACCCAGACAAAAATGGTAGCAAAATATGACTATGATGGTGGATCAATAGTCATACCAAAAGTATAGATCCAGAGTGATCTTTAGGCAACAAAAGGTGGTAAATGAATGGGAAAACCCCTTCTATTTATAACAAAATATTGAGCTATTCTAGATATTGGTTCATAATTAAAATATTATTAACCAAATCAAGATCCAAATTTTATGGAATATTTTATTATATTTGTTGGAGGGAAAAGGAATTTGACTTGGGTCAAATCCCTTTATTTGTAAACAATAAATAAATAAATGATTTATTTATCATTTTAAGGATGTGGTTGAGTAATAATCAAATAAATAATTATTTATTTAATTACTTAAGGGTGATTTAGTCATATTTAACAAAGAATATTATTTAAATAAGGTTTAGATAACTATTCTTTAGAAAATAATAAGATAAATAATGATTTATCTAATTAATTTCCTTATTTTGGGTTAAATATAACCAGGAATATTAATTAAACTGTTGTTTAACTAATTATTCCTTGAGGAAAATCAAACAAATGTAGATTTATTTAATATTTCCTCATGTGGTTTCTTGTTTAGACCATAAACAACTTAATAAAGATGGTTTACTAAGTTATTTTTCATAGTGAATACAATTTTACTTAGAGTAAAATTGGTCTTACATGGTGTACTTGGGTCCATCTAATAACAATAGGTTAGATGACCAAAAAATGGTGTAACAGATTGCCCCCCAGCATGCGAGCGTTAGGAGCTAATCGTATGACCGAAGTACGTTGTAAGAACTCAATCACTGGACATCGAAGGGGAAGTCAAAGAGAGAGAAGTATAAGGTAGACCAAAGTGCTGAAAGAACTAGACCCTAAGGAGGCGAGACTTACAGGTGCGACAAGTCTCTTTGATGAGTGAGTACCTGTGCTATAGGCGGCGGGGGAGGCATACCTATGCCCGCCAAGGCAAAGTAAAAAAGATAAGGCGTCTAGTAAACAAAGGGACTAAACAATATAGTACATGCTGGCATAAACATGAGCCAGATAAACAACACAATAATGAATCCCAAATAAATATTGTGCCTGGGATAACAGCCAGGACTTGTACAATAATATATGAGTATATGAGATATAAATACAACCCAGATGCCCCTGTAAACAGGAAAGGGCTCTGATAATCTGACTGATACATGCAATCAAAAAGGCGCTGCAAGCGGCTGAGGCCGATATCATCAAATCTATGGAGTTGCATCGAAAGGCTGTAATGGAGAGGTCATCAAGGCATGTGGGGGGCTACCTGTAGGGACACCCCCTCGTGAGGGCTGAGACATCTCACACACACCCAGGAATCACCTATGTCATTTGCTGCATCACTAAACCATCGAGTATACGAATATCGATCATGCTGAAAGGAGCTGGAGCTAAGAAACAATCAAGTCAAAGGGCAATAAGGAGTCCCTTTGCCTGATCCGAGGCACCAAACAAGAGTGGAAGCTAGAACCAAGGTACACTGCCCTCTAGACCTGTCTTCTGGAATGAATGAGTTGATGTCAACAGAAGGAGGTCCACCATAGGTGAGGCAATAAGGGATCCTCAACTAAGGCACGAGAGAAAATAGTAGAGCGACTGACAGACTGACACCAATGATGATGATGAAATGGGGGGTACTGAGCAGCGAAAGGACGACTTCCCTTGTTAAAGCATAAAGGGCATGGATGACCTAGCAGCAACTGACACAATATCATGAGGGATAGGGGACAGTGGGATTGAAGGCCATAATGTGTGACACGAGAGAGGGACCAAGTGATGAAGGATGGAGGACTATAGCGGGATGCAAAGGGACTCGGGATAGACTCCATGAATGCAATGATGACTCAACTTGGATGCTCTAGACAAGGGTGAATCGATGGTGCTGCCACACAGAAAAGGTCTAATGGAGACCATAAAAACATGAGTACAAGATGGTAACTCATGACGAAAGTCGACACAAGTGTGGACAAGTGTGGAGGCAAAGTGGTGCCCCCGGTACGAGTGTTGCAAGTGAATAAATTTGATTTTGAGGAGGTGTGAAGTGACGCTTCTTGGAAAAAATGTGTCTTGGTGGAGTATCAAGTCACTAAAAACTAATAGATAACATTTGAGGGCTCGGTGAGATTTTTCCAACGGTACAGACGGTTCATCAAACTGAGCTACGGTTTGGCCACAGCAGGTGATAGAAAAATCAGGGGTTTTCTTTTAATAAGGCATTTTCCTTCCAAATTCACTCATTTGCGGGTGGATTTATGGTGAATATAGTGGGGAGACAAGGCCCTAAATATTGCGGTGATAGTAGTAGACAAACCGACCGTTGCAATTGAGATTCATCAGTTGCAAGAAAGAGGCCTAATCCTGCTCTTTCATTTCAGTGGATTGAAATTTCAGTTTAGGTACCCAAAGTTCATGAATAGGCCAGGTCGCACTTTTGGGGGTCTGTTCCACAGGGGCTTCACTGTGGGAGCAATACCATACCACGTGGGTTCATATTGGGGGATATATAATGAGGATAAAATGACATTATATATTGGGGGATATATAGGGGTAAAGGGTTTTTATATTGGAAAATGTAAAAAATGGAGCTCAAAGTTAATGAAAAAATATAAAGGGGTATAAAAAATGTTAATGAAAAAATGGATACCTACAATATATAGTGAAAGTAGGGACTTTTTAAATTGGGAAGGTGTATTGGGCTTATATTAGGAGGGGATTAAATAATGTGATTTTTATAGGTATTTTCCAATATGTACTCAAATTAAGGGTGTTGTTTAATATGCTATGATCGCACGTGATATGTTAGAGGTTCATTGAGTGAAGCCCCTGTGGTCTGTTCTGCGACCTGGGTAGCAGGTACTGAGAAAACAACTGCGACCTATCCCAGGAAATGGCCTAAAAAGTGTGACCTGTTAGAGAAAGGGGGTTTCAGTGTTGTTTTTGGCTGAGATCTGGGATTTTTATGGTTGAGAGGCATAGGTTCCCCCAAGCATGTTGTGGTCATGCCAAAATTTATTTAGAAAAAGGGGAATCTAGACACATTTTAATGATGTGGCACACCATTTGTTTTCGTTATGGTTATGCAGTTTGAGAAAGGGAATGGAGGATTACCAATCTCTTTTGGTACTGTATATATGAATCAAATAGAATTTAAGTTTCTATATTGGCATACATGGTGTCACTATCCCAAAGAGAGGATTTGGAGATAATGAATTGGTGCTCTCCCAGAAAACTCAGAGGTTGGTCAACAAAAATGTTGAAGGGACTGGGTTGTTTATGTAATATGATGGAATGATGAGGGGTATCATCCCTAGAGTGATCTGAAGTGATATGGGACTCTAGAGGTTCTTCTAAATGTGGAATAATAATGGTACTAGAGTCGACACGACCAAATAAACTAGGAGAGTTGTGGAGAATTTATTCTCCTGGTCTCTCAAATATGGGTGCCCCCTTACCCAAACATTGGGTGTCAATGTAATGGCCACAAGGTGTATGGGTTTCGAATGCATCGGTTCGATGTAAGGGGGGATAGATAAAGTTAGGGGTGGTGACTACTTCCATAATGTCTTCATCATAATAGAGGTTGCGGTGACTGGTGGAAGGAAGACCACCTGACGTGACGAATCGACCTGACTCATCATCATGAGAAGAGAGGTTCACATGCACATCGTCACAGGTGGTGAAAAAATAGTAAGCAGATTAAGGATCTACCAATGTTGAGCCCAGGGTGAGCGTTGAAGGGAGGTCAAGCGAAACATCAGAGGAAGTCTCCAAGGGGACTTCCACCTAGGGTGTCATGGATGATGATAGGTAGAAAATGGTTGATGAAGGCTCTATCATCTCGACATCAGGAGGGGGAATGTCAATGGGAGCATTCGTGTCCTCTAGTTTTGTCGAAGAAAAGCGCGCAAATAAGGGAGCGGTGGACTCGTTGCGCTTGGTCTCGAATTGGTGCAACGTTTCCAAAGAGGAGCAGTACTCTTCAAGGTGGGGACATAGGTGATTATAGTGGCCATGGAAATCACACAAATCACAAGGGTGATTTGTGTGCAAAGACTTGAGTTTCGAGACTGAATCAAGTATAGTGACATATACCTCTGGGATATCAGACTCTGGAAATGTCTCATTGACCATGGACTTAAGGTGAGGCAACTCCGGACAAGTATGGGTGGCGTGATCGACAACATCACACAAAACACACTGGATGGTATTATTTGGAGGCCGAGGAGGGGCAGGGTTTGTCGGGGTAGCCTTGTCCTTTGATGCCCCCTTGCGAGCTTTTCCCTTCTTACCCGAAGCATTCGCAACAGGAGGTGGTTCCTGTTGAGGTGACTGAGGCACTGTTGCAACGGGAGAAGTCATGGGGACTGGTTGAACTGGGGTCAAAGTAAGATAAGGTTTGGATTGACCAGGCGGGGTAGCAACTGGAGGATCAAGGTACCAGAATGGAATACCAAGGGTCAGGTTAAGAAGAGAGAGGGTGGCCATGACAGGTATCGTGTACACTCTTTGTGGGGGAGCTATGAATGGTATCTGACCAGAGGGGTAATGACTAGGAGGGATGGCTCCAAGACAGTTAAGGCTTGGAGGAACTGTTCCAGGAGGATAAAGAGGCTCATGAGTACCAGCTGAAGGTGAAGGGCTAGGAGGAGAAGGTCTAGAAGGCTGATCAGAGGTCATCATGAGAATATAGTAATCAGAGGTACCAGATGGAAGAGGTTGAGTGGTCACCTGACCTTCAGGTGGTTGGGTAGCCACAAATCCTTGCTGAAGGAAATTATCGGTAAGCATAGCCGGTTGATTAGGTGCAGGACTGGGAGGAATGGAAGGGACATCTTTATATCCTCTCAATGTTGCTTGAGACTCCCACAGCTGCCGCATTTGTGGCAAAAGAGGACAATCATGCGTATAATTACCATAAACACCATAACAAGAACAGGGCTTGTTTGTGTGAACAGGCCTGTCCTGCTTGGGCTAGGTACCCTATTGCTGGTTAGTAGTGTTAGGAGCATTATTTTGAGGATTAGATCCAGGATTACCAGGAGCAGACTGATTTTGAGTGCCTTTCCTCTTCTTTTTGGAGGGATGAGGATTATTTGCGCCCTGTTGTGCATACACCTGCCCTTGAGGGGGTGGTGGTTGTTGTTGTAGGGGTTGAGAAGGCAATGGAGGAAGTGGTGCTAATGCTGGAGGAGCTAGAGCACCAGGCTGTGGATACGGATAATAAGAAGGTTGGGTAATAGTGTGGTAAATAGGAGGTTAGGAAAAAAGAGGAGGCATGCTGTATCCTGGATACGTGCTACCGGGAGGGGGGGAAATGCAGGAGGTGTTGCCCCCCCCCCCCCCCCCTGAGAAAAACCATAGCCCATGGGAGGTTGAGCATACGGATTAGAGAGAGCTCCAACGTTACCATCGGCGGTGTGACATACCCCCAATGCGTTGGCACCACAAGGTCTGGGAATATTAGGTAGAACGGTATAAACATAACCCGACTGAGTGTAGATCAGGTCATATTTTAACGTGATTTGGAGAGCATCTTCTTCGGTTTGAGGAAAGTGCGATGCTACATCTTTCCCAATAGGTGGCAAGAGAGATCTAAGGAACCGGTCCATGTAGACACGATCTTTGAAGGTAGGGGCTTGACATAGGATCTTTCTCCTCCACCATTCTTGGACATGGTCGGATAGGCGGGTCGCAGACGATTGATAGAAAGAAGTCAATAGTTTGGTACCAGTGTCATAATGAGGAGGAAGTTGGAAGTAGGACAGAAAAGCCTGGGCCAGAGTCGCAATAGTGGTATGAGAGGAAGGGGCCTGATCAACATACCACTTAGAATATTCACCTGTAAGCATTCGTTGGAACAACCGAAGATGGATAGAGTCATCGGTAATGGAGTTAGACGAACACCACATGTGGAAAGATCGAACATGATTTGAAGGATCTTCTCCAGCAAGGCCTTCAAACTTTGGGATGTCGGAAGGGAGCTTTGTCGGCATAGCAAGCCAAATAGCATCATGGTATATAGGATCATTTATCAACTGGTCAAAGTCAGGGAGGCTAAGGCCTGCCATGAAGGGGAGCAAGCGCGCAACCAGGGTAGTGTCCGTTGCGGTCCCACTAGTGGTATTCCCGGCATGAGGGTCGGGGTTACCACCAGAATTAGGTCTTGCACCAGACATGGTGAAGGTGTCAAGGGGAGAACCGAAGGCGGAACGAGAAGGAGAACCCAAAGGACCAAAAGAAGAGTCGGTGTGCGGACTCGGTGGAGGACTAACTCGAATCCTACGTGGAGGAGTAAGTCTTCCTACCGGAAACTGAGGATGAAGGCCAAGAAGTCTCCAGGATAAACGCCTTGGTGGCGCAATGATGATGACACAAAAACAGCACAAAGGAAAAAGAGACTAACAAGGGCAGGGAGGTGCAGGATCAACTTATTACAATGTCGAAACAAGGGCAGAGAGGTGCAGGATCAATTGATTTCAATTTTTTTAGAGTCTTTGCTTGGCAGTGTTAACCAAGCCCTTTTTCACTTAGGGTGTGTGTGTAAAAGTGTGTAAATTTTAATTTTTCAACCCAGACATTTGTATAGAAAAAAAAAATGTGTGTTGTATAGTTGTAAATAAACCTGCAAATGACAGTATATAGGCCTGCAAAAACAGAAAATAAACAGCTAATAATGAAATAATCTAAACCCAAGGAGGCGAGTCTCTCAACAACTAGTCCATATGTGAGTAAAAAATTAATCAAAACACACTAAAATAACCAATATATCTAAGGCCGGGAAGGACAGGGATCTAAAGGTCAAAGTCTATTGGAAAGTGGTGCAGAAAACAACAAAAAATCAGAGGAAAAATTGTTGTAAAAGAGGTGGCGAAAGGCTATCTCCTAGAGGGAAACGGAGTGAACCCTAGAGGAAAACCCAAACAAAGCTAAATGAGGTGATTTGGATGGATAACAAGTCGATCGGAAGCGGATCTGAAGGTGAGGTATCAGATCTAAAAAAGGGCTGAAGACTCTAAAATTTCAGACAACCTGCAACAAAAAAAACTCTTCCACAAAAAGTGGAGGGTACTGAAGCCCTAGGGGGCTAGGTTCCCACTTATTTGAGAAAAACAGAACAAGTACATGTCCAAAACGGGTAGATATGGAGGTCAGACAACCCTGAACAGAGGCTCAAACAAACCCATAAAATTTTCAGAAAAATCCTTGCAAAAAGTCGCAGTTTCTCACCTATTTTCAGTAGAGATCATATTTTTTGGGCTGAAAGGTGTGTCTTGAGGGTCCAGGTCACATTTTTTTGGCCAAAAAGTGTGACCTGCACTTCTGGCACTCTCGGCAGTAGATTTCAGAGAAATTTGTCGTCTCAGCTGCGGCTGATGTTTGTCACATGCGCAATAGGTCTGAAAACACATGGAAGTTAGAATTTTTATCGTTTTAGGGTTTTATAGGTTAAAAAAAAAGCAAGAAAAGAAAAAAACAAGGGGTTGAAGAGAAATCCTAGGGTTTGAAGCAACTGGATATGCAAGGATCAGAAAAACGACAGTGGTCGTAATCGTAAACCCGTGTGGAGTCGCCAGTTGTTAGTATGAATCTTAATTCCAAGTGTATGAAAAAATACCATTTTAGCTACGCATAACAAACAACCCTAACAAAAAATATGGTTGCCAATATCCTCGGGTCTGCAGTTAGATGATCAAGATAAATGCTGCAAAAATCTAGATCTATGCATTAGAAGACATTAAGCAGTAGAAAAAACAAGATTTACTCCATGCATCCAATAGACAAGACAAGAATATGTTGAATGAATTTTGTATTAATGGCACCTGGGAGGAAAACACAAGAGGGTGTTCCTTGTTCTCCTCAATGGGATGGGTTCTTGTAAGTCCTCAACACTTCAGATCTAAATTCCTCTCTCTTGATGGTGTAGAAAACCCAGACAAAAATGGTAGCAAAATATGATTATGATGGTGGATCAATATTCAGACCAAAAGTATAGATCTAGAGTGATCTTTAGGCAACAAAAGGTGGTAAATGAATGGGAAAAACCCTTCTATTTATAACAAAATATTGAGTTAGTCTAGATATTGGTGCATAATTAAAATATTATTAACCAAATCAAGATCCAAATTTAATGGAATATTTTATTATATTTGTTAGAGGGAAAAGGAATTTGACTTGGGTCAAATCCCTTTATTTGTAAACAATAAATAAATAAATGATTTATTTATCATTTTAAGGATGTGGTTGAGTAATAATCAAATAAATAATGATTTATTTAGTTACTTAAGGGTGATTTAGTCATATTTAACAAAGAATATTATTTAAATAAGGTTTAAATAGTTATTCTTTAGAAAATAATAAGATAAATAATGATTTATCTAATTAATTTCCTTATTTTGGGTTAAATATAAAAAGGAATATTAATTAAACTATTGTTTAGCTAATTATTCCTTGAGGAAAATAAAAAAAATGTAGATTTATTTAATATTTCCTCATCGGGTTTCTTGTTTAAACCATAAACAACTTAATAAAGGTGGTTTACTAAGTTATTTTTCATAGTGAATGCAATTTTACTTAGGGTAAAATTGGTCTTACATGGTGTACTTGGGTCCATCTAATAACAATAGGTTAGATGACCAAAAAATGGTGTAACACCTCAAATGGTGGAAGGGAGGCCTTATCCTTTGGGAGGTTGCCCCAAAATGAGGAAACAAGAAGCCAAATGAAGGTGCTTATCGTTATGCAGTTGAAAAAACCAATTTGACTCACTCACGAAGTAGTTATCTTGGAAAATTTGCTTCTATATTTAAAAAAAATCCAAAAAAAACTCGGCACGGGCAGCTCATTGGGATAGAGCACTAATGGGTGCGGGGCCTAGTGTTAATTTCCTTTATCGGTGCGAGGCCATAACTGCCTGCCAGCGCCAACCCAAAATCATGTGTTTTTCATGTTCTGTTGCGGGAAAATTCAACAGAGGAAATTTTCTTCTCATGGCAAGGGATGCAATGACACTTTTTGCAAGGAATGACACTTCATATAATTCACAGAAATGGACATCCAATGTGCAGGATGGGGATTGAAGGGACGGTGAAAAAATTTTGTGTAACAAATAGCACATAAACACCATTCTAGTTGGAGTCCATTCATAGATGTATAACCATACCAAATACACAACATGACCTAATGCACAACCATACCAATGCAAATTTACCACACACCATCACAAGCACAGATGATACACAAGCATAAGCGACATGTAACCAAGTGTGAATGACTTATTCATGTTCATCATATAACATCACACAAGAAAGAAAACACATACACTACAAAAACATGACCAATATGTGACCTAGAATATGCAAGCAATGCATCATATACAACATGTAAATATATGTAAGCTAATGTGCATGCCCACTACACAAATATGAACAATACATAATCATTCATACACACATGACAACATGTTGACAACAGCATCATCATCCCTCCAATGGCAACACCACTTCCACAAAGGAAAACACAACATGGATGCAACAAAGACATACACATATGTATAAGAAACACATAAGAAATCAACAAAATCATGACCAACACACCGCCCATCCAGTCCAAGGGTTGAACCATGCTCTGATACAAATTTGTAATACTCCCTTCCCACATCTACCCAATTAACCGACCAATTGGGGTAAACATGCGACAAGAGGCTACTAATATTAGATTCAACCTCCTATATGACCTTAAGGAAGTGGAACTGATAGAAACAAGACAAACACACCTTACACAACATCAGCAACATCCCCAGGAGGTAACCCAACCTTCCAGACCCATGAACCCTGAGGGAGACTAATTTTTTTACCCTTTTGGACCATAACTGCAGGCACGCCAAGGCAAGGTAGCAGTTGGGAGAATATATCCACAGACATAACATAGGAAGCATGCGTTCAGGGCCCCAATTAGTCAGTTTTGTGCCTTCAACTTCGGGATTTGTGCCACTTTTTAGCCCCAGAGCCCAGGTCAATGCCCAGAACTTCGTGAAACTTTAGGAGATGAAAAATGACATTAAAACAAAGCTACGAAAGAAATCACATCATCAGGAACTCATCTGAGCCATGACAGGCATTTCATCACACATGTCACAAAATTTGCATCTACTGGTGTAAACAATTGATTTAAACATCTGGGTGTCATACTTATCTGAGAATCGCTAAGAAGCATTTCTCACTTGCATCATAAGCTGAAATACAATATATTTTACCATAGATACATTGTGCATTCGTTTACAAGTAAAAACATGGAGAGAGTCATAAATCATCACTAATAAATTACATGCTTACAACCAGCATAATAAAAACATAAATACAGTAGATATAACAACAATAGAATCCACATAATAATCAATACAATTATACATAAAATACCAAAGGAATGAATTTCTCATTAATGAATATAGAAACCAACCGGGGATGGGACTCCCACGTTCCACCCGACCATAGATTGGCTGAGCCAAATCTCTTTTCATCCAATCACCCTCGTGCCATAATCCAAGCATGAATGTGGGACTCATAACCAACCAAAAGAAACAAACAAGCATGAATTCTATCAGGGTTCTTCGCCTACACTGTGAGTAATTTGAGTGCCTCCTATTCTCTCAGGATTTACCGTAATCCACAGTATGAATTTGGGATCATTAGGCCCTAAACTGAGACATAATCTCTAGTATTTACCGTACATCCCATCCTGGGACTACTAGGCCCAAGGGAGATAAATCCACCTCTTGAATTTACCGTATATCTCACCATTCACCAGAAAATATTCCTAGGCCCACCGAGGCACACAATTTGGCTTTACCGTAACCCACAGCCTAGCTTAGGGGTTACTAGACCATTGGCTTTACCTTGATCTACGGTCCAATTCAAGGACCACTAGGCCATGTGTTTTTCATTTCAGAGATCCACCCCACTCGGCTTTGAATGCATCCGGTAATCCAACTCAACTAAAGTATGAGAAATACATCCCATCAAAGCTATATGGAAATGGAAAGGCTAGTCTAAAAACATTTTCATGCCTAGAAAAACCCATGCCAAGACATAAAGAACCACATGTAATACCATGCATATCAGATCTAGAAAGGAAATCACATATTCACATCAATACCTATAAAGAATCTTCTTGTAGCTTCTTGATCCTACTCTTCCTTACTTTCTTTTCCTTTATTTCTCCAATTCCCAAGTGCTCCAAGAGAAATCTAAGTGTTCAAGAGTGTGTGTGTGTGTGTGTGTGTGTGTGTGAGAGAGAGAGAGAGAGAGAATAATGAGAGAGCTCCAAAAATGAACTGGCAAAAGGTACCAACTGATCCTCAGAAGCATTTTTATAGAAGAGGCCTCTACTTTCGTCATTTTCTATTATTTTCCTTCAGTTTCCTCCTCACATGAACCCTGTGACCTTTCATCTCCCTCTTCTCCTAATTTCCATTATTTTCATATATAAATGTTCCAAAATTTTCATTTTGCCTTTCCAAATCCTTTGCCATTGCCTTTGTCAATTTCCTTAGCCATAATAAACCAAATGAACACCCCCTAGGATGTTTTTCCCAACATTCAACTTGGAATAAGTGTCTCATCAACTGTGGTTATTGTTTTTAACTTTTATTACATGGAATTTCCACTAGGGTATTTACAAAGAAAACATAATCAAAGAGTTAAACATCAATACAAACTAATGCCAAAAAAAAAGAAAAAATGTGTCATATACTCCCTTGAGCCTATGAAGGCTTCACATTCATTTCGCAGTCTAAATGATTTTTCATGCAAGAGCAGACTATAATATGTTTTGATCTCTACTACTTTGAATTTGAAGATGAGTATTTCCTTAATCTCCTTTCTTTTCTTACTATTCCCTTCAACACATAAACAATGTCTGGTGTTTTAAATCCTCTTGCTATCACCCTCTTTGATCTTTCCTTTCGCATGAAACAACTTTTGGAGTTGAAGACCACTTCCTTACCTCCATCAACCATTTGGATCACACTTCAAATATTGTGCTTTAAACCTTCTATGAGCCACACATTTTCTGCATTGGTCCTCTTTTCACCAAGGTTTGATTTACCACTTCCAGACACTTTTTTTGGTTCACTCCTTTAAAAAACATTATGACAATTATTGATTCTCTTTAGGAAGTGAAATTTTCTCTTATCTCTCGACATATGATGTGAAAATATGGTATCAATATACCATTTATCATCCTCATCACATGAGCAAAGAGTAATACCACACTTTCCTAAATGTTCCTCATTTCTCCTCCACATAGCTCTTGAAGGGTTCCTTTATTGTGCATGTATTTTTGGTTTTTGCTTTTGTACCGAAGGTCTCATAGATCTAGGCATCTGTAAATCCTTGGCCATGTGTCTAAATTTCTGACACATATAACATTCTACATGACCAATATAAGAAGCCAACGGATCTAATATTTTGTTTCTCATGCTAGATTTCCATCTTCTCATAGCAAATCTGCAATTAATGGCCTTATGGACAAAAATGTTACAAGCATAACATAAACCACTAAATAAATTTGTATACCCGAAGGAATATCTCATTCTTTACTGTCCAAACTGCTACATGGATGTGTCCAATTTACTCCTAATTTTTTTTTATATGTCCAAACAGATGACAATTAAAACACTTAATTTTTTTCATCAAAGGAGCAAATGAACTTTGATTTCTCCTTTGAATTCTGTTACAATCAACTGTACGAGTGAATTATTTTCTTGTCATAGAAACTCCTTTAGAATCTCTTCTTTTTTGTTGATGAATTTACAATCTCTTTTCTCTAACATTTTCATGGCTACTCATGATTTTTGTTGTAGGCTTCTTTGTATCTATTTTGTTAAAATTTCCTACATCCGAACTTCCATCTCCTCTTTGAAGATTAGAGCTAGACTTACTCTCTACTATGTTGCTCTTAATTTTTTCAAGTTGCTGGTATTTCTCTCCCATTTGTTTTCTCAATTTATCTATTACATTTTTGAGAGCCTCAACATAATATTTCTTTTCTTTTTTCTTGCTACACATTACTTGTTCTTTTATTTTTTAATATTCGAGCTCATTTATCAAAGTAGTGAGCTCCTCCTTGAGATTTATCTCCTTCTCATCACAAATCTGCAACAATTTCTTATGATCTCTATATGCAGTTGTTAGTTTATCTACTTTAGCATCTAACTCTTTGATCACAACCATTTTTTATGCATATTCAACCTTAATGACGAAAATATCCCTCTCATCTTGACTATCAACCTCAATAAAATCATGAGAATTATAATTAAAAAATTCTTCCAACATATTACCTCGTGACACATCTGATTTGGCTAAGATTTCAGAATTGGCAGCTTCTATTGCAATGGATTGATATTCTCTTATTTTCAATTTAGTTTCCTTTTGAGATATTCTCTTCTTTCTTCTGGCTATGATCCATGATCTACTCTCCAAGCAGTCAAGCTTCATTCAAGAGCATCGCTCTAATATAATTTTTTGGAAATAATGATCACTACTGAGAGGGGGGATGAATCAGCAGTGATGACCTTTATACGAATTTTAAATATTTTTCCACAACCTCAAATATCCATGCACATTCACAACATTATCTCATCAAAAAAAACATGCAGCAATAAACTGAAAACATAATAACGATGAAAAATATCAACACAAGCATGCACACACAAGAACACAATTATTTCTAGTGGAAACCCTTTCAGGATAAAACCACCCTGTTGTTGTTGCACTTCTCAATTATTTTATTATTCTGCTGAAAAAATCATACATGAATTAGTTTCAAACCCATAATCTGAAATACTTGGCTTCCTCTACAGTATGTTTGCATCTATCAATTCAGAAATATGTTTCCCTCGTATATCTATATAAATCTATCTGTTGGAAGCTCCCAACACCAACGATCCTTGCCCAACTACCATTGCACTATCCAACTCCTATTGGATGGAGAAAAATATTCCTACTACTGAATTCGCCAAATCACTGTCTATGTGGAAGCTTCCACGCCTTTAGTTCCTCCATGCGAACCACGTTCAATAATTGTTTCATACTAGTTTCTCAATTCACACAACATGAGCAACCCAACAATTATATGTTTTGCACATAAAAACTGAAGCAAAAATATGACCCAGAGTAGGGAAATTATTCACTTCTTCCCACACCAAAACATTTCTCTCAACACACCATAATATTCCAATTCTTCTCCACTCTACAACACATAAAATCTGAATTATGCATACACACTCTCTGTAATAAAATGTGAGTAGCTTTAGAAAATTCTACTCACTCAAAATGCCCCCACTAAAGCACACGTTCACACTCTCACAAAAACCAACCAAATAGACTCAAATATTTCCTCTATTTATCATTTTTTTGTGTTGAGTCACTTAGTAAATGCTACAGGTTATGGAACAATCAACAATCCTTTTCACATGCTTTTTTTTTTTTGGTTAAGAAAGGTTTCTTGACCAAATCAACCATTAACTGATCTAGGTGGATATTGATGGCCACCCACCTATTCCACTTGGGGACCCACCATTATTTCTTTCAGTTTTTTAGTTTCCTTAATTGTAGCACAGTTTATTATTTTTAGCATTTTTTTAGGTCCTGAACATCGAGAGCTGTTTTGAGGCCCTAAACAACGTTTTTTGGGAAAACCAGGAGCAACATGAAATTTCCTTCAATTTTTCTTACATAAAAATTGTAGTCCTCTTATAGATATTTCTAACAAGGTATTGTGCGCATCAAACAGAGATCGTATGCCAAATGTGATTCCCCAGGAAGTTGATGTACCAATTTACCCAAACGGAGCCCATAGTTTTGGCACTTCATCTCCTAGGGTTAGGTTTTTGGATTTTTATGGTTTTTCATTGTTTTTAAATAATAAATAGGCCCTTGAGCCTCATTGTAACACAGTTCAGAGGCATGTAGCTACCACATCTCTTCTCATAGATAATCTACCAATGCCCTAGCTAGTTTATTTCCATTCTATCTATAAAAAAAATTAGTTCTTTTATATTAATGAAATGAAGTGTTATTTCTACTGCATATTTTTATTGATGGTTATATGTGTATTCTATTGCATTCCTACATAAATTCAGACAAGTGGTGTCAGAGTGTTTTTCTCTTTCTTGATCCTTCTTTGCATGTCCCCAACGAGTTTGGGGTATAAGGAGTTAGGGCTTGATCTAGTTGAACCTTTGCAAGATCAACCTCGCAAACCTCGACGGTTGCCCATGGGGGAAGAAATAAAGACAAGCGAGTAGGAGATCCTATCAAAATATTTCTCGAAGAGGCCCTCGAAAAACAAAGGAATGCGATGATGGATATCTTTTCCTAAATCCTTCAATGACTGCCCACTAGTGACGCATCTGCATTGAGCAACCACTCTATAGGTACAACTCCTTTTTAAGCTACAAGTAAATTTTGAAATTCCCATATTATATGGCCAAATAGATGTAGAAATTGTAGATATATGGTTGAATCTATTAGAAGGATATTTCTAGATTCATGATTTTTTCGACCGGGAGAAGATTATTTTTGCACTCCTCAAAGTTGCCCCCCATTTCAAGGACTAGTGGTAAACCTATTGTGAGAAAAAGGACAAGGGGGAACCCTCTCTGTTCTCGGTTGTACCCACTTGGAATTATTTATGAGACACCATCAACGAACAATATTATCCTATGGAGAGCTATGAGGACAAGTAAATACAATGGACTACGCAGTGGAAGCACAGGGATCAAGATGTGCATGAGCTGACGAACGTGTTCCATACCCTGCACACAAATTTGGGTATCAAAAATCAAAGAAACATTTATTGTTGAAGTACCGCAGTTTTCTTCACAGATACATTCAGGAATAAATGGATTTCCTTGACTTCTCCTCGCTTGGTACGACATACCGGTATGCTGCCAAGATTGAGCAGAAATTCAAATAGAAGAAGTGAGACTTTGGATATGTGAATAAAAAGCAAGGGAAAGGTTCCCCCAAACAACAGAACAAAGGATAAATCCAAGGCATGGCGGCCCATAAAAATCTGCCAAAGCCACAAGCAAAGAACAACACTACGAAGCCGAAGAAGGACACAGGAAAGTGGTGTGAGTTCCATAAGATCCCCACTCACAACACAAATGAGTGTCGGGCCAAACAGTCATTGGTGGTCGACATGAAGGATTCTGAATCATATGCATGCTCTGACTCTAAATCAGAACCCGACAAGGGGAATGAAAAATGGAAGCATATTATTGATGCGGAGCCCAATTCCATTGTTGCCATCATGAAGATCCAAAAGGAGGAACTGGAAGATCTATAGGAAGAGGATCTTCTCTTCCACTCCCAGATGTGGGTAAAGGGTTCCCTGCTACAATTCATTGTCGACATTAGGACCCAAAAGAACCTCATTTCAGCAAATTTCGTGAAGTGGTTAGGCTTTCCAACCACAACACACCCACAGTCATACACTTTCGAGTGGCTTCACCAAGGATAGGATCTCTGCGTCAGCCAGCAATGTCACCTTCACTACAGCATCAAGCCCTTCACGGATGAGGTATTATGTGACATTGCTCCTCTTGATTTTTTTGTTGTATTATTAGGCCAACCATACTTGTGGAAGTGACATGTTGTGTATGAGTCCCGACCTCACGTTTTGATTGTTACTTTGGGCAATAAGTTTTACATGATACCAGAGGTACCACCACCTGTTGCTATCTCTTTGGTTACTGCAAAAAAATGTAGTAAGCTCATTTCCAAAACCAGTAAATTTGTTTTCTTGATGATCTGCCCTCATGGAAAGAAGAATATTGTCGCCACGACCTCCAGATAGGGCTCCTCCGCATGACAACAAAAAATGGACAAGTTCGTGGAGTAGTACGGGGACATCTTCCCCTCACCCGCAGGGGTGCCTCTGCACTGTCAGGTCAAGCACCCCATCAATCTGACCCCAGGTGTGTCACTTCCCAATGGACTGATATATTGGCGCTATGTTCTGGAGAACGATGAAATCAAGAGGAAAATTCAGGAGCTCTTGTAGAAAGGTCACATCTGGCCGATTTCATCACCTTATGGGAGCCCGATCATGTTGGTGCAGAAGAAGGGTGGGACTTGGAGACTCTGTATTGACTATTGGGCATTGAAAAAGATCACTATCTAGAGTAGGTAACTGGTCGGTGGGACTTGGAGACTCTGTATTGACTATTGGGCATTGAAAAAGATCACTATCTAGAGTAGGTACCTGATCCCATAGATTTATGACCTTCTGGATGTTGAGATTGAAACAAGATGATGAGCTTAGTGAAAAGATTTGCCTTCACTAAGTGGGCCCGCAGGCTATTTTTGGCGCAAGTCTATTTTTAGACTATGTCTATTTTTAGACATGTCGATCATATTCTATGAGTTGCAGGATGTTATTTCTGGATGGTTGGTCAAGTTGGAAAAATAGATGGACTTCTATTTTTAGACATATTTGGCAAAATCTATTTTTAGATTTCCAGTTTAAAAATAGATATGTCGAATATTATTAGCTCTTAATAATATTTGGACTATAAACATTATCTTATTCTCTTGGAGCACTTCAGTTAAGTGCATAGATGTGGCACAGGAGCTGACAGAAGGAATTACGTTATTCCTAAGGGTGAAGTGGAGCTATTTCATGGAGACTTTAGTTAGAACTCATGTGACAGAGTTTGGTGGAGTTATTGAGGTAGTTGGTGGAGTTGTGTTCAGTTTAACTCAGTTAGACACAGTTGAGCTAGTTGTATCTATTCTAACTGATTGATACACTAGTGACTGTGGTGTGAATTAAATATTAATTAATTCACTAATTATTAACTCATTAATCAACTGAAGAATACATCAGTTAACTACAATGCATGGACAGTTTCAGTGGAGACCAGTGGAGAGGTAGGTGAAAGAGCAGGTTGACTATCAGTTGTGACTATAGTGTTGCATGATTTGCAACACCCAGTGATTGGAGATGCCAATTAGGATTTCGGGAGCAAGGTTGGACCAATTCGAGTTCATTCAGAGCCAATATTCAGCAGGGATTGCGCAGTAGAGGTTGGCTAGCAGGTGGCGAAGATCGGTGCATGGATTTGCTAGATCGGGCCTGATTAGTGTGTAGCGATTGTATTGTACTGAGAGCTTGACATGATCAGCTTTGTATGAGGATTGTTACATGATCTCTATGACATATATTATATATAGATAGTCGGGGTTTTTAGCTTCAGGCTTTCCCGTTAAAACACTATGTTCATATGTGTGAATTTTTATGGTTTCAATATGTGCATGCAATTGATTTTATTTCCGCAAGTAATGATCAATAGTAGAAGAGATTATGTATTATGCATGAAGTCAAATAGTGTTTTATCAGGAGAATATTGGATGTATAACACATTAGTTATATAATTTCTACATTGGACCTACTCAAAGGGGAGAAATACTTTAACAAGATCGAAGTGAAGTCTGGGTATCACCGGGTACCAATTGAACCCTCTGATGTGTGGAAAACTGCCTTCAAATCTAAGAAGGGCCTTTTCGAATGGTTGGTCATGCCTTTCGGGTTGACGAATTCTCGCGAAAACTTTATGAGGCTGATGAATGACATCTTGCGGCCATTCACTAACTCATTTGTAGTAGTGTACTTGGATGAAATCCTAATCTTCAGCCAGACTTGGGAAGAGCACCTCCACCACATCTGACAGATCCTCCATACATTGCAACAACATAAGTTGTGTGCCAATTTGGAGAAGTGCACTTTTGGTATGACCCAGGTTCAATATCTGGGATACATTATTGATGAGTGGGGGGTGCATGTGGATCCAACCAAGATCCAAGTCATTCAGGATTGGCCAGCCCCAACCATTCTAAAAAATATTCACAGCTTTCTGGGTCTTTCTAATTTCTACCACAGGTTCGTGTTGGGATTCTCTCATATCACTTGGCCCTCGAGTCAAGTCACCAAGAGAGGAGAGAAATAAAAATTCTTTTGGTCAGAATCTCAACAGAAGGCGTTCATAGAATTGAAACATCGAAACTTCTCTTTCCTAGTGCTCAAATTACCAAACTTGTAGCAACCATTTGAGATCGAGACAGATGCCTCTGACTATGCTATTAGGGAAGTTCTTACTCAACAATGGCATCCAATGGCATATCATAGTGAGACATTGTCTGACACAGTCCACAAGTATCCCACTTATGACAAAGAAATTTATTCCATTGTGCAGGCTTGCTGACAATGGAAGCATTACATTTTGGGGAAGGAAACGGTCATCCACACATACCACTGACCACCACAGTTCATATAGACACAAGGGAAGTTGCAGAACAATCGCCATCAAAAGTGGTACACATATCTGCAACAGTTTCATTTGAACATCACGTACAAGAAGGGTAGCACCAATAATGTTACATACTGCTTCAGCCAACCATTGATCGTCACGCTAACCACCATTCTCAAATATTGTGGGCACGAGACTTCTGATTGGCTGCTTCTCTACAAGAGGAATCCAGAATTCGGCCACACATAAAAGACACTCTTGTAGGGTACGCAAGCTCCAAATTTTCACCTCCAGGATGCATTGTTATTTCACCTAGGAAACCTTTGTGTTCCTTCAAGTAAGCATGCCAAGATGATTTGGGAAGCACACTACAGTTTGGTCGCTGGGCATTTTGGGGTCGAGAAAATAGTGGCAGTATTGTAGAAGTATTTCTATCATCTGAAACTTTGACAGGATGTCAAAAAGTACATCATATCTTTCACTTTTTGCACCATTGTCAAATTGACCATCAAGAATAAAGGCCTCTATACTCTGATACCTACCCATAGTCAACCTTGGGAATCCATCTCCATGGATTACATGTCAGGCCTTCCTTCTACTAAGCATGGAAATGACTGTGTTTTCGTGGTCATCGAGAGATTCTTGAAGATGGACATTATGGTGGCATGAAAGATGAATATCATAGCAGAAGCCACCGCTAAACTCTTCTTTGAACGAGTGTGGATGCATTTTGGGATCCCACAGTCTATCATCTTAGATTGGGACAGCAGTTTCCTCAACACATTTTGGTCCAACCTCTAGTCAATGTTGGACACCAAGATCACCAAGTCCACAGCCTTCCATCCCCAAACTGATGGCCAGACAAAGGTCGTCAACAGTATGATTGTACACATTCTTCGCATGTAAAATTCAACGCATCCATGCACATGGGATGAGAGCCTGCCCTATGTACAACACATTTATAATTGGGCTCTCCACAGCTCAACCAACCACAGCCAGGTGGCCTTAGGATTCTAGCCACTATGCTCCATTGATATAGCCATGCCATTTGCGGCTACTCAGGCTGATTCGGCTCATGTCCAGTCTAAAGCTGACAAAACAAACAACTTCATTGAGCACATTCAGAACATCCACCAATAGGTTCATGACATACTAGACAAATACAATGCTATGTACAAGCAACGACATGATCAACATCGAGTGCCACACAACTTCTAGGTGGGCGACAAAGTGTGGCTAAATTTGTAGAAGGAGCGCCTCATTGGACCCCACTGCAAGCTTCACCTGCTCTGATATGGGTCGTACACCATCACCAAAGTTGTAGGGGCCAATTCTTTCAAGCTCAGTATTCCACCATTCCTTGGTCTAAACCCAGTGTTCAATGTGAACCGCCTTCATCCCTACTTCCAACCTCTACTAGACACCTCCGACATTGGAGAACAACTCACACCAAAAGATTTAAACCCATACTACATGGAATAGGCCACCACGGATCGTATCATGGACATGAAAATCAAGAACACTTACTAGCAGAAGATCCAATTGTATCGGGTTGTCAAATCTGGCCTACACCAAGGCAAGTGGTTCACCAAGGACCAAGTTCAATAGAAGCTTCCTCATCTCATGAAGGAACTCAATGCAATGGGTACCATTACTTCCTGAGGGGGGAGGAATGATCCGGGTGGATATTGGTGGCCACCCACCTATTCCACTTGGGGCCCCACAATTTTTTCTTTCATTTTTTTCAATTTCGTTAAATGTATCAAACTTTACTATTTCTAGCAATTTTCGGGTCCTAAACTTTCGGAGTCATTTTGAGGCCCTAAATGACATTTTTGGGGAAAAGTGGGAGCAACATGGAAGTTCCTTTGATGTTTCTCACATAAAAATTTGTATTCCTCGGATAGATATTTCTAACAAGGTATTGTTCTATTGTGCTATGCAATAACTCCCCCCCCCCCCCCTTTTTATTTTTTCAAAATAATTTAAACCTTTGATAAATAGAAATAGGGACCCTTATTAAAAATATATTTTTCATTTTAGATAAAATTAAAACTCCCAAAAAACATTATTGTTTTTGTTTAATAAAAAAACATGAAAACAAAAAGAAATTATTTATAAAAAAAACATCCTTGAAAATACCTTACCGCAATTGCATTCCAGATAATTTTTTTCTTAATTAAAGTTAAAACAATAAAACATCGAAATCACGATTTTGCGATCGCTGATTTGAAGTTTCGCAAGTGAAATTACAAAGCACATATCGCAGATTTATGTTGTAAAACTTTAAGAAATTCTTACCAAAGTTCCGATATTGCGATTTCTGCGATTTTGTGATTTCACGATATCGCATAAACAAAAGGTAATACACTTCATAAATACGGGTTCAAAGGGCACAATATGATGGATTTGATAGGTTTTAAATAAATGTTTCACGTGAAAATAAATAATGTCAGGAAACATTAATTGTGTTTTATCATCCCAATACAAACAGTGATTGTTTCGTTATGATTTAATTAATGATATAGTTGTTTCCCAGATGTTTTCTTTCAAAATAGATCATTTCAATAGATCTTCCATCATTTGATCATTTACTCTATCTTTAATAGGGATTTTCCTTCAAGATAAGTCCATCCGCAAAGTGATTCAAAAACACGACAAACAGATTGTTGCAGAACTGGAACAAACGGAAATGTCACCCATAGTTTCAGATATAGTCTACACTGCTGATGGAGGTACTACGAAATGGAAATCTATTTACACTATGCTCGAAGACAAAAAGCCAGAAGTAGTGGAAGTCATGGCGACTGTCGATGATGCGACACCCTCAAATTTATAGTTCAAAGATATTGCATGCTCTTTCCTCCATAGGATATAAGCAAGGGCTACTCTTCTTCCATATACCAACATTATTAGGTGGGTGATCAATAATTCAACAATCAAATATAGACAATTAAGAACCTCCAAGGATGAGATTCTAGGTTCTTTCAGAGCTGAAGATTTGAAAACCATGTATAAGCTGCCCAACCTGCAAGACATCTACAACAATCAGTTTGTTGCAAAGTTTGCTAATAAGAATGAAGACCCATTCAAAGCAATTCAAGGTTGGAGGAAATTATATAACAAGTTAAAATATGAGAAAACAGGTATGTATCCTATTGTGTCACTTGCAAATCCCTACAATTTTGCAGCAGCAATGCTCTGCAGATTATATGGTCTACCTGATAATACCAAATTCTCCATAAATTGGATTCCCCTAATTGACTCTTGTGTTAATTCCCACATAATGAATTGGGCAAATATCCTTTCTAAGAATCTATTTAAGGCATTAATGAATATCGCCAATCAATAACTTCTTCCTCCAAATCTGTTCCCTAATTTTTCATGAGCACGTATGTTTTTTATGCCATCTGTTTTTCTACCAGTTTTATAGTTATGGGATGGAAATGGACTCCTGAAGATCCTACCCTGATTCATTTGAATCATAAAGAGATATGGGAACATAATTATGTACCACATTTCCACAGGCTATGTTATGTAGTTGTACTACCATTGCATCAACTAATTTTTGATAGAATGAGCCACAGGTTCACTAAAGAAGCCATTTCAGACCTTCAAATGATAGGGAGATATTTTATTGAAGAGTCATTTTCACACATCAGAATTTTTGGAAGCTCCGCTCCCTCGCATGTTCTTTCTTTATATTTTTCAGATAAATTGATGGCAAGAGAAGTCACTTACTAAACTGTTGGTAATGGACTCACTAAATCTTTGAAAGACAGTAAGAAGTCTTTATGGCCAAGTTTCCCAATTTCATGTGGTACATTTACGCTAAGCAATTTCAATCATGCATTGAAAGAATTTCAAAATATTTAGCTTTTGAAGCTCTCGTTTTACCCTCAAGGCAGTTCGACCCAGAAAATATTGCTAACAAATTTACTCTGTCAGTCAAAATCAAACCTATCATACACAATGATGATAGATTTGAAGATATTTTGCAATCTATTCGGACTTTTGAAGAAGTCCAATTTTTTTCAAATTGAACCTAAATCCAGAAGAGTTACAGAGATTCAATGAATTCAAAGAACAAAGACTCAGATGTATCCCTCAGAATTTTTTGGTTACCAATTATACGATTGAAGCAAGCAAAGAATTCATAACAGAAAAAACAGATTCACTAAGTCAGAGTGAACTAGATAAAATCTAGACTCCAGTTAGCAACACATTGATAAATACCCCAGAGGCATCATCTTCAAAAAAAGATACAGAATTTCACACTCCAAAAGGACAAATATTTTTGGCAAAATATATCATTAAAACTCCTGGGATAACCTCCCAAGACACAGAAGTCATTCCTGTGTTTCCAAATGATGAAATTGTTCTGAAGGTAACTGATATCCCTCCACTAGATGTATTCTACAGCCCTCTTCAAAAATTTGTAGTAAGGAGACAAAGAAAAAGGAGAAGGATCGAAATGCCTCTAGGAAATGAAGTAATGGAAGTTGTATGGAAAGATACTCCATCAAATCGAATTTAAAATTTAACTCGGTTATCTCAATTCGTTGGTGCATACACCACTGCAACAATGAATAAGGCAGCAGAAGTATCTGTTTTGGTTCATGAAAAGGATGACAAAATCATGCAGCTACAGCAACAACAGGATGAATAAAGAAACACTCTAAATCAGAAATTTGAACAACAACTCCTCAGAGTATAGCAAGAGATGGAAATGCTTAAGATAAGTCATGAAAATGACTTATCTAGAAAAAACTCACTGATTGAAAATTTGAGAGAATATCTTACTAAAAATGAAGGCATTCCTACTGCAGAGGAATTCATAAAAGAAGCATTGGCATTAAATGCCTTACTCTCAAAACAACAAAAACTATTTTTTGTACAAATTTCACACATAATTCCACACCCAGAAATCAGTGAACAGCTGACTAATGCAATCATTGATCAAAGAATTGAGTTCAATGAACTTAATACCAAAATCTTCGATTATATTAAATGGTAAGATTCATAGGAAGGAAGAAAGTCAAGTCTTCCAAAGATCAAGGAGACTTTCAAAGATATTATCTTTACTAACTGGGATGCATAGGTGAAATAAAAAGAATTGGCCATAGCCAAAGCAGCAGTTATATCAAAGAATATGGTCAAAATTATTAACCATATATTGCATACTTTTGGTCTGATTAAAGAATGAAATCACAAATATGTTCCTGATATCATAGATTTAGAGAAAAGTTGGAAAGACACGGGTCAACTCCGAGAAGAAGCACTTACACAGCTGAAAAAGATTGATTGTGAAGCGTACTGGAAACTGCTGGTTAAACCTCATAGTCAGATCATGACACTGAATTGTTCTCAGAATTATATACAGAAAATACAACCACTTTTACTGGATGCTATATTTTCTGCACAAATGAAGACACAGTTCGGAAAACCTCCACAAGTCCAACCGATGTCTGACATTTGTGAGCAGAAAAGAAGAGCTAGCAGTAACTTATCATTGGGCGTGATTATTAGTTAGTTTATTTTTATATAATTTCAAATTTTAGCAATTAGATACTAAAGATGAGGAAGGTTGTTTGAAACCACCTCATAAGATATTTTGTATAATCTATTTGTTATAAGTAGTTAAAGTAGTATTTAAACCCTTCTCATGCATTTAGAGAAGGGTCCAGAATTTTATTGAGAACATTTACAAAGAATGCTTTATTGTAAGCAAGTTTGTGGATGCCTCGATGAAATAATGGAACACGGCCTTTTCAGTTATATATCATTTTGTTGATCGTTGTTGATGCACTTTTGTATTCCTTGAAAGACTTATTGGTAGAAGAGTTGAATGTGGCCTATTATCACTGATCAGATGAACATGATAGTACACATCTGGTACTATTATCATGTATGCTAATTCTGTTTTGAATATTAGTGATGAATCCAGCGTTCATGAATTATATATGAAATCAATTATTTTTTTCTGAAATATCAGTTGCACTATTATACGATATAAAGATAGAAATTGGTTTGTTTTTTATATATGATCATCAGATATATGCGATATATTTTTACATATTATTTTGATTAACTATTTCTCAAGAGAATCATCTTACAAAAGTATTAATCCTATTAAATATGTGATGATCTAAATCATCACAGATTGAATAGATATCATTCTAGATCGCATCAAATTGGTATTATCCCGGGTTAGATTAGATTAGACTTACTTCAAAGTTTTGCATTCTAGAATAAATTTGTTCTAGTTTTTAGTAATTCTTTATGAAAATCCTTTGAGAGAAACCCAAAAATCATAAAAAACCCAAGTCTGGGAAATTGGTCCCATTACACCCAGTCAGATCCACTATCCCAAACGGAAAAGGAATTGTCTTAAGGTCCAGACCGGGTGGTTATCCCCCTTGTTGTTGCCACAGATTTCTGAGGCCTCAAAATTTTTGGCGCTAGAAGGAGGGCCTGACTATGAATGGAATATAAATCTAAACCACAAACTAGAAGCCCTCATAAGATTTGATCTCCTCAAAATCATTCTACATCTTCCCGATCAAATTCTAGATCACCAACTCAGAAATCGAAAATAGTGGAAACCTTTCCATCATCTCCTGGAGTATCTCGACTATCATCTACTTCAGAATTCACTCCCGAATCTCCCAAATTTCAGTCTTTATTTCAGAAATTAGAAGGAATATCTATTTCTACTGAAAATCATATTAATACTGAAGCTTCTGAAGAAAGTGTTACTTCTCTATTTAAAGAAACAGGTATATTAAATAGATCCAAAAGTGAGAACTTGGAATTCCACCTTTTGAATTTCCAATTGAATCATTTCACAAAAAAGTTTCTATATCCAGATCTAAGTTAGATACGAGTGAAGTTACATCAAATTTCCCTTCAGTTACTTCTTCACGTCCTCTTACTCAATCTACATCTCCTCAATATTTCATTTCCTCTACTCAAACAATCAGTACTATCACGAGTAGTATTGTTCCAATTGTAAGTTCTTCATTCATTCCCATACTTCTAGATCTACTTCTATATCTTCACAAACTTCAAATCCAATTATGGGTAATCGGCCTTAGACGAATCCCAGTGTTGTATTGATAGGAAATCCAAATCCTCTTGCAAATCATCCAGAAAAATGGTTACCTAAATATACTCTAGATGATGGTCTTTATGCTGAAGAACATATCAATAATTTTATGCTAGCCATGAATTTGAATGGAGTTGCACATGAAGATATTGTAGTCAAATTTTTTCCTTATACTTTACAAGGATCTGTAGGATCCTAGTACTTCTCACTTCCAGCAGGATCAATTGCCGATTGGGAAACTTTTGAGCAAGTTTTCCTTGCAAAATTTGGAGATGATAGAATTGTTGCATCTTTAATCAATGCCCTTTCCAATCTAAAAACAAATTTAGGTGAAAGGATCAAAGATTTCAACTCCAGATTTAACAAGTTATTAAACAAAATCCCAACCACTTCCAAACCTACTGTTGATGTACAAATAGACTAGTATATTTCCTCTTTGCCTTCTAATATTGCTATTTTTGTAGATAGAGTTGGTAAAGATACTCTTTTAGAAAACATGAAAGAAGCTCTTGCTGTATAGAAAATAATCTTAGCATTAGAAAAATGATCAGAGATAGAAGACAGAAAATCAAATAAAGTGGCATTTAGTCAAGATTCTAAAAATAAAGTCTCGAAAGATCCATTTGATCTTGAAGGTCTTCAAAAAGTATTAAAGACTATGTCAAATGACATTATTGAAACAAATAAACAGGTTGTTGAAATGTCAGCTCCTAAGAAATCATTTCGCCCATTTAATAAAAACCCTTCTTCAACATCTCAACCTCCAAATATCATTTCAAATGTTTAATCTGATCAAGATACTGAAGATCCCTCACCATATGAAGAAGAACCAGAATCTGAGGAAGAATTTGAACTGAATGGGTTATGGGATTTCATTCTTCCCTCAGAAGAAGAAAGAGAAGATATTCTTGTGTCTACTAGAAGAAAATATTCTCCCGATTCAACTGTATCAAATCAGAAACAAAAATCTCTCCCCACCAAGGAGAAAATAATAGCCAAAAAATCTAGAACTGTTCAAACAGATCCTATTTCACCTGATCCTATTACTACTTCCAAAATTTTGATAGTTTCAGATACAGTGGAATACAATATAGTTGAAGATATGAAAAATACCAAAGAAAATATTTCACTACATGAAATGACCAAACTCAAACAACAACAGAAAATTTTACTTAGAGAACTCAAGGCAATCCCTATAGATCCTATACAACCACCAGTTATATCTCAAGCTTCTACAGATATGGGAAAACAAACATCATCTCCAAACAAAGTAAATCCCAATTATCTGGTCTTAATTGGTGATAGATCTATTTCTCACACTCCTCCTTTAATTTTGACTTATGCGATTTTCAACAAAAATGTTCATAATTGTCTTATTGATTCAGGAGCTTCTTCAAACATCATGCTAAGAACAGTGTGTACAAAATTGAATATCACTCCTCAAAAATATGTTGTACATATAGTTCAATTAGATAGAACAAAAGTATAATTCATTGGATAAATGTTGTCAGTATCCATTAGATTATCATCCAATCCAAAGGTACTACAAGTAATCGATATTTCGGTCGCAGACATCCCTGAATTTTATGGTCTTATCTTAAGCAGGGATTGGTCTGAAAAGTTACATGGATATTTTGCTACCGATTGGTCACACATGTTGTTACCATACAATGGTAAACCAAATCAAATCCAAGTTGATCGTGAAAAATTTATGAAATATACAGTCACTGAACTAGAAGAAACAAATGAGACTGTAGCCTTCACCAACAATATTATTGGAAATTATTCAGTTGAATCCTTTATTGGATCGTTCAATGCCCAGATTTCACCTTTTTCAACAAACATTGTTATTTCTCAAATTGAAAACTTTTCTCAAACAGACACCTCTAGATGTGTTAATCTTAGCAATAAAATTTTTAAAAAATCTTTATTTTGGACTTTATACTTTGATGGTTCAAAATCTAAAGATGGTGCAGGAGTAGGTTGTGTTTTAATCAATCCACAAGGAGAGAAAACAATGCTAGCTTGCAGACTCGAATTCCAATGCACAAATAATACCGTTGAATATGAAGCATTGATACAAGGTATATACAAAGCTATTAGTTTAAAGGTTAAATATTTTCAGGTATATGGAGATTCTGAAATAATCGTTAGACAAGTTAGAAATACAATTCATTGTATTTTTGGACATTTGAAACACTATCAGACTTTAGCCCAGAAAATTACATCTCATTTTTCTACATTTAATATCTCCACAATTCCTAGATTACAAAACGCAAGCGTTGATTTACTTGCTAATGTAGCATCTAAACTTATACCATCCGAAGAATTTAGCCCAAACAGATTTTCAATTGAGTTAATTTTTAGGCCTTCCATTCCTGGAAACGTAACAAATTGGAGAGTATTTAACAATGACGCAGATATAATAGACTTTATTACATCAAATAGAGCTTATGAAGGTCAAATCGTAGATGAACATGAACATGACTTAGAGATTGAAGATAAACAAAATACTAATCCAATTCCCAAATTTGTAGTCAAAATGAAAGATCTCTATGATTTCAAAGATAGGTTTAAAAATATCATCAATTCAAAAACCCAGAGTTCTACTCTAAAATTTGAATTGATTAATCTTGGTACACCAGAAAAACCTCAAAACATCAACTTAGGTCTTGGTTTAAAACCTGAAGAAAGGATTTCATTCATTAAGTTTTTGAAAAAATATAAAGATATCTTTGCATGGGATTATTCAGATCTTAAGACATATGATACATCTATAATTCAACATACCATACCTATGACCTCAGATGATAAGCCTATTGAACAAAAACTTAGAAAGATCCACCCAAATTTAGAAAGTAAAATTAAATCTGAATTAAATAAAATGCTCAAAGCCAAAGTCATTTTTCCTGTTAGACATTCGAAATGGGTGTCAAACATGGTCCCAGTTAGAAAGAAGAATGGAGACATTAGGATTTGCATAGACTTTAGAAATTTGAATAAAGCTTTCCAAAAAGATAATTTTCCTTTGCCTACCATGGAACACATATTACAGTCAGTTGCAGGATCCGAATTAATGTCTTTTCTCGACGGATTTTCAGGATATAATCAGATTATGGTACATTCGGACGATAGATTAAAGACAACATTCAGAACAAAGTGGGGAACATATGCATACCAAAAAATGCCATTTGGGTTGATTAATGTCGGTGCTGCATTTCAACCTGTTATGGATATAGCTTTCAGAGGACTAATCAATAGCTCAGTTTTTATATACTTAGATGACATTACTTTTTACTCTAAGCATAGAAGCAATCATGTTAATCACCTAAAAATTATTTTTGAATGTTGTAGAAAATTCAGAATTTCCTTGAATCCAAAAAAATGTTATTTCACCTTATTAGAAGGAAAATTATTAAGTTTCATTGTCTCTAAAAAAGGAATCCATGTCGATCTTGATAGGATTCAAGAAATTGAAAATATTCCTTTACCACATAATAAAAAAATGATGCAATCATTTTTAGGACAAATTAATTTCGTAAAAAGGTTTGTTCTCGATTTTTCCCAAATCATCTTACCCCTGCAATCAATGATCAAGAAAAAATCAATTTTTAATTGGGGAAAATAAGAGAGAAATTATTTTGAGTTCATTAAGAAAGCCATCATTGAAGCTCCCTCTTTAATAACTCCTTATTTTATTAAATCATTTGTATTATATACATTTTATTTTGATACATCATATGCAGCAGTTTTGACACAGCTAAATGATCAAAACATTGAAGCACCAATTGTGTTTTTTAGTTCTAACCTTCAAGGTGTTGAGTTGAATTATTCAGCTGTGGAAAAACAAGCTTAGGATGTATTTAAAGCTTTGAAAAATTTTAGACCTTTTCTCCTAAGAACGCATACTAAAATAATAGTACCTTACTCAGCAGTAAGGCAATTATTAATCCAACGAGAAGTAGGAGAGAAGAGAGCAAATTGGGTTACCACACTTCAAGAATATGATGTAGAGATACATCCTGCTATAATTGTTAAAGGTCAAGGTATTTGCAGGATGTTAACTGGAGCCTCTCATTTACCAACAGAAGAATACCAACCAAATGAAATAAAATTTTCTGAGGTAATCCTAAACGATTCTCAGTCACAATATGTTTATTCTCAGTCACAATATGTTTATCTGAAATTTTTCTTAAAAAATGGATATGCTCCATTATATCTCAATTATACAGCAAAGCGTGCTCTGATACTTAAAGAAAATCAATATCAACTCATAGATGATGTGTTATTTAGGAATAATTATGATTCTGTATTATTGAGATGTTCAAAAAAAATTGAAGCTGAAAAGTAATGTCGGAATACATGATGGACCAGCTGGAGGTCATTTCAGAGGAAACACCACATCTTATAAAATACTGCATGTTGGATACTATTGGCCAACTCTATTCAAATATACACATGAATATGCAAGAAAATGTAAAGTATCTCAAACTGCAACGGGAAGAGAAAGGAAAGCAACATTTCCACTACAACCAATAAATATCCAAAAAGCATTCGAACAATGGGGGTTAGATATCATAGGTGAAATAACTCCAAAATCTTCCAAGCAACATAAGTATATTCTAAATGCAATAGATTGTTTCACAAAACGGATAGAAGATATCCCATTAAAGGTGGTTAATACACAAAGTGTTACATATTTTATTGATCATTTCATAATCACCAGGTTTGGCCTCCCATCAGCTTTAATATTTGATAATGCATCTTACTTTTCCACAAATGCTATGATAGAATTTGCTTTGAAAAGAGGTTTTAAATTAAAATACTCAGCTAACTATTATCCACAAGGTAATGGATTAGATGAATCTACAAATAAAAACCTCATCAAAATCATCAAACGAACTATAGAACAAAATCATAAAAATTGGCACAAAGCACTATTATTTGCTCTTTGGGCAGATAGAATCACCCAGAAATCCTCAATAGGTACTTCTCCATTTGTGTTATTTTATGGGAAAGAAGCAGTTCTACCCACAAACGTAACAATACCATCATTTGCTTTAGTGAAATTTATTGATCAAAATCCTTCATCTTCCCTTCAACTTAAACAAGATCAAATTTTTAAAATGAAAGAACGGAGAGAAAAATCCAAAGCTATACATGCTCATCATCAACAAATAGTTAAAGCCTCATTTGACACAACATCCACCAGTTCAAAATATTTTGAAATTGGAAACCTTGTTTGAAAATGGGATAAGGCACATGAAGAAAAGGGTAAGCATACCAAATTCCAAAGATTATGGCTTGGTCCATTTCAAATCATTGAGAAAATAGGCATATCCACCTTTTTGTTGCAAGACTTATCAGGTAAGAAAGATTCCTTGCCTGTGAATGGTTAAATTCTTAAAAAAAAAATCTCTTAAGTAAAGCTTTAAAATTTTAATTTTTGCTTTAGGAAAATAAAAGGTTGAAAATAGCATCATTTTTGGTTGATTCAAATTTTCAAAATTTCTGATAAATTATTTTGATTTTTCACTTCTATAAATAAGTAAAGCAAAAAAGATGATTATAACTATGAGAATTGAATAAAATTTATTTTTTTTTTAATAATTTGAAATTTACTAAAGGCATTTACTTTCTGAAAAGACTCTTGATATCATAAAATATAGTTGTTATGTATCAGTCAAAAAAGGAAATTTTTAAACTTAGCAAGGATTCTCTACAAGAAGGTATCTACCAACTCTATAATTATCATCCATAAATCTTAAACGAGCTAATGATTCATCCCATCTGATAAAATTTCTTCTTCAAAGTATAATTCAAAAAATAAAATAAAAATAATATATCATGTATAAATTCAAAATAAATAAGTCTCATCATGAGCTTGTTTATCATGATCATAGAGAAATAATTTGGACTGATATTACCAATACTGCATACCACAACAGGGTAATAGCTAAATGATTATAAAAAAATCAATAGACAAGGGGTCTCATCACAAGCCATCTTGTTCAGTCTAAAATTACTATCAGTGAATGACATGGTCATTATCAGGCTACCAAACCTGGACAATGATTTTGAAAATGTGTCAAGAAAAAGAAATTCAATTACATGTTAAATTATATTTTGAAATAAGAAATCAATTTCAGATGGGACCATGAATCATTATTGGTTAAAACATAACTCTATTGAGGCTAGAAATGCTTACTGGCAATAGTGGCTCTATCTGTGATAAATGGGTAAAAACCTATGAAACCAATTTTAGAGAATACTTACTTTATCTTTTTAAATTTGAGTACTAATTGATATAGATACCTATGTATTATCAATAAAAGGAGTTAATTAAGAAGGAATGAGATAGGTAAATATATTATATTATGAAAAAAACACTGTTTAATTCATAAATCATATTATGTTTATTCTTATAACTTTTTCTTGTTTTGAAAGTTAAAAAATATCAAAATAAACCAATCAGAGATATCTGGTTCTCCTAAGTGAATCGCCAATTGTTGTGCTATGCAACAACTCCCCCCCATTTTTATTTTTTCAAAATAATATAGACCTTTGATAAATAGAAATAGGGACCCTTATTAAAAATATATTTTTCATTTTAGATAAAATTAAAACTCCCAAAAAACATTATTTCTTTTGTTTAATAAAAAAACATGAAAAAAAAGAAATTATTAAAAAAAAAAACATCCTTGAAAATACCTTATCGCAATCGCATTCCACATAAATCTTTTCTTATTTAAATTTAAAATAATAAAACAGTGAAATCCTGATTTTGTGATCGCCAATTTAAAGTTTCACAAGAGAAATGACAAATCGCATATCGCAGATTTACGTTGTAAAGCTTTAAGCAATTCTTACCAAAGTTTCGATATTACGATATTGCGATTTTTGCGATTTTGTGATTTCTTCAATTTTGCGATTTCGCAATATCACGAAATCACATATCACATAAACAAAAGGTAATACGCTTCATAAAGATAGGTTCAAAGGGAGCGATACGATGGATTTGAAAGGTTTTAAATAAAGCTTTCATGTGAAAATAAATCGTGTCAGGAAACATTAATTGTGTTTTATCATCCCAATACAAACATTTATTGATTCGTTATGATTTAATTAATGACATAACTGTTTCCCAGATGTTTTCTTTCAAAACAGATCATTCAATAGTTCTTCCATCATTTGATCATTTACTTTGTCTTTAATAGGAATTTTCCTTCAAGATATGTACATCCGCAAAGTGATTCAGAAACATGACAAACAGATTGTTGCAAAATTGGAACAAACGGAAATGTCACCCATAGTTTTAGATACAGTCTACACTACTAATGGAGGTGCTACGAAATGGTAAGATATTTACACTATGCTCAAAGACAAAAATCCAGAAGTAGTGGAAGTCACGGTGACTGCCGATAATGCGACACCCTCAAATTTATAGTTCAAAGATATTGCATGCTCTTTCCTCCATACGATAGCAGGAAGGGTTACTCTTCTTCCATATACTGACATGATTAGGTGGTTGCTCAAAAATTCAAAAATCAAAGACAGACAATTAAGAACTTCCAAGGATGAGATTCTAGGTTCTTTCAGAGCTGAAGATCTGAAACTCATGTATAAGCTGCCCAACCCGCAAGACATCTACAACAGTCAGTTTGTTGCAAAGTTTGCTAAGAAGAACAAATACCCATTCAAGGAAATTCAAGGTTGGAGGAAATTATATAACAAGTTAAAATATGAGAAAACATGTATGTATCCTATTGCATCACTTACAAATCCCTACAATTTCGCAGCAGCAATGCTCTGCAGATTATATGGTATACCTGATAATACGAAAATCTCCATAAATTGGATTCCCCTAATTGACTCTTGTGTTAATTCCCACATAAGGAATTGGGCAACTATCATTTCTAAGAATATAGTTAAGGCAATTAATGAACATCGCCAATCAAGAACTTCTTCCTCCAAATCTGTTCCCCAATTTTTCATGAGCGCATATGTTTTTGATGCCATTTGTTTTTCTACCAATTTTCCAGTTATGGGATGGAAATGGACTCCTAAAGATCCTACCCCGATTCATTTGAATCATAAAGAGATATGGGAACATAATTATGTACCACATTTCCACAGGCTATGTTATGGAGTTGTACTACCATTGCATCAACTAATGTTTGACAGAATGAGCCCTAGGTTCACTAAAGAAGCCATTTCAGACCTTCAAATGATAGGGAGATATTTTATTGAAGAGTCATTTTCATACATCAGAATTTTTGGAAGCTCCACTCCCCCGCATGTTCTTCCTTTATATGTTTCAGATAAATTGATGGAAAGATAAGTCGCTTACCAAACTGTTGGTAATGGACTCACTAAATCTTTGAAAGATAGTAAGAAGTCTTTATGGCCAAGTTTCCCAATTTCATGTGGTACATTTACGCTCAGCAACTTCAATCATGCATTGAAAGAATGTCAAAATATTGAGCTTTTGAAGCTCCCCGTTTTACCCTCAAGGCAGTTCGACCTAGAAAATATTGCTAACAAATTTACTCTGTCAGTCAAAATCAAACCTATCATACACACTGATGATAGATTTGGAGATATTTTGCAATCTGTTGGGACTTTTGAAGAAGTCCAAAATTTTGTCAAATTGAACCTAAATCCAGAACAGTTACAGAGATTCAATGAATTCAAAGAACAAAGACTCAGACTTATCCCTTAGAATTTTTTGGTTACCAATTATATGATTGAAACAAGCAAAGAAGTCAGAACAGAACAAACAGATTCACGAAGTCAGAGTGAACTAGATAAAATCTGGACTCCAGCTAGCAACACATTGATAAATACCCCAGAGGTATCATATTCACAAAAAGATACAAAATTTCACACTCCGAAACGACAAACAATTTTGGCAAAAGATATCATTAAAACTCCTGGGATAACCTCCCAAGACACAGAAGTCATTCTTGTGTTTCCAACTGATGAAATTGTTTTGAAGGTAACTGATATCCCTCCACTAGATGTATTTTATAGCCCTCTCCATAAAGTTGTAGTAAGGAAACAAATAAAAAGGAGAAGGATTGAAACACCTCCCAGAAATGAAGTAATGGAAGTTTTATGGAAAGATACTCCATCAAATCCAATTGAAAATTTAACTCGGCTATCCCAATTCACTGGTGCATACACCACTGCAACAATGGATAAGGCAGCATAAGTATCTATTTTGGTTCAGGAAAAGGATGACAAAATCATGCAGCTACAGCAGCAACTAGATGAAGAAAGAAACACTCTAAATCAGAAAGTTGAACAGCAACTCCTCAGAGTACAACAAGAGATGGAAATGCTTAAGATAAGTCATGAAATTGACTTATCTAGCAAAAACTCACTGATTGAAAATTTGAGAGAAGATCTTACTAAAAATGAAGGTGTTCCTACTGCAGAGGAATTCATAAAAGAAGCATTGGCATTAAATGCCTTACTCTCAAAACAACAAAAATTGTTTGTTGTACAAATGTCAGACATAATTCCACACATGGAAATCGGTGAACATTTGACTAATGCAGTCATTGATCAAATAATTGAGTTCAATGAACTCAATACCAAAATATATGATTATATTGAATGGCAAGATTTAGAGGAAGGAAGAAAGTCAGGTCTTCCAAAGATCAAGGATACTTTCAAAGATATTCTATTTATTGACTGGGATGCATAGGTGAAACAGGCAGAATTGGCCATAGCCAGAGCAGCAGGTATATCAAATAATATGGTCAAAATGATTAACCACATATTGCATACTTTTGGTCTGATTAAAGAAGGAAATCACAAATATGTTCCTGATATCAAAGATTTAGAGCAAAGTTGGAAAGACGCGGGTCAACTCCGAGAAGAAGCACTTACACAGCTGAAAAAGACTGATTGGGAAGCGTACTAGAAGCTATTGGTTAAACCTTGCAGTCAGATCATGACACTGAATTGTTCTCTTAATTCTATACATAAAATACAACCACTTTTACTTGATGCTATATTTGCTGCACAAATGAAGACACAGTTCGGCAAACCTCCACAAGTTCAACCGATGTCCGACATTTGTGAGCTAAAAAGCAGAGCTGGCAGTAACTTGTCATTGGGCATGATTATTAGTTAGCTTATTTTTATATAATTTCAATTTTTAGCAATTAGATACTAAATATGAGGAAGGTTGTTTGAAACCACCTCATAAGATTTTTTGTATAATCTGTTTTTGTGTAAGTAGTTATAGTATTTAAACCCTTCTCATGCATTTAGGGAAGGGTAATTTTATTGAGAAAATTTACATACAATGCTTTATTGTAAGTAAGTTTGTGGATGCCTCGATGAAATAATGGAACACGACCTTTTCAGTTATATATAATTTTGTTGATCACTGTTGATGCACTTTTGTATTCTTTGAAATACTTATTGGTTGAAGAGTTGAATGTGGCCTATTATTACTGATCAGATGAACAATACAGTACACATATGGTACTATTATCATGTATGCTAATTATGTTTGAATATTAGTGATGAATCCAACTTTCATGAATTATATATGAAATCAGTTATTTTTGTCTGAAATATCAATTACACTATTGTACGATATAAAGCTAGAAATTGGTTTGTTTTTTATATATGATCATCAGATATATGCGATATATTTTACATCTTCTTTTGATTAACTATTTCTCAAGAGAATCATCTTACAAAAATATTAATCCTATTAAATCTGTGATGATCTAAATCATCACAAATTGAATAGATATCATTCTAGATCGCATCAAATTGGTATTATCCTGGGTTAGATTAGATTAGACTTACTTCAAAGTTTTTCATTATAGAATAAATTATTTTTAGTTTTTAGTAATTCTTTATGCAAATCCTTTTAGAGAAACCCAACAATCATAAAAAAAACCCAACTCTGGGAAATTGGTCCCATTACACCTAGTCGGAGCCACTATCCCAAACAGAAAAGGAACTGTCTTAAGGGCCGGACCAGGTGGTTATCCCCCTTTTTGTTGCCACAGATTTATGAGGCCTCAACATGTTCACGTCAAACGGAGATTGTATGCCAAAGTTGTGTCCCCAGGAAGTTAATGTACCAATTTACCCAAACGGGGCCCATAGTTTTGGCGCTTCATTTCCTAGGGTTAGGTTTTTGGATGTTTATGTTTTTCATTGTTTCTCAATAATAAATAGGCCCTCGAGCCTCATTTTAACATGGTTCAGAGGCATGTAGCCGCCACATCTCTTCTCAGAGATAAGCTACCAGCACCCTAGCTAGTTTATTTCTGTTATGTCTGTAAACTAATTTCAGTTCTTTGATATTAATGAAATGAAGTGTTATTTCCACTACATATTTGTATTTATAGTTATATGTGTATTCTATTTCGTTCCTGCATAAATTCAGATCACTAACTCCACTATCCCTTTGATATCTTCAAACTTGATCAGCTTCTAGAGGCCCCAAGAAATTTTCTGACCTATACTGAAAAAATCCAATTAATAACATCACCATAACATCAAAGTTAGTTGAGAACTGCAAGGAATGCGAAGAAATTCTCGTGAAAAACTTCATTCGCTCCCACAACACAACCTCCATGCGACTGTAACTCCTCAATCACTCCCATAGGCCTGCATGTCAGTAACTTGAGATTTCCAGTCACTCCCAAAGGCTTGGAATCCATGCAATTGGGGCGGAGGATGAAGGAAAACATATTTCCTCAACTAAAAAATTAGTCTACCATCTTCCAGAGCTTTAAAATCCTTTGTATGACCTCTGGAATTCACTGGAACCTATGCAACACTTCACCAAGTCACTTCCACATCATTTTCATCATCACCAGTCAAACTAGGATTCCAACCAACAACCATACTAAACATCTGGGCCATCAAAATTCTATGCAACATCTTTGCCACTAGTATGCAGCTCCATAACATGTCATACATTCTCCAACACTTTTACAACTATCTCAAGAAACATTGACACATGTATATCCTCTCCAATCCCAATGTATAACATCATCAACATGGGATACCTAATCGGGGACATGGAGACCATTCAACAAGGCTCCTAGTCTCTAACTCCTGTAGCGGCCGCAAACACTTGTATGCAGCAACATGATCAAGAGTATCATCACATCTCCAAGCTATTCCAATATAGAAGACATGCCAAGGACTATATACACCTCAATCATCTACAACCACACATACACATGCATAACAAACTCACCTGCAACCCAAGCAACCAGGTTGACATCGATGCCAACCAACAACACATTTGCAACACTAAAATCCACATCAATGCCAACACTCATTTAAATTATTAATAATTTTATCACTTATAAATTTTTGAAACATTACTTGACATGGTCATTCAAGTTCATTTATCAAAGGTCTCAAGTTGGTATAGGATATTTCATTTTTATCATATTTAACCTATCCTAAGTTTCAAGACCACCTCCATTTCATCTCAATCCACCTCCATGTAGGTCATGTCATGTCCCATCAGTCATCATTTTCTGACATATTTCATTTCCCAAGCTTTTGAATTCAAAAATGACACTTTAGCTAGTTTTTCTTCTTTTCGTAGTGTTTTACACTCAAAAAATGAACTAGCCACGCTACAAAAAACGGTTTTCTATCTTTCTTGTCAAATACGGTGTAAGGTGTCAGTTCATGATTAGAAGAGTTAGGGTGAATGTCATTTGAGTCAGTTAGGGTTATTTCAAAGGTTCAAGGTCATGCCTAAGGTCATTATTACCATTTTTAGCATGCATGAGTCATGATTAGGGCATGAGTTATCATTGAAACCATAAAACATTACCCAATTGAGTTAAACCAAGAGAGGTTTTTCTTCAACAAATTTTTATCTACAAAAATCTCCTCTAGTTTTGCAACATATATTAAGAATTCAGAAATATGAGTTCATTTCTAAACTGCAAATTCTGCCTTTTTTAAGAGTTTTCGTAGCGTGCTTTAGGCTTGAAGCCAGAAAAACGCAACGAAAAAACCTATAGGTGTCTTTTTGCTTTTAAAGTCAGTTTTTACATGATTCAAGGAGGGATATCCATGGTTGTAAGGTGTTATGACATGATTTACATGTTGGAATAGCAAAGAAGTCAAGAATATTTATGGAAAAGCCATTTTTCCCACGCTACGAAAATTTCTATACATGAATGTTTTAGCAGTCAACTTCAAGTTTGATTTCAGACCAAATGAAAAAGTATGTTGTAAATTTTAAAGAGGTTTTTCTTTAGCACAGGTCCATCTACAAAAACCTCTCTCATTTTCTACAAAGCCATCAGGTTTTGGAAATTATACACTCATCTTTGAAGCCTATTTTTTATAATTTTCACTAACCAGATTTGTAAAAAAATTGTAAAAATTCAACTTGGAGGAGGTCCAAATCATCATCCATGTGGTATAATGACACATCTTCACTCTAGTACACTCATAAAATTATTATTTTTTCAGTTGATAAGGGTTATTAAATTGATTTGTTGAACTATTAATGAAATAAGAGTCATTTTTGTATTCAAACTCTGCAAAACAGAAATATCCCTAAGAAGTCTCCAAGTGATGGAATCATGTTTGAAATAGGTCTCTGAGGTGGGAATTCGAAGCTAGAAAGGTGGCTTATAATTTTTATGATTCCTCATTCTATAAAGGAGATAGTTTTAGAGTTAGAAAGGGTTGGGAGATGTTATGAAGGCACTACTCTTGTAATCTTTGTCTATCAGTAATATACAGTTGCAGCAGCCTATTTCAGACCTGAGATTCTTCTATGTGTTTTTATGTATGTTTTTTATATCAGTATTTTACTTTCTCTCCATTTTTCTAGTTTTATAATCACTTTGATATCATGCTTACATGCTCCAACTTCTTTTATACACCTATTCTTTTGTTTTGTCATGTTTTATCATTTTTGCTTATGTATAATCACTTGGAATTCATGGTGACATACTCCAACTTCTTGTATGAATATAGCTTTTTATTCTATACTTCATGTGTGGTTTTATAAGAATACAATTTCCTCAGCTTCCATGAGATAGATTGACTTGTGACTTAGTTTTCATATTGACTCCATAAGCCCAATGGTAGTAAACCTTATACATCTTTCACCTACACAAAAACACATTCAATCCAATTCAGAGTTAGCCATCTACTTTCAAGTTGTTCATTGAATATCCTTTATCAATTTGAGAGAGCCCTCTCAGACTAGAAAGGCTAATTTCCAGTTATAATTGGTTTGAAATCGTTACTCCATGTTGACCATTGAAGCAACCCAACGTGACTCAATTTGGTGATAACATTTTGCTTATGTATAATCACTTGGAATTCATGGTGACATGCTCCAACTTCTTGTATGCATATAGCTTGCTATTATGTCCTTCATGTGTGGTTTTATAAGAATACAATTGCCTCAACTTCCATGAGATAGATTGACTTGTGACTTAGTTTTCATATTGACTCCATAAGCCCAATGGTAGTAAACCTTATACATCTTTCACCTACAAAAAAACAAATTCAATCCAATTCAGAGTTAGCCATCTGCTTTCAAGTTGTTCACTGAATATCCTTTATCAATTTGAGAGAGCCCTCTCAGACTGAAAAGGCTAATTTCCAGTTATAAGTGGTTTGAAATAGTTACTCAAGTTGACCATTAAAGTAACCCAACAAAACTCAATTTGGTGATAACAAATAAAATTCTTCCAAGAGCTTTAAAATTCCATGAGATAGTATAAGCAAGTTGAAAATAGCAAAGTCTATTTCAAAAGCTCACTCATTTCACTTTGTTAATAAGATTCTTCCCAAAAACTTCAAAATTTCAAAAAATTAAATATACAAGTTAAAATCAACAAAATCTTTTTCAAAAACTTAATAGTTTTTTCATATATATATATATATATATATATATATATATATATATATATATATATATATATATAATTAAAAATTTATATATTTTTGATACATAAATATCAATTTAACATAATTATATACCTCTCAAATTTATTAATAAATAAAAATTAAAAATAATTAAAAAAAAATCAAGCCATCAAAATTCCATGACCATTAAATTTATTAATAAATCAAAACTATAAATAATTAAAAAAAAATTCAAGCCATCAAAATTCCATGAAATAGTATAAGAATATTGAAATGAGCAAAATATCTATCAAATACTTATTTATCCTCACAACATTATGTACTTGTTTATTACAATTTATTTATCCTCCCAACGTTATATACTTGTTTATTACAAGTCCATTTTCTAGGTAGGGTAACCTTCAAAGTATTTTAAAAAAAATCTTCAAATTTTGAAATGTGTGATTATAAAGATAGACAATTTTATTTGAAGAGGTTTCTCAAGTGACTCAGATTAATGATGTTAATGCTATTCACATGATTTAAATCTCTTAATTAACTCGATTTTGTTTCAAGAGATTGCTCAAGTGATTAAGGTTATTATTGTTATTGTCATCCACATTATTCAAATCCATTAATTAACATGGCCATTTGATTAAATATATTAAATATAAAAAATAAAAATGGAAGTGGCAACTCAAAAGGTTGACTAATCAGATTTTACATAATTATCTATTCCTATATATAATTTATATTGATATTCAATTTACTTAAAAGTAGAAAGATAACTTTAAAATATATATATATATATACACACGTCGTTCCTATTTGAAAACAACTCCTCTAGCTGTCACTGTGTCCATGTCTGAGCCATTGGATCAAATGTTAGACGATTGAAAACAATTCCCCTAGCTGCCACTGTGTCCATGTCTGAGCCATTGGATCAAATGCTAGAGATTGAAATTTTTTAGGCCATTAGATCCACAAGTAAATAGTTTTATATATGTTTTTTTTATAATGTTAGTTTTTTTTTTCTTTTTAATAAGTTAGATTGAATTTAGGTTTTGGTGACTTTTAAGTTAAAATGTTGTTATTCAAAATGTTGTTATATTTAAATAAAATTTATATCATACAATTAAACTCCACACAAACCATTTAATTTATATTATATTGATAAAAAACAATATAAAAAAGGAAAACAACTATTTGTATATTTAAATATTATATTTTTGTGTCACAATGCTCTCCAACAAAGTATGATAGAAATGTTGTAATGTCATGTTCAACATTTTGACTATGTCAAATTACACAAAAATAAAAGTAAATTAAATTAAATAAAAATATTAACATAATGTAATGAACATTTTAACTAGGTAAAAATACAATAAAAAATAAAAATAATAAAATAAAATGATAATAAACTATAAAAACAGGCCATGGTATTCATGTGGAATGTAGTTTATTTAAAGGGGGGAATTAAGATTAATGTAGAAATTTGATTGAGAAAGTGGTGTTTTTTTTAATGATATAAATGGTAAATATATTATCCCTTTTTATTTTTTTAATGATTCAATTAATATTAACATTTTTATGTTGTCATGAGGAGATTTTTTATTTTTCATGTTAATTACCATTTATAACTCTAGAAGGTTCTTAATATTTCCTTTGGTTTTAATAAATGGAACTCAATTATATATTTAAAAGGAGGATTAGGTAAGAGAATTTTAGGAAAATTTTTGTTTGTCCAACTTGACAATGTGAGTGTTTATTTACCTAAATTTGGTTCCCATGTTCAATACCTCCCCCTGGGATTTGAAGATAATAGGTAATGGAAATTGAACCACATATAAAACAAATAATTTATACATCAAAAAATCAGTTCTATATATTATAACTTTCAATTTGGCATTCAATTATTTATTAATAAATTTGTTTTCCTTAGTAGGGAGTACAATAATGTTATAATCAAATATTTATGTTTATAATAGTTTACAAGCATTGATATCAATCTAAGAAATTGATATTGAAAACCAACTGATGTTTGTGACACATCTGTAGGTGTTTACATTCATAAATTGCTCACTCATTTTGTAACGAGATTGTTAGATAATGGTGAAATAAATACAGTGATGATCCAAGTGATCTAGAGAGTTATTCACGGCCATCTTGGAAAACCAGGCATGAAGTTTCTTCTAATTTTCAATGGTGTAGTCTTCAAAAGTTCGTAGCTCTATTTTAAATCATTAGGAGCATAGATGTAATCTTCAATGAAAAGGTCTTGTATAAGAATCAGCTGCAGGAAAAGAAATAGGAAAAAGAAAGCAAGGAATACACAGTTCTTGATGATGTAACTGAAAAAGTAAAGGTGCCTGAAAATAATAATAATCAACAACCACAGCAGCAGTAACCACCACAACAGCAACAGGCACCTCAAACACCTGAAAGTGGTGTTATAAGATCTACCAGGATAAGTAGACCCCCTGAACGATACTCTCATTCATTATATTATTTATTGTTGACTGATTCTGGTGAACCCGAATGTTATGAAGAAGCAATGCAGGTTGAAAGCAGGAAGAAGTGGGAGCTAGCCATGGAAGGAGAGATGGACTCCTTAATGCATAACCAGAATTGGGACTTAGTTAGGTTTACTGCAGGTAAAACTACATTGCAAAATAAATGGGTTAACAGGCTGAAGGAAGAAGATGGAGGAAAACAGAGGTACAAAGCAAGACTTGTGGTGAAGGCGTTTGCACAAAATAAAGGTATTTATTTTGATGAAATATTTTCTCTAGTTGTTAAGATGACTTCAATCAGAACTATTTTAAGTCTTGTAGCAGCGGAAGATTTACATCTTGAACAGTTAGATGTAAAGACAGCATTTCTCCATGGAGATTTGGAGGAAGAAATATACATGCAGCAACCAAAAGGATATGAGGTCAAAGGGAAAGAAAAATTGGTGTGCGGGTTAAAGAAGAGCTTGTATGGCTTAAAACAGGCTCCAAGGAAGTGGTATCTAAAATTCGACAAGTTTATGTCTGAACAAGGTTATACTAGATGTCACTCTGATCATTGTGTTTATCTAAAAAAGAAAAATGATGGCAGCTATATTATATTGTTATTGTATGTAGATGACATGCTTGTTGCAGGGTCTAACATGCAGGAAATAAATGTGCTCAAACAAAAATTGGCAAATTCATTTGCAATGAAGGATTTGGGAGCTACAAAACAGATCCTTGGTATGAGAATAACCAGAGATAGGAAAAATCGAAAATTAACACTATCTCATAATGAGTACATACAAAAGGTGTTTAAAAGATTTAATATGCACAATGCAAAACCAGTTAGTACACCTTTTGCTAGCCATTTCAAACTTAGTAAGGAGAAGTGCCCAAAGACCCAAGAAGACATGGATTATATGTCTAAAGTTCCATATGCATCAACAGTTGGAAGCTTAATGTATGCAATGGTCTGCACAAGGCGTAATATTTCACATGCAGTGGGAGTTGTAAGAAGGTACATGAATAATCCAGGAAAAGAACATTGGACGGCAATAAAATGGATTCTCAGATATTTGAGAGGTACCACAAATCAAGCATTATGCTTTGGTGGTTCAAACATTGCTCTACAGGGATATGTTGATGTAGATATGGCAGGTGATAGAGATAACAGGAGGAGCACTACAGGATATGTATTTACCGTAGGTGGAACAGCTGTCAGTTGGGTTTCAAAAATCCAAAGTGTTGTTGCACTTTCAACAACAGAAGTCGAGTATTTTGCTGCTACAGAGGCTAGTAAAGAAATGATTTGGTTACAAAGGTTTATGGATGAATTGGGCAAGAAGCATGATATGGGCACATTATACAGTGATAGCTAAAGTGCCATTCATCTTGAAAATAACTCAGCATTTCATTCCAGGACAAAACACATACATCTCAAGTACCATTTCATACGGTCAGTATTGGAAGATGAAGAGTTGAAGCTGGAAAAGATACACACTAGCCAGAATCCTGCAGATATGCTAACAAAATTTGTAACCAGGGAGAAGCCGAGAATGTGCTCAGTTTCAATTGGTCTTCAAGGATGACGATGAAGATGAGAAACAGCCAGGTCCAAAGAGGAGTCATTTTCCATCAAATGAAGTAGTGGTGGAGTTGCTGCAATCAATCTCCAAGTGGGAGATTGTTGGGTCTGGAGCCTGATTATCTTGTTTACTTTGTATCACAGGATTGGACCCATGTACCTTAAATGGGGCGGCAACTCCGCCCGTAATTAATCGCTGCCCCACCCCCCCACCCCCCCGGCAGGGGGTTTCAGGGGCAGCACCCCCGAAGCTAAAAATAGATGTAAAATTTCCTTGTAAAAGTATAGTAATTTCTATTCAATCTGGGTCGTTCATTAGGCGAATGATCTGACATTAGAAGTTATGTTTAGTTTAGGATTTTTTTCCCTAGAAGGCAACCCCTCTCTTTGTATGAGGGTATTGTATTTCGGCTGTGTATTAAATGTGTATTCTCTAAGCGGGAAATAGATAGGGAGAATATGAGAGAGAACAGAGGATATTACAGCTGATCTGATGTAGGTTTTGTCTCTTCATTTTGCTGGATAATAGAAAGGAAGGACTGGTTGTTCGGGGTGGACGTAGCCCAAACTGGGTGAACCACGTATATCTGTGTCTCTCTGGTTTTATGTGTTTTGTGTGCTTGTATTTTCCGCATATTTTATGTGTTGCATTGCTCCGTAATATATAATTTTCTAAAAATAAATGCATTGAAAAAAATTGACAATATTTACTTCAGTTGTTTTATTTGGATGTTTTGCAAGATTACATTTACTGCTATAGAACTTGTGCATCAAATTATTATGTAAAAATTGTTCCAAGAAGTTTTTAAATTATTTCTCTTCAGCTATATCCTATTAGTTTAGTATGTTTTCAATCAAGAAGAGGCTTCGGAGTTTAAGAACTATATATTAGATCTGAGCACATGATTATATTAAAATTTATGAAACAAGTTCATTTTTAACAACTTGCATTTTTAAATATGTGATTTTGGAAGTGATGATGGCTTCTTTAGAAACTTGATTAGTATTGGGGAAGAACTTTGAGTATATCATTAAGGAATATGAGTAGTTCTTGTAGCAGATGCATTGCTTATAACTCTTTTTTATATCCTTTGTATAATTTATTGTATATATAGTTATAACACATTTCCCCCGGACATTTCCTATATGGTGAGTAGTTCATGTAGTAATTGCATTGCTTATAACAAATTTTTATATCTTTTGTATAAGCTATTGTATATACAATTCTAACAAATTTCCCCGAGGTGTTACCTATAGGGTGACTGAGTGATGATGGAAGATTTTCAACAAAAAACTTCCCTGGAAGAGAAATTTTCTGGAATGTAAACCTTGAAATGCTGAAGATTTAGCATTTTAGTGCACAGAATCATGCACGCATGTATGATTAATTTACCTTCACTGTATATAGGAAAATTAATAGTTGCACATTCTTTAAAAGGAACACATGTTACTAGAGAAAATTAAAGAGGATTTTTGGGCTGAAAATTGCCACGTTGAACCGTGGATTTTATTACATAATATCTTTAAGGAAAATAAGCTAATTCAGTCACAGCCTTGAGTGTACGCTGGAATATACAAAAAAAAAATTAACAGAAATGAAACAGCCTTGTTGTATGCGCAAAAACTCAAAACTGAAATATAACAGGATTAAAACAGAGAGTGATTTGTAGCCTATAGAGGCAGATCCTCCACATCCCTTAAAATTTTCAACAAAAAACTTCCCTGGAACAGAAGACACCAATTTTGATTATTGAACAAGGGAAACCAGTGTATAACTACACCCACTTGATGTCAAGGGAATCCAAAGTATGATCTTCCACCCTTAGTACAGTTAAGAACCCTAGATATCCAAACAATAACTATGCTTAATGAAAGACAAGAAGGTTCCAAAGTCAGATGTGGTGTTATGGAGTAAGAGAATTATCCCCAACATAGATCTCAGATGACTTAAGAAGAACATAGAACATAGAAATAAAATGCAAATCTCTTAGGAAACCCGAATTTAAGCCTCTGCAATTTTGGTTAAGGATCTTGACAATAATTATATATAGAATAGAAATAAAATGTAGAAGACAAAACAGATAAGGGAAAACCCAATAGATCTTCTTCTTCTTAATAGATATAAATGTTTAGAGAGAGAGATAATCAAAATGTCCTGACTTTCAAACTGGTAGATAATAATTTTGGTCAAGGATCTTGACAAAATTGTATATAGAACATAGAAATAAAATGCAAATCTCTTATGAAACCTGAATTTAAGCCTCTACAATTTTGGTTAAGGATCTTGACAGTAATTGTATATAGAACATAGAAATAAAATGCAGAAGACAAAATAGATAAGGGAGCCTACAATGCCTTCTACAGATACAATGCCAGAAGGAGAATATCACAGTGATGGGAAACTAGTCTGCTGAAAATCATAAACAGAACATTGTATACTGAAACAATGAACAGCCCAAGTAATTTAGTGTGAGACATATATTTTGCCATATAGTATTGTTCAAATATATTCTATCAATATATTGAATGTAAAACACAGGCATTTATATATAATGTATATTCTCTGCAAATGAAATACAAATTATTTATGTTATTGAAGCAGGAAAATTCTGAGAGATCACACTATATTGCAAAAATATTCATTGTATTTCAAAATGCATCACAGATTTGTTATTTTAACTGGCTGTTTGTTTTATTGTAATCATAGAACATTTCGATGATTATTTAAATAGTTCATACATTAAAAACACATTAGCCATAAAAGTTTCCCATTGAAACAAAAAGTAATTTGATACAAAACATAGGTTTTAACCTTATATAGTTAATTGTTTCAAACATATTCTTAATAAAATGAAAAATATTCAATGTAAAACACATGTGTACATTAACATATAATTGTGATATTTTCCCTTCTTTCCAACTTAAGTCCATCCTTCTAGAAAAATCTTTTTTAATGAAGCAAATATATCCATAGTGATCCACTGATATTTGTTCACCAACAACTATTCCATTTTGGACTTGTATATCTCAAAACTATGTTCATTGAATTTATGCATCTATATCTGTAAATAGTTACTTAACTATTTTATTACACCATAGGAATCATTTCGATATATCTCCCATTTTAATGGGGTCTTTCACATTTCGAGAAAAACACATTAGCCATAAAAGTTTCCGATTGAAACCAAAAGTGATTTGATACAAAACATAGGTTTTAACCTTATATAGTTAATTGTTTAAAATAGATTCTTAATAAAATGAAAAATATTCAATGTAAAACACATGCATTAACAAAATTAATTGTGATATTTTCCCTTTTTTCCAACTTAGTGGACATCCTTCTAGAAAATTCCCTTTTAATGAAGCAGATATATCCATTGTGATCCACTGATATTTTTTCACCAACAACTATTCCATTTTGGACTTATATATCTCAAAACTATTCTCATTGAATTTATGCATCTATATCTTTAAACTACTCAACTACTTTATTTCACCATAGGAATCAATTTGATATATCTCCCATTTTAATGGGGTCTAACACATTTCGATAAAAACACATTAGCCATAAAATTTTCCCATAAAATTCTACACTAAATTACATTAATTTTCTGAAATTTATTGTGAATTTATTTTAAATTATAGTCATTTAAAAAAATAATTGCAAATTTCCACCGTAGATATATATCATGGAGGATGAACGATGAAGATAAACAGAATCCCATATCTCTATGAGAGGGGGGGTTAGGGATCGAGGGATGTTCATGGTATTTAAATATAATCTTAAATCGCCATACATATACATACATGTGTGTACATATGGAATTGATTTTTTATCAGCTTTGTGAGTTAAATTAGTTGTTAATAAGTTTCATTTTTTTATTTTTTCGGAGCTAAGAGGAGAAGGGTCTCTACTCCATCAATGGAGCATGCCCATGGTTCACCCAGTCGTGGTATGGTTCACGCAATTTAATCAATGAATTGTATGTGTATTTATGTGTATGAATGTATTTTTAAATTGATTATAAATTCATATTTGTTTATGAAGCTTCTCTCTCGTCTCGAAAGTTTGGTGGTGGTTCAAATCCCCTTAGAGGGCCATCAATAAGTGTTAGCAGGTTGCGTGAAGGTGGTGATATTTATTCCCCCGGAGGCCAATCAACGGATGGTGGTGTTGGTTCTCAGCAGGGTCGTTCTGGTTCTCAACAGTTTCAGGGTGGGCAAGATGCTAGCCAATCACATCGAGGTTGCCATCAATTTGAATTTTTTTCATTCAATTTGTAAAAATTTGTTTACATGTGTTTTTTCTAATATAAAAATTTTATATATTGATGCAGAGGCTGAAAATGCTCCAAATGTTGGTCAAAAAAGACGTAGGGCAGAACGCTTCATTCAAGAAGAAGGTTGTCCACCCACCACGACTTATCCAGCCGAAATTTCCGATATACCGTGGGAAAGAAACATGCAGCAATGCACCTTAGTAAGGTGTCAACAACTTCATGCAAAATTGCAGAGAGATCTCGTGTCTTTGACTCTACCTGTTGAGAGTCAACAAAGCTTGGAAATAGTTACACATTCTTTAGGCCAACTAGTAGATGTGTACCAAAATCTTGGGCCAACTACGGATACTTTTTTGGATTTCATGAGAAAAAGAAAGGAAACAATGATGGGTCCCGATAAATGGGAGGTTGTTAAAGAAAGAGTTACAACAACAATGGAAAATTCTATGTTTAATTTCAAAGAAGGGTCGAAAAGAAAGATGTTGAAGGTGCAATATTTCAAGCATCCTGATATAGCTCACTATTTGTATGATAGACACCTTGTGGCTTATGGAAAACTCCCATGGAATGATGATGTTCCACTTTATTTTGCAAAATTCTTTTTGCAAATGAAACCCAATTACAATGACCTTCCCTCTGAATTTTTTGGTCCTGGAAAAGTTCGATTGTGTGACCATAGGGGCGTTAGGCGTGATGCTGAGTTGCCTTTTCCTAAGCCACCATTGGTTAGTCTACATGTTCGTGTCGAAACTTTGTGGTCAGAGATGGAAGCCACTTCTCAAATTAGTCGAGAAGCAAGGGATGCCATCATCGACAATGTTCATAGTGGATTGCATGGAGTCGATGTTTGTCTGAATCGACAAAGATCACGTGAGAATTCACGTGCCAATTTTGTGTATTATACAGATGAAGAGATTGACAACATGAGTGTTGAAGATCTCAAAACATATGCGAAGAATTGTCACAATGGCTGGCATGACCTAATTGTTCATGAGGAAGAGGGAATGGGAATGGTATGTGTTAATGGTTAGGGTTCAATTATTTTAACACATACATGCAATTTGTAATAAATACATGTATACATAAATTTATTTGTATGTACATTAATCTAACAAAAATGTATCATTATATGTTAACACCATTTCCAGTTGTCACGCTTGATGAATGACGAAAATGTTAATACCATGTTAGAAGCCTTTGGTTCAAACAATTAAGATGAGTCTCACCATCAAGATATGTTGGAAAATGTTAGTGTTTTTTAAACTTGATGTTTTTAAAATAAATAAGTGTGCACACATGTACATTTTCATGTATATATAATAAAATGTTTTAACAGATTCTGATTTCGTCCGATGTTTTTGGGATGGAAGTACCTTCTTCTTCCTTGGGAGATGTACCTTCTACTTCCTTAGGATATTATCCAGATTCACAACACGTACGGAAAATTTTTCACTTTTAAAATTTATGTTCTTAAGTTATATATTCCACCTCAAAAAGTTCCATTAAAAAATGAGATATATCTATATATTGAGTTATTTTAAATCTTTTGAATTTTAGGTTTTTGGAGATTTTTTTTTGGAGCCTCTCTTAGGATATGTGCCAAATCCACCTGCAAAAGTATTCAATTTTTCACTTTTAAATATATATGTTTTTAATTTATAATTTATAAATTTAAGTTTAAAAGTTTTATTATAAATTGAGATCTTGATCTTGAGTTATTTTATACTTAAATTAATTTTTTTAATTTTAGGTTTCTATAGAGGATTTCTTTTCTCCACGGACTCTAGTGATGGAGATAGGAACATCCACAACATTTCAACCATTTGAACAAGTTGTCTAATTTTTTTTATTTTATTTTATTGAAAATAAGTTTATATATATGCATTTTCATTTGAAAAATTTTAATATATATATATATATATATATATATATATATATATATATATATATTGTATAGTTTACTGTTGGAGATGTTCCCATGGGGGAAGTTGTAGCAAATGAGCAACAAATGGAGAGGGAACCTCATGAGGTATTGCATGATATTTTTTATATTTTGTTTTTTACATTAAGTTCTATATATTATCACTCAATTTTAAAACATCAAATTTTAATGTTTGTACATGCATTGTGTACAGGTTCCCCATGCTTCGCGGGATAGCTCGCGAATTGAGACTTTGCTGGGAAAGACACTACATCCATCTGTATTTGATGGATGATTTCTAGATTTGATTGAGATTTCTAGTCTTAAATTTACTTTTTTATATATTATCTAGATGCAGTCATATATAACTTGATACTTGATATTTGTGAGATCTACAAATTTTGGACATATTTTATGTGAACTACATTTGGTACGTGTGAATGTGATATGTAATGTTTTTAAAAAATAAGTTTTGTATGGTTGAACTACATTTGGCATGTGAAGTAATGTTGTGTTATAATTTGTTTGGTTTTTAAAACTTAAGTTTTGGATGGTTGAACTACATTTGGCATGTGAAGTAATGTTGTGATCTATATTATTGTTTTTCTTTTGAACTACATTTGGCATGTGAAGTAATGTTGTGATCTATAATTTTTTCTTAAATTAAAACTTAAGTTTTGGATGGTTGATCTACATTTGGCATGTGATATAATGTTAAATGTTTTTATTAGATAGTTGAACTACAATTGGCATGGCATGTGAAGTAATGTTGTGATATAATCAAAAAGTTTTTAAAACTCAAGTTTTGGATGGTTGAAGTACATTTGGCATTTGAAGTAATGTTGTGATCTATAATTTTTTGTTAAATTAAAACTTTTAAGTTTTGGATCGGTGATCTACATTTGGCATGTGATATAATGTTAAATGTTTTTATTGGATAGTTGAACTACAATTGGCATGGCATGTGAAGTAATGTTGTGATATAATCAAAAAGTTTTTAAAACTCAAGTTTTGGATGGTTGAACTACATTTGGCATGTGATTATGATATTATGTTTTGTTTTTAAAATTCAAGTTGTTGTTTTCCAAACAACAAAAAAGTTCACATGAATATACATGTACATGTAGAAATGATTTTACACATGTTTGAATATATATGTTAAAACGATTGAAGTACTATATATATATATATAAACAATCATAAGATTCTAGGTCTTGTTAGATGTGTTGAAAACAATCATAAAATTTTAAAAATGAAATCTATAATGTATATATATCGAGTATTTTACATCAATGCACATGTATAGAAAAGCTAGTTTCAGTTAATTCCATTCTAGAACATATATATCCAGTACGTGCAACATTTTTCATCAATGCACATAGAAAAACTATTTGAATAGTTAATTTCTTTCTAGAACATATATATTAGTACTTCAACATTTTTCACCAATGTCAATAGAATTAAGCTACTTTTCATCAGTGGCTATAGAATTTAGCTACTTTCAATTAATTGCATTCTAGAACATATATATTTAGTACGTGAAACATTTCTCATCAATGCACATGGGAAAACTACTTGAACAATTAATTGCATTCTAGAACTTATATATATATATATATATATATATATATATATATATATATATATATATATATATATATCCAATACGTGCAACATTTTTCATAAATGCACATAGAAAAGCTACTTTTAGTTAATTGCCTAGAACATATATGACCATTGGACAGACAAATTTTGTACTAGGTTTTCTATCAGAAATAGAGATGTGGGTCAAATCCCACCAAAAGTCAAAGAAGTGCTCCGAGTCTCTTGTTTGAAAGGAATCTTCGTACAAAACTATACTGTGGATGATTTATTTACATTGTGGATACTTTTTACCAGAAAATCTCACGAGAAAAACTGGTCACATTCAATCCATGTATATATCCATTACGTGCAACATTTTTCATCAATGCACATAGAAAAACTACTTTCAGTTAATTTCATTCTAGAACATATATATTCAGTACGTGAAACATTTTTCATCGATGCACATAGTAAAACTAATTGAATAGTTAATTGCATTCTAGAACATATATATATATATATATATATATGTCAATACATGCAACATTTTCATCGATACTGTACTTATAGAAAATGTAATTGAGTTGATCTACAGTGTGCATGTACCAAAACAACTTGTACATGTGCAAACATTTGCACAGATAACATAACAAGGAAGCTCAATTTTTAGTTGAGTTCTGGAAGTTCTAAAACATAATCCAAAGAGAAGAAATTTTTGGGCAGTTCAATCAAAAAAATTCCAATGGAATGCCATATTCAATGATCCATTCATAATCATATTTTGACATTTTGCATTTCAAAATTTTTCGTTTTTTTTTTTATTGAACCTCTATTAACTTTATGTGTGTTGCACACACCAAGTGACTATATTGATAACTTATGACATCAAGTTCATAGTATTCAAAGTAAACAAAATCCCCACTTTGATTAGTTTGTCTGAAAAAATAACCTTTCATTATAATAGATCCTCTTTCATATGGAAACCCGTGTTCATTATAGTTTTCTAATATTTTCATTTTTCATTCAGTGCAACGCATCAAATAATACTTCACATTTTCATCGTTGTCAATAGGTGCAATTACAACAAAAACATCTCCTACACAATAAAACAAGCTTAACAAACTTATGTATTTAAATTTATTTCTAGACCTTTATCATTTGGAAGAAATTTAAATGTTATATTCTCTAACAAGATCAGAAACTTGATCACCATCGGATGATATTGTAGTCTCCTCTGATTGCATTTCTTCAAACATTGCAACAGAAATTTTTCCCTTTGTATTTAGCTCTGTTTGTTTCCAATCTTTTACATACATTTTGTTTTCATAAATGTCATTGGATTCTGTATTGTCTATGGAAACATGAAAAAAACAAGAATATTTTCTTTTATCCAATGCAAACACATTTCTAGACAACTTTTTTTTAATTGAATGCAATTTTCGAGTCCCTTTTATTATTTCAACATCATTTCCAATTGATCTATCTACTTCTACGATCCCAATAAGCCAAAAAAACCTTTATATGGAAAATTCAAAGAAGAATGTAAATATGATATCAAAATACAATCAAAGATAATCAAATTGTGATAAATGTACACTGTTAAAATTAGATATCCAATAAAAATTAAATTGAATGTACCTTTGCACTTCCCTTGATCATTTAGTCTCTGGCTTAGAGCAGAGATGCACCATTGAAAAACTTCTTTAGCGTCCACATGTCGGCTTGCAGAGGGGTTCATTTGATATTTTCGAAGTGCTCGTTTTATGCATTCCCTTGCACCATCATGTTCTCCTTTTCCATGACTAGTCTCAAAAAAATTCCAACAATGTTTAATGCAGGTTTTCTTATGAAGAAAACACAACCAAAAGAATGATCGTGAAGATTTGAATTGACCTATGCATCCATCTGACCATATTCAATGTTTATTGAATGTTATTCGACGACTTTTCAAGGAGTCATAAATCTTTCCAAAACAGTGTTATACAAAATATTTATCATGTGTACGATCATCACTGATATAAAAGTGATATTCTTTAATAACATGTCGATTTTCACTAGTGCTTTCTATATGATCGATGTTTTGTTTAGTATGTATATATAGAATATGGATGAGCATGGATACTTAGTCAAAATGATATTATTCACTCCGAATTTATTTTTTTGGAGAAAATGTGTAGTTTTTTGAAAAATCAATTACTGAAAAAATGGTCCCTGGTAGAAAAACTTCACAAGATTCTTTGAATTGCAAGTCTTGACATCAAGCTCTATGGGAATTCTTGGTGTATTTATAAATTTCTACCTCAAACTTTCTCAAAAAGTCTATCACAAAAATTTCTTCTTCTCGTAATTCAATTCTTTTAGCACTATTTGCACCTTGAATCGATGTATGGATATATTCATATCTCTTCCATTTCAATTTCATGTTGGACAATGATTGATCATTTATATCAATACGATATTTGTTTTGAAATTTAGTCAAATTTCCACAATCATCGCATTTTTTACCACCAACACATTTCTTTTCATAAAATAGTTCATCGCTTTGTCTTTCACATAGAATTTGAGATATGAAATCACGGATAGTGGAAGGAGGAGGTGAATCCTTCCAAAATGTTCTACCAAAATTAATGAATGTGTCATAATATAACTCAAATTCCACATGATAACGACAACAACAAGTGTCGCGTACGGTGATAGGTTTTACATACCATGGTTTTTGTTGAACAAAATCACTGATTGACAGATGAATTTCATGATTCTCTTCTTTGAACTTGTTGAACAACTCTATCTGAGTGGTTTCCAAGAAATGTTTTTCATGTTGTTCGTACTGATTTTGTGTTATTCTTCTTCGCATCACATGCTTTGCAGTTGGCGAAACATGAGAATTGTTCTTCCAATATTCATATATTATTTTTTTGACATTTTCTCCAAGTCTACCTTTGTATGGTTACCTAAAAATAGCTCTCCAACAAGCGATTTCATCATTTACATCTATTTGCAACAGAAATTTCCGATGTTTGTGCAAATTTTTTTGTTAGGTCCCTATATTACTAGTATAGTCCCTTATTGTTGTTAGTGTAACCCCCTTATTGTTATTATTGTACCCCTATAACCCCCATATTTTTATTATTGTGCCCTTAAATTATTATTGTTAGGTTGGCTAGGATTACATTGTGGCCCCACTAGGATTACTTTATGGCCCAATGGACTCCTATATATAGAAATGATGTTTTGTAAATTGTATCATCCAAGAATTGTTCATTTATGTAATGTATTGGACTTTTCCCCCTCGAAGTGGCTTATTTATAAGGCGTTGATATCTCTTTTCTTCTATTTTTGGAGCTGGTTACTCAACATTTGGTATCAGAGCTTTGGATTATAGGGTTTCGTTGCTCTAAACAGGTTAACCAAGATCTGAAATTTTTAGAGTGTGAAGCTGAAATCTTGAGGAAACTCGTCAAAAAATTGCAGATCTTGGTTCGCAATATTTTCGGAGATATGATCTGTGGAAGGTAGTGCTTTTTCAGGATCCCAAATTTTATCTCAAAGAGGTGATTGTAGGAAAAGATTCATAACTCTCTCTCTGAGCATCGGATTGGAGTGCCGTAAAAAGTGGTTGCAAGTACACAGAATTTAGTTTCTTGGCTATCAATTTCAGAGCCGAAGGATGAAACCGTGACACGTGGAAATTCGTACAAGTTCGCTCTACTGAACCAGTCCATAATTAGGTCATTGTGGGAGATTGGACACAAATTTGTCTTGGAGAATCCAAATTAGGTCAGACCTGTGGCATTCGAAATATAATTCAGAGGGAGACGTTGGTACCGAAATTAAAATATTGAAGTGCTGCAATCATAGGGATAATCCAATTTCAATATCGAGCTCCTCAAAAGCAAGAAAAAGGTGTGTATTTTTTTTTTCTGAATTGCATAAGTCTTGTTTGAAGAATCAATTTGAATTGATTTCAAGTACATATTGTAGAATAGATATCAGTATTGGGTTCTAAAATATGCCTCATAAAAATAATTCAACACCCATTAAGCCTTCAGAAGGCTCTACTATGACTCATGAAGATGAAGAATTGCAACATGATCTATCTAAATTACAAGAGCAAGTGCACCAAATTTCGCTCTCGCAAAGAGCAACAAAAAATGAAATGGAAGTTTTGAAGAAAGGAATGGAAGCTAAGATGGATGGCATGGAAGCTGGCATGGAAGCTAAGATGGAAAACATGAAGAATGATCTAAAAGCAGACATGGAAGGTTTGACAAAGTTGATACAAGAAATGTTTCATAATGGTGAGAAGATAGTAGAAGAAATTCATGATGAGAACAAAATAAATGTTAATCATGATTTCACAAACTCTAATGTTGGCGGGAAGAACCACCATATTCCAAAAATGGAGATGAGGAAGTTTGATGGAAAGGATCCTGTAACATGGATACTACAAATGGAGCAATATTTTGATCTCCATAATATGAAAAACACACAAAAGGTACACATTGCAACTTTACATTTAGAACAAAATACATTTGTATGGTATCGATGGCTTTGCTCCCGTAAAAAAATTGTCACTTGGTCAATTTTTAAGGAGGAAATGATAGCACATTATGAGGATACAAAGAGCAACACCTTCTTTAGCCAATTGATAAATCTCAAACAAAAGGGTTTAGTGGGGCAGCACATTGAGGACTTCCAAGAATTGAATATAAGGGTAACTGATATTCCAGAGGAACACAGGATTGATCTCTTCATAGGCACTTTAAAGGATAACATTCAACATGAAGTTCGCATTCTGGAACCTGATTCATTGGAGAAGGCATTCAGGTTGGCAAGAAAAGTTGAATGTAAAATTATGGCGACAAGGAAGCCTACCACTCAATTCTATAAAGAAGGAAGTGTTGTTACGCCTAGATTTCCACAACCTACAAGGTTGACACCACAACAATTGGAAGAAAAAATAGCAAAAGGGCTTTGCTACAGCTGTGATAGCAAATACACTAAAGGTCATAAGTGTGCTGAGAAGAAATTATTTTACATAGATTGTGAAGAGGAAGAAGAAAATGAACAAGAAGAGGATATACACCAGGAACCAGCCATAGAAGGGGAAGAAATGAATCTAACCATATCGTGTAATGCACTGGCAGGAATTACCACTCCTCAAACTCTCAAGATAGAAGGACATATCAAGAAGAAAAAGGTAATAGTGTTGATTGATTAAGGTAACACCCATAATTTTATTCATTGTAAGGAAGCCAAGGAATTAATTTTTTCCTATAACCAGCACCAGAATGTCAAGTGATGGTTGCAAATGGAGGAACTATAAATTGCTCTGGAAAATGCCATAATATCAAGCTAACCATGGGGGAATATGTATTGACTAGTCCAATGCTTTCCATTCCTATGGGAGGTGTTGATGTTATACTAGGAGTACAATGGTTACAATCTTTGGGGACGGTAGCTTTTAATTTTCAAGAACTTTTCTTGAAATTTTTTTCAGAAGGAAAGGAAGTCGAATTACGGGGTATTGCAGGGAAGCCAGGAAAGATAATAAGCTCTAATGTCGTGACAAAGCTTCTAAAGAAAGAACAACGAGGCGTAATTGCACAATTATGCTCACTAGAAGTTCCGACATCAAAATCATCTATTTCTGCAGATCTCCAACAAGTCTTGGACAATCATTCCAAGGTGTTTGAAACTCCCAAAGGACTCCCACCTATTCGTGATCATGATCATGCTATTCATTTGATTCCAGGAAGTGTTCCTCCAAACATCGGGCCTTATAGATATCCTTACTTCCAAAAGAGCGAAATTGAACGTATGATTGCAGAAATGTTAGAGGCGGGTATAATTCAACCCAGTCAAAGTTCTTTCTCTGCTCCTATAGTATTGGTACACAAGAAGGATGGATCATAGCGAATGTGTCCAGATTATAGGGAGCTCAATAAGCTCACCATTAAAGACAAATTTCCCATTCCTGTGATTGATGAATTATTGGATGAATTACATGGAGCAATTTATTTTACCAAGTTGGATCTTCATTCGGGATATCATCAAATTAGAATGAAGACTGAAGATATTCCAAAAACAACATTTTGAACTCATGAGGGTCATTATGAATTTTTGGTCATGCCTTTTGGCCTTACCAATGCACCTTCTACATTTCAAGGGTTGATGAATTCCATTTCCAAACCCTTCCTTAGAAAATTTGTGCTAGTATTTTTTGATGATATACTAATCTATAGCAGGTCTTGGAAGGATCATGTTGAACATGTTGACAGGGTGCTCAAACTATTGCGGGAGAAACAATTATATGCAAAAACATCCAAATGTTTCTTTGGAGTACAAGAGGTGGAATATCTGGGTCATATTGTATCTCACGAGGGTGTTAATGTAGACCCTAACAAAATTAAATCCATTAAGGAATGGAAAGTCCCCACAACCATAAAGCAGTTACGAGTATTTCTCAGGTTAACAAGGTATTATCGCAAGTTTGTTAAGAATTGTGGGAGAATAGCAGCACCTCTAACAACATTATTGAAGAAATATGCATTTTCATGGACTCCTGAAGCAACATCTTAAAGAGGCAATGTGTCGAGCACCAGTCTTAGCTACGCCAGACTTCACAAAAACCTTTATTGTGGAATGTGATGCCTCAGGAAATCGAATTGGTGCTATTTTAATGCAGGAAGGAAGATCCATTGCTTTTGAAAGTCGTCCAATCAAAGGAAAGTATTTATAGAAACCTATTTATGAGAAGGAAATGTTAGCAATACTGCATGCACTAAAGAAATGGCAAACTTACTTAATGGGAAGACACTTCAAGGTAAAAAATAATCATGATAGTCTTAAAAACTTTTTGGAACAAAGACTATCTTCAGAAGAGCAGCAAAAATGGGTCACAAAGATGTTGGGTTATGACTTTGAAATAATCTACAAAAAAGGAAAGCTTAATGTTGTTGAAGATGCACTCTCAAGAAAGAATGAAGAGGTGGAAGCATTGCTTTGTGCCATTTCTATTATCCAACCAGATTGGATAACTGAAGCAAGAGATGAATGGAAGAAGGACAAAGATGTATGGACTCTCATTCAAAAGTTGCAGCAAGATCCTAATACATCTGATACATTTAGTTGGAAAAATGATTCCTTATGGTACAAATATTGCTTATATCTTTGTAGGAACTCCCAACTAAAACAAAATATTCTTTTGGAACTGCACACTTCTCCTTTAGGAGGACACTCAGGATTTTTAAAAACTTACCACAGGGTGAAGAAAGAATTTTTTTGGGATGGCCTTAAATCTGATATTCAAAAGTTTGTGGCGGAATGTTTGGTTTGCCAGTAGAATAAAGTGGAAACAATTAAGACCCCGGGAGTTCTACAACCTTTATCCATTCAAAGTCAACGTTGGGAGGAGATTTCAATGGATTTTATCACAGGTTTACCTAAGTCCGAAGGAAAGAGTGTCATCATGGTGGTAGTTGATAGACTTACCAAGTATGCACACTTTTGTGCATTATCTCATCCATTTAAAGCAAGTAGAGTTGCTACTACATTTATGGACAGAATTCAAAAGCTACATGGAAGCCCAAGGGTTATTGTGAGCGACAGAGATCCCATTTTTACTAAAAATTTTTGGACGGAGTTATTTTCTTGTTTGGGTACTCAATTAGCTCATAGCTCATCTTATCATCCTCAATCTGATGGTCAAACTGAGATAGTAAATAAATGTTTGGAAGTATATCTTCGTTGTTTTGTATCTGATAAACAAACATAATGGGTCAAGTGGTTACCTCTCACTGAATGGTGGTATAACACTTCCTTCCATACTGCAGCAAAAATGACCCCATTTATGGCACTTTATGGATATCATCCACCATCCATCACATCATATTTAAAGGAAAATTCAAAGGTTCAAGCAGTGGAAGATCACATCGAGCATCAGCAAGAAGTTCTCCAACTCTTAAAGGATAACCTGAATTTGGCACAAAATCGAATGAAACAACAGGCAGATCAACATCGCGGCGAGAGAAGTTTTGATGTAGGAGATTGGGTATTTTTACGGCTACAACCATACAAACAAATGTCCCTCAAGCAAGCTAAGAAGGATAATAAATTATCACCAAAGTACTATGGTCCTTACAAGGTGTTGCAAAAGATTGGTACTATGGCATACAAATTGGAGCTTCTTTCTTCTTCGCGAGTGCATCCAATTTTGCATGTTTCATGCTTAAAGAAAGTTATAGGTGAAAATCTTCCAGTTCAAACAATATTGCCAGAACTTGATGAGGAAGGAAAAATCATATTGGAACCTGAAGCAGTCACGGAAACAAGAACTTGATAGCTACGAAATCGATCAATTTCAGAGTATCTCATCAAGTGGAAGAACTTACCCACTGAAGATTCTACATGGGAGGATGAGAATTTTATACGGAAGCATCTAGAGCTACTCAAGCATTGAGGACAACACTTTTTTGAAGGAGAGGGGCATGTTAGGTCCCTATATTACTAGTATAGTCCCTTATTGTTGTTAGTGTAACCCCCTTATTGTTATTGTTGTACCCCTATAACCCCCATATTGTTATTATTGTGCCCTTAAATTATTATTGTTAGGTCGGATAGGGATTACATTATGGCCCCACTAGGATTACATTATGGCCCCATGGACTCCTATATATAGAAAGGAGGTTTTGTAAATTGTATCATCCAAGAATTGTTCATTTATGTAATGTATTGGAGGTTGCCCCCTCGAAGTGGCTTATTTATAAGGCGTTGATATCTCTTTTCTTCTATTTTTTGAGATGGTTACTCAACATTTTTCATGAGGTTCCTAATGCTCGTGCCATAGATTTTACCAAGCGATTCTCTTTAGTACTTGATGAAACCACTGCCCTATGTATTTCTCTACGTACAACTGAAACATTTTTATGTCTAAATCTTCTAATTGAATTTATAGCACTATTTATATTTTGTATCACATTTTCCTTCATTTTTTTTTTTATCTTTGGTTGATTTTCGAATACCCAATAAAGTAGTAGCTTCTTTTAATTTCCTTAATGATAGGAGACCTTTCAACATTTGGGTTTGAACTGTCACCTTTTCCTTTATGAATTATGTATCAAAAATGTGGTTAACACGATATCGTATATAATGGTAAGCTCTTTTATCTCCATATGTGTGAGTGTCAACATTTTCTAACATCTTATCATCGACGTTGATTTCATCTGTACATGTTCGAATGAATAGTACATAATAAGTTTACATATTCAATAAATAACTAAATTAATAAATATATGTAAAATTTCAATAATACGTGCATGTGTTCAATATATATATATATATATATATATATATATATATATATATATATATATATATTGAACACATGCACGTATTATTGATTCAATTTCTATATATTGTGATTCAATTTCTTCACTTGAATTTCTTTCAACATTTTCAGCAACTTCAATCATTGGTTCAATATCTATTTCACTTTCTCTTTCAAAATTTTGTATCTCATCATTTATGTTTTGAGGAATATCTCTCACTATTTACATTGCAAAATATTTTTCAAATTAGTTCATCAAATAAAAATTAATCTTCACATTTTACACTAGGAAAATTTTAAATATATCAAACTCATAATATTTACATTTACATACCTGCTTCAACTTCTAGTCGAGGTTGATTTTCCCCTTCAATATTTGAGAATGCTTCTATCTTTCTTTTGCGAGATTGTCTCGTCTCTTCTCTATGTTCCTCAGGGTCTCTTTTTCGATCATATTTTCTCATGCAATTCCTTTGATTTCCCATGATAATAGAGTATGAAGTTCAAAAAAATTCCTTCAAAATTTTAGACAAAAACTCAATTAAAAAAAAACATCACAAAAGATTTAATTTAAAAAAAACTCATTTTAAAAAAATTTGCAAAAAATACATACTTCAATCCAAAACACTTACTTTAAAAAATCCGAGAAAAAATGTCTTATAAAAATGAAACGAAGCTCAAATATTTCCTTCCAAGTCCTAAAAATAATTCATTTAAAAAGTTAGACAAAAGCTCATTTTAAAAAATCATTATAAAATATTTACTTCAACCCAAAACAGGTACTCTAAAAAAATGTCACTTCAAAAAATGCCTCCAAAAAATGTCCATTGGAAATTAATTCCAACTTCTTAAAAAATGTCACTTTAAAAAATACTCCAAAAAAACCTCTAAAAAAATATCACTTTAAAAAATACTTCAAAAAAATGTCCAAAAAATGTCCTTTGAATATTAAGTCTAAAAAGAGTCCTTTGAAAAATAAGTCCAAATCCATACCTTCAAAAACAATGAAAATTAAGCCCAAATCCATACTTTCAAAAAAAATGAAGCCCAAAAAACGTCCAAAAAATGTATCACATACCTCCAAGAAATGTCCTTTGAAAGTACCTCCAAGAAAAGTCTTTAAACCCAAAACAATCCTTTGCAAAAATGTTCTTTGAATGTACCTCTAAGAAAAGTCCTTAAACCTAAAACAATTCTTTGCAAAATCAGACCACGACCTTTGTAAAATCATACCAAATGTGCGAAAATATGTGAAAATAATGAATGTTTTCGCGGCAATTTATATTGCCGCGAAATATTTTTTTGAGGGGCTTCGTGGTATTTTCTGGCCGACGGAAAATTGGGTAAAAGTTTGGCCGAACTTTTATATCGTTAAACTTGATGGGTCTTCAGCGCAAAAAAAAATTCGGCCGAACTTTGTTTAAGAGTTCGGCCGAACTAACACGTCAACAATTACACAGAACCAAGCTCTGAATACATATCTTCAACTTTGGACTAATTAAAATCCATGAAACATTATGAATTAACTATCGTAACCAAGACAAGCATTTCAGAATTCAATCTACTTTCAGGAAATATAACTTTTATGGAATTTCATAAATATTTACTAGTTTTAATTAATTTTGTAATAAAACGGGTACAAACAATTTCTGAAGGTCATTATGATTCAGTGAAATCATAATTTCGTATCTTCCAAAATACAATGTAAAAAAAATTGAAAAAATTATAGTGCATTACATTGGTCTGTCATCTCTAATGGGTAGTTTTTAGATTTTTAGTTTATAACTTATATGTTAAGAAATTTCTTTCGTCGCGAAACATATTCAAAATATGCAATTTTTTTATATTGGACCAATTCAAAACATTCTAGTAATTATGATATGCATCCGTTTGCTTTGTAAATATGACGAAACCGAAGTAGACTCTGTCTAGATTGTTGTAACACATTTTGTTTCTCAAAAACACAAAGTTTCAAATAATACAACATTGCGTATTAACATGACTTTTTATGAATCCTTTGATTGTTAGAAAACACACACTCAAAGAAACACTTAGTTGACATATCAAATGTGTATAAAAAAAATCCAAAAAATAAGTAATAGAAAGCTAATAAAATTTCTGACAACTTTTTTTTTTATTGCAAAATTAAATTCTAAACAGAAAAATTGTTTTAGCTTGCAGAAAGTTGAACAGAAAAAAAATGAAATTTTTTTCTCAAAAAAGGGAAAAAAGTGTAACCCAACTTCACATTGAACTAAAAATTCTAAGTAGGTGCAGGGTTTTTTATATGGATGCATCACACTATACTACATTTGGAGGTAAGGAATACTATCTCCCCTTCACGTAATGTGCCCTAATGTGTTAAATGTCTATGCAATTCACCAAATCCATTTAGTTCCAACTTAGTCTTATTTTCCCAAAAAAAAATTATAATTATCATCAAATATATATCTTAAAAATATATAATTATAATTATATATAATTATAAAATAATATCGTTAAAAATTAATGTAGAATTTTGATTGAGAAAGTGGTCTTTTTTAATGATATAAATGGTAAAGCTATTATCCCTTTTTTATTTTTTAATGATTCAATTAAGATTAACATTTGTATGTTGGCACGAGGAGCTTTTTTATTTTTCATGTAAATTACATTTTATAACTCTAGGAGGTTCTTAATATTGCCTTTGTTTTCAATAAATGGAGCTTAATTATATATTTAAAAAGAGGATTAGCTAAGAGATTTTTAGGATTATAAAATTTTTGTTTGCCCAACTTGACAATGTGAATATGTATTTACCTAAAGTTGGCTCCCATGTTCAATACATAATAGGTAATGGAAATTGAACGACATATAAAACAAATACTTTATACATCAAAAAATCACTTCTATATATTATAGTAGTTCTCACTTGAGTAATTTTTCAATTATTCATTCAATTATTTATTAATAGAGTTGTTTTACTTAGTAGGGGGTACAATAATTTTGTAATCAAATAATAGGAGAAAAAATATTCACAATATAATTTATTTAAATAAATAGATGTGTGTAAAATATTTTAATAAGAAATTAGATTTGTAATTATAAAATATAAAACTATAACTTCAATTTGTGGATTTACTTTGTATTTTTTAGAAAGACTAAACAAAGTTTGGAGTTAAGAAAATAAGCCATAACATAAAGAACAATATCTCTTTCCAAAAATATCTCCATATTAAAATGGCATTCACTTTCTTGTATACTAAGACTATTGTTCTTCATATACAATTTCTGACAAGCATGCAATTGGCGCTCAGATATGTAGATGAACTTGGAGTAAACTCTATTTTTGTTAATAAAAATTCATTTTATTTACATCTATGCTAGATAGATTGTACTTGAATGTATTTAAAATATCTTATTTGAGTTACATGCTCATTTCATGCTTCTTTCGGATGATTATTAATCACCAAATTATTTTCACCCCGAATTTCCTATTTCAATATCTATAACAAATTTTTTATTTATGTGAAGAGATTATGTTGGTTTACATATATGTTTTCACCCCCAATTTCCTATTTCAATATCTATAACAAAATTTTCGGGTTGATAACTTTTATCATCAATATATTTGAAACATCCACTACCTCCTTCCACGAAAGAAACATTTTCCTTTCATTCCTTCACGATGGCTCCTTATCTACAACATCTTATTTATTTTAGGCTACTCTTTCCTATGCTATTGCCTTACGGTGTTTCTTTTGCAATATGTGGTGCAATTGCTAGTTATATATATATATATATATATATATATATATATATATATATATAAATTAAACTTGGGTGGAAATAGGAGGATGGATTATCTTAAATCCTCATGGAATACATGAAATAAAGTATTCATAGGTTAGGCTAAAAAACGAACAATCTTGCAGAAATTTATGGGCTTCTTCCTGGTCTCCAATTGGCCAAAGATCGAGATTTTTATTCATTAGTGATCATGGGGGATTCCCTTATCACTATTCAACACCTTCAAAAGGGTTCTCTCCTAAAAACAACCATCTATCCCTCCTTGTAGAATCAATAGTACCCTAGAATCTCTCTCAAAAGGCCTATTACCACAGTTTAAGAATCCAAAACAAAGAGGTGGATACACAAGTTAATCAATCTTGTCTTCTTGAATCGGTTCAGTATGAGATCAATGGCATGTCAAGTTGGAAAGTTATCCCATGAATAATTCCACTCCAAATAAATGTCCCTCTCTCATTATTTTGCTAATCGGACATATGCACCAAGAGAATTATTTTTTGAATATTTCCAAATCCCTCCTCTTTATGCCCCCGGTCTCCTCCCCCTATATATCCAAATATTCACATCACAGATGGTGTTGGGATCTCATCAATAAGTCTAACACGGTGCTTTGTGAGTGTGTAGGTCATGCGCCCACTTACTCCTTCATGTGGCATCTAATGAAGTCGGAAAATCCTTAATTCTCTCCTCCACCATCATACCAAATTATTTGGTGGATATTGTTGGGTGATTTAATTGCGAGTTAAATCCATGTAATTTAATTGTCAACCCGGGGTTTCCTAAACTTACGAGGTATACATGTACTATATGTACTAGGTGGTTATCCTTCAGATTAGATTAATCTAATGAAATTAAAACTAATTCAAAACAAATTAAATCAATCTAATTCAAACCAAATGAAATCAAATATAAAGAAATTGAAATCACACCACAGTTGCATAAATGAAATCATACCACACTTGCATAATTGAAATCACGCCACACTTGCATAATTGAAAACACACCATGATTGCATAATTGAAATCACACTATTGAAAGGAAAAGCACACTTGCATAAAATAAAAACACACTTGCTAAAAACAAATGAAATAACAAAACTATACAATGTTACCAATATGTACAAAGATGTGCAAATTTTGGTTAATGGGGGCCCTCCATGCCTCAGCGAGCACACTGAACAACTTTCACATCTTGGAGATCAAAGTGGTAGTGTATATTTCATAAAATGAAGTTACAAGATATTACAAGAATTCTCTCTCCTCACTTTACAAATCACATCTTGAATGGAACTTGGAACCTCCTACTATCAATTAGCCACTAGCTACCTCTAACCTCTAACAAATAACAATTTAGATCTAAGACTTTCATGATCCATAATGTAGATAAAAGTACTTTCGGAAAAATCACATCATTAGGATTAGGTCGACGTTTCGAACCAGCTAATGTGGTTCATCCTCAGGACAAGTTGGAGAGACTATCGATCTTGATGAATAGATAGTGGAGATGCATCATTGCCCAGAATTAGTCATTGAGAACTAGTTTTTAAGAACTAGGCGTTAAAACTAGTTGTTAAGAACTAGTCGTTAGAAAGTTAGTTAATAAATTAATTAATTAAATAAAAAATTTATAACAAATGGGTTAATAAATTATTAAGTAATTAAAATGGGTAATAGGGAGGGGAAAAGATTTTAGTTTAATAAATCAAATATAATTAATTACTTAATTAATTGTTAAGATAATCAATAAATTAATTAAAATAATAAATAAACTAAGTTACCTAAGAAGGAATTAGGGAGGGGAAAATTTTTAATAACTAAAAAATAAGTAAATTAAATAATTTTTTTAAGAAGGGGTTTATAAATAAATATAATAGGAATAGGGGAGGGGTAAAATTTGTTTGATTTAATAAGAAAATAAAATAAACTAAATAATTAATTAATTAATTATTAGATCAAATAAATCAATAAATAAAAAATATATAAATAATAAATAAACAAAGAGATCTAAGAAGGCACTAGGGAGGGGTAAAAAAAAAAAAAAGTAAAAATTAATTAATTAATTAAAATGAAATAAAGTAAAATAAGGAAATAAATAAAATAAAAATAAAAATAAAAAGAAGTCAAAAAAAAAATAAAAAATTATATGGCGAGAACCGGGGTCCAACTCTTACTTAATTTCCAACCATCATCGCAGTTGAGATTCTTAACATGTCGTTCAATTTCAATCACCTCCCTTAATTTCCTATGATGGAATTTATCTACCTTAGCAACGACCTTTGAGTCTTCAATACAAACATGGTGGCAAGATTTTTCCACATGTTTAGCAAGAGCTGAGGTACGGGACCGATTATGTTTAATATCCGCAGCATGCTCCGTGATTATTTGCCTAATGGATCGACCTATTTCTCCTATATAGGGAGTTCCACAAGAACAAGGAATCATGTAAACCCCTTTCATGTCCTTAGGGTCGATAGGGTTTTTAATAGACCTAAGAGAATTTCTAATAGTGTAGAGAGGTTTTAAAGAAGCAGAGATATTATTTCTTCGAATGACATGGGAAATTTTGTCTGTTGTCCCCTGGATAAATGGGAGATGGACCTTGTAAATAGGATCCACCCCAGTAGATTTTCCACTCAATCCTTTATATGCCTTCTGAAAAGCTTTAAGGCCTTGAGATCTACTGTAACCATTATTTTCAAAAACGCCAAGAAGATGGGACTTCTCTGATTCCAAGGAGTTGTTGTAATAGATTCTAAGAGCACGAGTCGCAAGAGTACATATGACACCAAATTTCTGAGCAGGAAAATGATGGGACCCAGCATGAAGATATTGTTCCTACCATTTACAACCCTTTGTATGAAGGATTCACTCCTATTTATACAAAAATTGAGGATAACTATACAATAAATACAAATCCTCAAATCTCTCATAAATCCACATTTGTCTCTTGTGGTTACAACCAATCATCTAAAAAGGTAAGATACATATCCTCTCAAAGTTCTCTCATCCATGATTCTTCTCCTTTGAATGTGCTTAGCTTAATGATCCATATCTTCTTCAAATATTCTACAAATACTCATGAGTTGGAATTTGAAATTCGAATTTGTAGTTATGAGGCCAAGTAAGACCTTTCTAGAATCTTCAATTAGGCCTACCATATCATAAAACTTATACCACTTTTATGTATATGTGAAAACATATTAATTTTATAATATTTAATCACAAATTCACTTAAAATACTTAAATAAATTACTTTGGAAAATATAACACTAAAATCATATGATCATGAAAATGGTTACTTAATGTAAGTTATGTAGCTACGGAGTTACGGAATGAGGGTAAAATGATGGAAATGTGGGTAAAAGTGGATGACATTTTGGAGGCCCAACATACCCCCCAATGGAAGGTGTTGCATTTCTTCATGCAACTATTGAATTGATTCCCTTAGCCATAATTTAATCTTCTTGAATTGTTTTTCTATTTATATGAGCTTTGACTTTGTATTGATTCTATTTTAACTTTGCATTATCATATCATTTGATATATTTATTCTTTTTGAAAAGTGTACTTTGAAATCATTTGATTAAAATATATTTTTTTATGGTTTGTTCTTATGTGACAACCAAATTTTTTGAGTATTTGTTCTTGTATAACAATACTTCTCTTATTTTTGTTGCATCAAAATACTTGAAAACATTGAGAATTCCTTTTTAAGTTTTGAGAATTCCTTAACATATAAACTTTGTGGAATCAAAATGCAATAATATTTGATTTAGAAAAATATGTTGGTTGGGATGAAATTAAATGTGACATGTGGCATGAAATATGAATATCCCTTCCCCCCAACTTAAGGTGTTTTCAGTTTTCTTGCAAATGAGAAAATGAATATGAATGTGGTGAGGGATTTTCCAAAATCACAATTTTAGCATTTAAGGAATTACATTATTAAAGATTAGAAAACAACATACCTTCACTTACCTGAAAAGTGGATAAGCTATGTATATCGATAAGAGTGTGGTTGTTGTTGTTGGATCATGGAATATGAAGTAAAGGGATATGATCTGCTTCTTCTTTCTCTTGGTTGTATGAATTGAATATGAGATTGGAATCTTTATTGCTATGGTTGTTGAATCTGAATTGAGTCTTGTTGCAAGTTGTTGAAATCATTTAATCTTCATTTGTTCCCACTCAGTGGCATAATTCTTATCTATGTGAATGGATGTGTCGATGTCAAACATAGAAAAAAAAATTGTTGGAGTAATGTCCATTAATGAGTGCCATTAACCAACACGAGACTACTCATTATTGATGTCAATGAGAGTTAAGATGCTTAAGTGCATCTTACTAGGTACGAATAGATGTGTCGAAGTCGAGTCACCTAGAAGATCTGACAAACAGGGGAAATTGATTTATTCCCATTGTTTATTGGTGAGAGAGCTTCCCATTAAGGTATGCAAGCCTCGAGGTACTTTAAAGATCTCTAGTCTTGATCCTAGATGATGTGTCAGAGTCGATGGGTCAAAACTTGTTAGAAGGGATGCCTTGATGAATCCTCCATCATCTAACGCGAGTATACAATAATAATTTGAAGGACTATGGATGGAAAATTTTCATTGGAGCAAGGTTTTGGACATTAATAAAAAGGAAAATGGGGTGACTCAGCTTTGTAAGGGATTTTAATGACTTTATTTTTGGGAAGGGTGAGTTAAAATGAAGGGAAATGAGTTTTTGGTAGTAGGGAGATGGAAATTTATGGATCGAATGCAGGATTAGAATTAGTAGCAATGGTAAAATTGGTATCTATTTAATAGAAATGGTGCAATGTATCTGATTTGGCATAAAATGATCATGCTCTTCTGAAAGAAACTTGGTCTTTAAAAATGCACTCGTGCACATAGTGGTCTTATTTCATCGTGTCTTGGAACCTACAAAAAATTAGCACTTTTCTACAATAAAATGTGAGACTATCAAGAGAGAGAGGTGATCAGTCTCTCTTCATCTGATATATACACAAAAACTCAAAAATAGTACTAATAAAACAAATTCAAGAAAAATGAAACGCACTTTTACCTGTTTCTTATCAATTTTGAGCTTGAGACCTCTTCTCCACACACTTAATGCTTCGATAATAGATCATAAACCAAATTTGTATAAGCTACTAAATTTTGTCAATTCTGCAGCTACGTCAATTCTACAGCTACTAAAAAACTAGACCATTGCACTGCCTTCCCGTTTTACAACCTGCAATTATACTTCGATGGTGGTTTTTCAATTATCTTATGGTTTTTTAATATATGTAAGTTTTAATAAAATTTTAAGTCTATAACTACGTTTATTATTTTTCTCTAATGTTCCACCCTTATCCATGATCCCCATGGATTAAGAAAATGCTCAAAATTCAAAAAATTTGGATCAGCTTCAAACTAGTGCAAAAGCATAGATGTCATTGCTCTGAATCCAACGCACTTCGTTTCAGTGAAATTTGACTTCGTATGCTCCCAGAATCACTTTCTGATCATTTTATAAAACATCTAAAAAATAAATTTTTGAGTTGCAGGGACGCCCAGTCAATAGTCTGTACGCTAACTGGTTCAAGACACATGGAAAGTTTTTATTGGTCTGAAATTGGCCAATGCATGATTGACACTTGGCACTATTTCATTAGTTAACACATGGTTTTTTTTCATTGGTCAATGATTTTGCTGCGGTGGGCCAACATGGAAGTGCCATGTGGACCAACTAGTGGTTTCCATGTGGCATCCTCGTGGTGGTCTAAAAATTTTATGTGAAGTCAAACAACCTCCAGCAAATTCAAACCTGAGACCTATAAACTATTAACCAAGTGTTGTTACCAATTGCACTACATTATTGCTTGTTAATACTAATCTCTACAATTATATTTAAATTGCAATGGCCACACATTTGGAGAAAGGGGTTGAGGCTAAGCCCTAGCCCTTGGCCCTCCAGTTCCATATGACCAATTTTTTCAGACTTGGGGCTTATCTTAACTATCCTACAAATTCGTCCATTGGTCGGGAAGGCCAAATTCGCGCACCGTTCCCGTTTTCTATGCACACAACCCGAGTTTGGGTCAAATTGTAGGCTTATTAACAACAAAATTGAGTAGAAACTTAAAGCATTGATATTTTTCTCAATTTTTGGCCAAATGAGTTGCAAAAAGAGTCAAAACAATGGTTTTTGACAGTGTTGGATCCATTGGAGACATCGATTTTGTTGTTTGAGATTTATAAAGGTCTGTAAGTATACCTTTAATTATGAATTTAGATCTATTATCAAATTTTTATTGATTTTTTTCAAACTTGCTTGGTTCAATTTTCTTTTCTGATCTTCTAGATCACAGGGAGTGCAAGAAGAGAGCATACTCAACAATATTAAAGTTATTTATTCAATTGGAATGTGAAATTTAAAAGACACAACACAACGATTTGATCTCTAAATTCATATTGTGGCTCTCAAAACTCTATTTGTTATCCTCTTTTCTCAAATATTCCTTCTCTTTCTACATATTCCTGCAGATGATTAGTGAGTTGGGTGGCTCATATTGCACCACCAATAAATAAAATTGCAATTAAAATTAAAACATCACAAAACTTGATTTTATTCATTACCTGCTCTACTCTACTGGAAACAAAATAATTGATCAAGTGTATGCATATTTCTAGTGTAACCATATGTGTAACAATATTAAAAAGATATTTATGCTAAGGTTGGAAAAATATGCATTAAAAATCATCAAAGAATGAAAAAAAAATTGTTCAGATAATGCAATCAATAAGTAAAGAAGGAAGAACATTCTTCAAACCCTTAATTGCTTGTGAATTACTCCAACTGGTTGATAATTCCTATTGCACACACATATTAGTACAATTTTTTATTTTAATTTTTTTTATTTAATATGAAAAATGATTTTAATGTGATTTTAACTATGCAACTATAATGAATTTTCTAAACTTAAAAATAAACACCTATGTATACCTCCTCAGCAACGGCGCCAAAATGTTGTGTGATTTAATTGTGACTTAAATATTTGTCATTTAATTGTCAACCCGGGGTTTCGTAAACTGACGAGGTATACCTATACTATATGTACTAAGTGGTTATCATTCATATTATATTAATCTAATGCAATTAAAACTAATTCAAAACAAATTAAATCAATCTAATTCGAACCAAATCAAACCAAATATAAAGAAATTGAAATCACACTTGCATAAAGGAAATCGCACCTGCATGAAATTGAAATCACTCTTGCAGAATTGAAATCACACCACACTTTCATAAATAAATCACACCACAATTGCATAATTGAAAACACACCACACTTTCATAATTGAAATTGCATTGATGAAAGGAAAATCACACATGCATAAAATAAAAACACACTTGCTGAAAATAAATGAAATAACAAAACTATATTGTGTTACCAATATGTAAAAAGATGTGAAAATTGTGGTTGATGGGGGCCATCCATGCCTTAGCAAGCACATTTTACAACTATCACATCTTGAAGATCAAAGTGGCACTATATATTTCATAAATGAATTCACTCTCCTCACTTTACAAATCACATCTTGAATGGAACTTGGAACTTCCAACTATCAACTAACCACTAGCTACCTCTAACCTATAACAACTAACAATTAAAAACCTATCATTTACAACCTACATTTTACAACCCTTTGTATGAAGGGTGTACTCCTATTTATACAAAAATTGAGGATAATTATACAATAAATACAAATCCTCAATTTCTCATAAATCCACATTTATCTCTTGTGGTTACAACCAATCATATAAAAATGTAAGATACATATCCTCTCAAAGTTATATTATCCATGATTCTTCTCCTTTGAATGTGCTTAGCTAAATGATCCATATGTTCTTCAAATATTCTACAAATCCTCATGAGTTGGAATTTGAAATTTTAATTTGTAGTTAGGAGGCCAAGTAAGACCCTTCTAGAATCTTGAAGTAGGCTTACCATATCACAAAAATTATACCACTTTTATGTATATATGAAAACATGTTAATTTTATAGTATTTAGTCACAAACTCACTTAAAATACTTAAAATAAATGACTTGGGAAAATATAATGCTAAACCCATATGATCATGAAAATGGTTACTTAATGTAGGGTTATGTAGCTACGAAATTAGGAAATGAGGGAAAAATGATGGAAATGTGGGTAAAATTGGATGAAATTTGGAGGCTCAACAGATACAGGGTGGAGAGAGTTAATGAATTTCAAGACTGATACATGTTGAAATTTGCAACAAGAAACAGTGAAATTGGCAACCAGAAAGGAAAAAATTGACCGCATACTAGTGAGGGATTCCAGTCACACATTGGTGACAAATTCAGTTACATATTAGAGCTAAATGTGGGCAACGAATTTATTTATCCCTTAAATAAATTGGAAAATAAATTGTAATTTCATCTCATAACAACTCGTATCAGTTAACTAAGTCAGAAACACTAAGTTAGCTCAATAATTTCAAGTTGAGGGTCAAAGGTGAGGCATCTAAAGTGATTCTAATATTTTGGGGGTCCAATTTCAGTTAATGCACTAATGTGTTGAATGTGTAATCCGTTAACTCAAATTAATTGACTTAAAATCAGTTTAACTAGTTCTAACTGAGTGAAGAATTAGTGAGAGATCCAGTGAATTAAATTAGATTTAATTCACAAGTAGTGATCAATCAGATCACTGATGATTCTCTATTAATAGTTGCAAGCATGTCAATTCTGATGAAGACCCAGTTGATACAGAGTTTAAAGTGAACTTAACTATCAGTTGTGTTTTTAGCAAATTTCTTAGGCGCAATTATAAAGTCACAGGAAGGCTCATGATGTATTGCGCAGTCAAGGAATGTTGATTATCCTATTTAATAGGTATTAAATGAATAGGGATTGCATGAGTAAGGCTAGGATAAGAAGGGGCTAAGAATTGGCCAAGTGTTGGTCAATTTTGCCTATGAATTGCTAGTCAGCTTTGAGCAGGATCAAGGTGAGACAATCAGTAGAGTGAAAGATTTTCTCGGTGTGAGAAAACATTGTATTGTTTCATGATTTTTTGACTATGTAAAATATATTATATAGGGGTTTTGAGGAGGTGCTTGCCCCATATACATCTTTTGTTGTGCGATTGATTATTTCTTTCTCTTACTTGCATGTGATTGAGCGATCGTGATTTATATTCCGCAAATATAGTAGAAGGATTCAATATCTTGTTTTAGTACATTACATGATCAGATTGAATCCATTGATATAGATTTTCTATATAATTTCTACATGGTATCAGAGTGCCAGGAATCATAATAGAAGAGAAGAAATTGAGTTTGTCTTGAACAGGTTCAAATTTGTAGATTTATTCTTTAGGATCCAACCACAGATCAAGATTTATTTCAATGGCTTGAGACTCGAATTTGCACTCGAGGGAAATTCAAGTTATATTTCATGGAAGGACAGGATGGAGGCAGTGTTGGAGGACAACGGGTTGAAGTAATTCATATATTTTGATATTCCCAAGCCCGCAGCAGTAGATGCCCAACTTCTTGATGCATGGCAGAAGAAGGTAACAAAGGCGAGAAGGATCTTCTTAGAGGGAGTTCGAGAGCATATTGTCTCGATTATCCATTGGAAGGAGACTCCATATGCTATATGGAAGGCCTTGACGGATCTGTTTCAGAATAGCAGTGACAAAAGGAAGTTAGCGCTGAAGGACAAGCTCAGAAATATCAAAAAGGAGGAGGGCGAGACGGTACGAACATACTTGGCGAAGTTCACTCAATGTCAAGATGAGCTTGGAAGTGTTGGTGTGACCATATTCAATGATGACTTGGTGAAACTAGCACTTTTAGGCCTTCCCAATAGTTGGCATAGTTACTAGGACTCTATGAATGGGAGGGCGAAGTTACCATACTGGGAGCGTTTATGGTCTGACTTGGTAATAGAAGAGATCGAGCAGAGCACTAGAGACAGGACCTACAACACCAATAAGAATAATATTGTGCATTAGTATTGTTATCACTATTTTAGTTGTAAAACTTTCCTTGATAGGGTCATGTAGGTCATTCACCAAAGGGATGACGTCTCCTAAGCCATTTCAATGTGATATATGAAATTTTTGCATTTTTTGAAGCCTATCCTAAGTGTAATGTTCACCTCCATACATACCACTTCATTCAAATCAATCCCATATCATGTCAGTTGTCATTCCCATGCATTTAAAATCAAAAGTTCACACCTGTCAATTTTTCATAATTTCGTAGCAATTTACAAAGGAAATCCGTAAATTTCGCTACGAAACTGCCTAATGGTTTCCTAGCGAATTTGTCAACAGCCTAACTATTTTCACTAGGAAACTGTGTTTTTTCAGCCAAGTTTTTTAGAGCAATGTGAGGTGTCAGTTTATGATTAGAGGAGTAAAGGTGGAGGTCTTTCAAGGTCATTATGGTAAGTTTCAAATGTACACAGTCTTATTTGAGGTAATCATGATCCTTTTTGGGTGCATGTGCTATGATTAAAACCTGAGATGTCAGTTAACCTTTAAAACCTTACCCCAAAATAGCCTTTTGTCATATTATTTTTTATCCTTGCATGTGGTTTGATCCCTGGAGATCTGCTTCATCGATTCAAGCAGGTTGTTGTCAAATTCAAATTCTGCAGGTGTCATCAGCAAGCGAGGCAGTGAAGACTATAAAACATCCATGGCTACAAGAAATAAAATGAACAAGGGTAGCCATTGTCACAGGTATGAACCCATGGATTTGAAATTACTCAATGAAGACCCTACTGCTATGGAGGTTTTCAGGAGGACTAGCTACTTGCAATTCTTCCAGAGGTTGAAGGGTTTCCATGCACAAGTTTCAAAGGATTTTTCCACTAAATTTACAAGAACAACATCAAATTTTGGGATTCTGAATCTCACAGTGACACCAAAGATAATATCATTAGCTACAGGAATCCCTAGAGGTGGTGAAGAGTGGGTTAAAGGTACAAAATTCACAATTCAGGATTGTAAGGAGTTCCTCAAGCAAGAAAACAGTGAATTTGATTTGACTAATGCTATCCCTAGGAGTTTTATGAAGGAGAATTATGAAAAACTGATGATGGTCATTAAAAAATATTTCACCTGTGAAGGAATATTCCACATGGTTTACTCATACCATCTCGGACTTCTTCTGCACTTTGTAGGTAAGATGTCACTTGACTTACCTTTCTATTTATACAGAAGTTTAGGGAAAATGTCAGATAAGGTTCAATTCAAGACAGAAGGCAATGATACATCTCTTTTTCATCATGGTCTAATAAAGATTTTATTGTTGGAAGAATTAAGAAGGTTAAACAGAGATTGGACATCTTTCATTTTTATGAGTGGTTATGAAATTGATGTGGTCACTCCAAAGAAAACCTTGAAACTTAGAACTACTACATCACCAGCTGTACCAGAAAAGGTTGAAGAAGAAGTTAGACATTCCCCTTAAGAACCAATGGACATAGGAGCAGAACCTCTACAAGACACTGACACCCCTCAAGCAGCACCTACAAAACATAAACATAAAGTCAACAAACAAAGCAGTAAGAGGATGACTAGAAGCCATACATTGGCCAAAGGGAATTTGGAGGATATCCTTCATGCAATTGATATTAAAGAGTCACCAATAGTACAAGCTGAAGATATTGAAGATGGTGGAAGAAAACTAAAGAAAGGTAAGACTGCTAAGAAATTAGATTTTGCATGTGAAGATGTTGGTTTTATATTTCAGCCAAGGAAGCTAATGACCATGTTTGCAATAAGGGCCATGGAGATAAAAAAAAGTCAGAGAAAATCAGCAAAGGTGTACAACCAGTAAGCATCATATATTTGTCTCCATCAGCAGAGGAAGAAGTTGTTATCAGGAAGAGAAAGGGAAAAGAGAAGGTAAATGAAAAAACAGAAATAGAATCCCTCAAAGAACAGCTGAAGGAATCGGGTAAAGAGATATTAGATTTGAATTTAGAGGCTGAGAAGCACAGGTCTGAGAAGGTTTAGTTTGAACAAATAATGAAAATATGGGAAGGTCAAATCTCAAGTGTCTAAAAATCTATGGACAATGCCAAAAGATTGTTGAAGAGGACTCAATCATTAAGAAGGGTGGTCAAACACACCAGGAAGATGAACTTATACTTGCAAACTAAAAACAAATCATTAAAGGATCAAGTGGAAGACCTTCAGGAGAAACTGGACTTGATTCAAGTTGAGCTAGAGAAGAAAGGATTAAGGATGAGAGTGGTTGAATAACCTATAGGTCAACTCATTGTAAATGAATAGGAAACTCCTAAAGACTGAAAAATTGAGTTGGAACATGTTTGATGAGGTTCATGGCTTGCAAAGAACCCAAATTTTTCCTTAGGAGATCAATTTTTGAAGACAGTCACAAAAGTTGCAAATTCTTGTTTTTTTAGGCAGTTTCATAGCGTGCTTCCGACTTGAAGCTAGAAAAACACTAAAGAAATTTCCGAAGGTTCTATTTTTCTTTGAAATTCAGTTTTGTGAAGGATTAAGGAGGGGAGTTGTTTGATTTTAATATATATTTGCTTATTGAATGTTCTTGAACAGCAAAGGTGGTAGGGATTTGGATGAAAAGGAAAAATTTCCTATGCTACGAAACTGCCTAAACTGCTCTGTTTCGTAGCGAGGGGTTTTTTGAAGATTTTTTAGGGTTCCAACAGCACACCAGCCATCTGGAGACATCCAGCTTGTCTTAAAGGATAGCTGTCCTTTTTCTGTTCCAAGAAAGTAGTTTCATTTGTTAGCTCTCCGTAATTTTCTAGATTGGTTGAGATACAAATGGACGGGGGAAAAATCAAACCAAGCTTTGGAATCCAAGGACCTAGCCTTCCTAGATTCGGAGAGGGATCTCTCTAGCAGGTGCAAAGACGTGAACTTTTTTGTTGATTAGGGTTGATTTTAGGCTAGATGTTAAGTGCAGGGTATTTTGATTGTTTTTGGTTGGGTATGATGCTCAGATGGATTTAGATAGAAAACATGGAAGATTGTTAAGTCATTGGGCAATGGAGTCTAACAAGGTCATGATAATTTCATCAATGGTTTCAAGAGAATTTGTAGGGAAATTTTAACTTGGTTGCTACATCTTTAAAGGTTGTGAAGGGTTATGAGGTGAACATTAAGCTTGGGAACAATAAGCTAATAAAGGGCAAAAATTGAATCTTGTATGTACTTGTAAACTGAGAGAGTTAGAATATTTATGAGCATAGCAAGAGAATCAAAGGCATAAGCAAAACCTAATCCATTTAATTTCAGACTGAAAGCAGATAATCAACTAAGGCAAACATTTTGATGAAACATAGAAAGGCAAGAAACTTATTTAACTTTCATATATTTCATCATTAAGAGCAGAAAAAAAAATTTAAAATGCACAAGTAGTTATAACCATAGAAGAAGAGAAAACTCTGAACATCTAAAGTTACAGCTATGAAGGTTCCTTGAAACAAATTTAGCTAAGTAAAGGCAAAGAGCATGATTGAAACAGACTTCTTTGATAAACCTAGGCAAAGATGCTTTTAAAGAGATGATTCCAAGAACAGAGTATTTCAGTGGCAACAATATGTGGGGCTAGCCATAAATCATACTTGACACTAACTGATCTAAACCATTCAAGAAATGGACAAGCTAAGAAATTCTTAGGGAGCAAGAGATGGATTCCCTAACATATCTCAACGGAAGAAAACATTGAGGCATTGAAGGACAAACAGAATTAAGGTGCCATTAGGAAACATTTCTTAATCTAAATTTTTTGTCCTACTGCAAAATAGCAAGATGGAAAACATAATGGAAAACTAGAAAACATGAACATAATAAAACTTCACCATCAACCAGGCTTATAGATCCTGCAAATAGTCTCTCTCCATCAACAAGCAAACCAGGGCATGCATGAGCTCCAAGACATCAAATTGTTATCAAAAACTCCAAGAGACTATGTATTGCTTCAGCATAAGTCATCAAAATCCAACCAAATACATAAGAGCCTCATGCTCTATTTATGGAGAAAATGAAGAGGTGGAAACCCTAAGAGGCTTCCAGAAACCATAATTTAGTCATAAATGTCATAAATGTGATTAATGAGCATGCAAGGCCTAAGACACATAATAGATAAGGAAATAAATGAAAAACATCAAAAACATAACTCCTCAATCAAATCTGGAGTTATTTTCCCAAAAAAATATTAGAAAACCATTTTTCCATTAATCAGTGTCTTTTGTTGATTTTCTGGCCTATGTTAGTCTGTTTGCGCAGCGCCACTTTTGCAAAAAATAGGTTGTTTTGCAACTAGCTTTTGAACCACTTCCCGATGTCGGATTTTTCTCCGTGATAGTTCGTTAGAAATCTTGAAGAGTCTAATTTCCAAAAATTCTTGTGGTTTCCTGATCCAGTCCTTGTAACCCTGTAAAAAAATTCAAAAATATCCAACTTGTCATTTGCGCAGCGTCAGGCCTAAAACAGGGGCAGAAAGGTGTTTTTCGAGGTGTTTTTTGACCTTTTTAGGGGTCAAAATAGCTCCAAATCCTCTGAAATTTTTTTTGGATGATGTACAGGTCATGAAAAAACAAAAAAATTCAATTTTTCCTCCATACGATGCCCCAAATGTTTGCGTAGCGCCACTAAGTAGACCAAAATTTCACAAAAAACAAAATCTTCTCCAAATTCATTCAAAATTTGTGGAGACCCTCCTTAGATGTTTTTAGATAATTGCTGAGAATCCTGAGCCAAAATTCCAAGGCTGTCATGCTCATTTGGGATTTTATATTTTTTATCTCAAGGAGGGCTTCTTTGAGTTTGGCATTTGCAAGCCTGCTCTTCCTTGCGTAATGTTTGGTCATCTTATTTTGGAGGACAAGGCCTCTCTTGATCTTCTTGAAAACCTTATGCTCACTTTTGTCATGTTCAATGACATATTGTGCCATGCCAATCACCACTTCTTTTCTCACTTTCCTCTTCTTCACCATCATTTCCTCCTTTATGTTTGGTCTCAAAGGCTTTTGACCTTTATCACCACCATTGTTGTTGTCAGCTCTTGACATGTTGATAGGAGATTTTGATTTTCAAATTAGGGCTTGATGAAACAAGGTCAAGAGGATGATGGAGTCAAATTTGGAGAATGAGAGGTGTGGAGGCTAAGGTTTTTAGGGTTTAAGTGGCTTTGTAGCTTGAGGAGGTTTTATCATGAGAGTATGGTAACAGCTTAAAATCCCTTGCCCACCCATGCCATCAAATTGGTCCAAGAAGGATTATAAGAACAAGGTCCCTTTGTGTACATGACCTAGGGTTTTACCCTCCTAGGGCTTTTAGCTCAACAACTAAAAAACCAAAAATGAATTTGCAATTTTGCTTAGGGATTAGGAGAATATAACACTTACCAAAATTTTAGATTCTCTTCAACCTTAGAGGTGCCTCAAATGATAAATTTAGGCATCATGGAGTCTTTTTTTCAATTTAGCACCTTCCTGAACTTTGCGCAGTGCTGGGTAGTCTTTCCCAGGCATTTGCACAGCGTCGGGTAGTCCTGCCCATGGATTTTGCGCAGCGCCAAAAAAAGGGTCAACTTGCAGGCAGGTTTTGATGACCTTCCCAAATTCGGATTTAAACCCGTGATAGATCGTTGGAAATATTGACTTGTCTAATTTCCAAAAATACAATTATTTTTTTTGGAGTTGATTTTCCCAGTTAAAATTTAATTTTCTCAAGACTAGTCAAAAAAAGTACTGAATGATGGTGCAGAAATGCAGAGTGCTGGTGCAAACCACTTTTGGATGCCTTCTTCAACTCCAAATTTAGCTTATGATAGCTCATTTGAAACATATTCAAGTCTACTTGTCTTTTGAATTATCAATAAAGTCATTTGTACACTCTAGCTGTGAGAAACCATGATTTTCCCAAGGTCACTCCAGCAGTGCAGAAATTCACCTGTGACACCTGTATTTTTTAAATTTCTCCCAAACCATGATACCTGTGTAAAAACTGATGGATTTTTTTCTTCTTGGCCCTATTATGGACAAAAACCTCTCTCACTTTTGCCAAATTCATCTTTTTTTGGCCAAAAACACATTTTTGAGAAAAACTGGCCCTAGGTGTGACACATGGCTTGTCTCTTGGAATGAATTCTTGGAAAATGATGGAGGAATGATGTTTATGAGCTGGTATGGAATTATAATTGCTGATATGATCTATCAAATGGATCATTTTCTCCTATGTCTCTTTTCCATTGCAAACCATAGCTTAGTCGAAAGAGGAAATTAGGGTTTGGTGTAGGGGATTTAGGACTGCCTTGCAGAGGGAGGGGAATGAAGGGGTTAAGGGTTGTCTAAATTCTTGGGGAAATTTTGGGGGATAGGGATAGATATTAGGGAGTAGGAGAAAGTGGAATTTCAAGAATTGAGTGAGGGGAAGGGGTCCAAAAGGTCAAAACACAGGCCTAGTCTCAAAAGATGTCAAATTGTGGCAATAGACCAGGTTTTGTAGAAAAATGATGATTTTGAGGGATAGGAGTGATGGGAAGTGTTTATGAAGGAAAATTAAGGATAGTAGGAGTTGTAACAGCATCAAGATATAAGCCTTGTTGATGATTTAACCATGGAGGTCATGAAACCAAGAAAATGCCCTAAAAAACCCTAGTTTTTCTCTGAAAATAGGCATGTTGCCTCTCCTTTGTTGCGGATGCCTTTAGTGATGAGTTGGCCTCTTACCTTACCTAGTTATCTACTGATAGCCACCTTGAGACCTCTGCAGAAATGTCAAAATGGGTAGCTTTCCTTTGCAGACTTTGTGTTTGGCCAAGGAGGCCTTCCTTGGAAGATCTTTTGATCTTCTTTGGACAATCACTTGTTGATATTCCTCCTCTTTGATTTTACTTTCTTGGCACATGAAAAATAGTGACTTAGATCATTCAAAAAACCCTACAACCTATGAAACCCTAAATTACCTAGTGGGAGGCTCTTTGGACTTGGCTTTTGTTTGAAAATTTGAGTTGGGATCCCTATGTGAAAAATGGTGACCTTAGGTAGCAGTGGAGGGGTTGGGCAACACAAGAACAGTGGGCTTGAGGCCAAGGGTGACCAGACATGGTGAATATGAATAGCATAAGCCCACGATGGTATTTTTGGGAGTAGTGAGCAAACCTTGACATGATAGGATGATAAGATAGCGAAAAAATTATCCTAAGGATAATGAAAGCAGTGAGATTTCTAGAACTCACAATGTTCATGAACTTTGTTTCTAGAAATCTAAGATAAGTATTTATTCATACATACAAAGAAAAAATTACCGATGACTAACAATGGCTCCACTTGGGGAGGGTAGCTCCCTTTCAGGAGGTGTCCAGAACTTCAGATCTCTGGCTTTACGGGGACCACTGCCTCATCCATTGGGCATATTTTTTCCTCTTTTCATTTGCTGATGCTTGCTTGAAGCTGTGATCTTAGTAATATGAAAAAACATGATTAACATCAACATCATCTCTACGTACCCAACCTACTTGCCTAACATTTTTCCTATTTTGGGTGCACTTGGATTTGCAAACCCTCGACATTTTTACTTTTGAAAACACAAATCAAACTATCTTATTGTACCCTTATTTCTTCCAAGAGTTCAAATTAGGCTAATGAACTATCTTTTTCTCTACCTAGTCTACTCATTTGTCAAGATTAAGTCGTTTGAAAAACTTTATTCTCTATCCTACTAACATGAAATTGAAACACGAGTAAACCAAGATTAAGCTATTTGATTTATCATGAGCTGTGGCATTGAAACAAGCTGCACACAACCATTATTTTTATACCAACAAAACTAGAAAGTATAAGGGCAGTAATCCATCATTTGTTAGGCATCCCTATCCTTCTCTTTGGTTCAGTTTTAAGCATGTGGAACCAAAATTCTTCATTCCTAATCTATTTCTTTTGACAAGTCAAGTTCACATGATTTGACAAGCATCTTTTTCACTAACTTATCAACAATAAATTTAAAACATGTTCAGCCATGATTAGGCTAGATGACTGAACAAGATCTTATTTTTAACAAGTAGTGGCATTTAGGCTTGCACACTTTCAGCATCACTATTCTTTGGGTATGGGGCTGTACCACTTTTCAAATCTGCCCTCTTTTTCTACCTTTCTTTGTTTTTGTGTTTTTTTCATTTTTTCCAAACAATCTAGAACTAAAAATATGCTCACAAGGCTGAGCTTATTTTGCATATCTATCTATATATCCTAATCTAACCTATACATGATATACATTCAGTTGGTGAACTCTCTTTTCCAATACATCCAATCAAGCAGATGATTCCATGAGGTATCTTGGTTTAGCTCTTTAAGTATGGTAAAAGAATCAAAAGGCCACTCCCACCTTACTTTTGTTTGAACAGTAGTGCCTAAAATGTTCTTGAAACTTTGCATCAAACTGCTCCTAACATATTTGACTCCCTCTTTAAGTGCCTCTAACAAATCAGAAAAGGGATCTTGAAACAATACCTAGCTCAGAGGATTTGGGAGATAAGCTTGATCCAAGATTGCTTGTTCCTTCATTTGGTTGAGCTTAGGACCCCTTTGGGAAAGAAACCCCTTCTCTTCCTCATGATCATCTACATTGTCAAACTCATCATATATTGCCATGTTGTCCTCTAGCAAACCTGATTGAAAATATATATAGTTGTTCTCTTTCTCTTGTGAAGGTTTAACATAGGGTTGAATGTGTTTTTTGTTGTTAAAATCAATACCCAAAGATTGTTGAATTCTGATTGCATTAAGGTTGTCTTTGATGAACTGAAAAGAAGCACAAAAAAGAGGTAAAGATCCTTCCCTTTCTCCCAAAATTTCTGCACTTTCTTCTTCATTGTCATAGCTGAGTGGTATTTGTTGATCACTATTTTTGAGCTGCTGAAAATGACTGTCTTTGTCCCACAAACTAATCACTAATTTTTTTGTAGTGTTGGCTTGATTTTGGAGAACATAATCATCATCATATTGATAATATTTGGGTAGCTTATTCATAGGAGGAATGTCATCCATTATGCACACTTGATCAGCAGATTATTCCACCATATGAAAATGAGAGTGTTCATGGCCAATAGCTTCTTCTTTAGCAATCTGAAATGACTCAAAGCACAAGGGTAGGGACTAAAGAGGTGTTGGCTCATCTTTCATTTCTATTTTTTTAATCCAAACAGCCATACCAAGATGATTTGAGGGGAGAACTTCTGGATTTGAAAAAGGGTTTGTATTATCCATTTCCTCCCTTACTGATTCGTTAGAGCATTCTACCTTGTTTCTATTTTCAATTTGCTTGTAATACTCTCTAAATAGTGAAGCACAAGATGTAGGAATACATATACTACTTACTTGACAACTTTCCGCATCTTCTTCTTTGCAACCTTGGTCAGCCAGTATGTTTTGATAGCTACCTTTGCATTGAAATGACTAATTTGGTTCCTCCCAAGAAAATGGTAACGGCTGCTCTGAATAATCGGCACCAATCTCAACCTTGTACTCTTCCTCTTTCCTACCAATTATATGCATCATTTTGTTAATTGTATCTATCAACATCTCAAGCTTTAACTCTTAAAAAGTTATTTTCTCTTGAGCTGCTTTGTCCTTCCTTATTTCTTCTAACTTTTCCTCTCTTAACAGTATGTTGAATTCCACAGTAATTTCCATACTCTGCATTTCTTCTAGGTTTGAAGGGTCTTTTTATCTTATCTAGAATTCCATCTCTGGGTCAAAATTACTTGGGTAGTGCAAGAGAGCCCACCCCAAAGGTGGCTTTATCTTAGCAGGTATTGCATTGTATACCTTATTGAACCTGGCTAAAAAGTCTTGTACAGTCTCCCCTAGTTGTCTTTTTAAATTCTTGTATTCCTCTATGATGAGAACTTCATTTCCCATGATCACCCACCTATCTAAGAAGACTTGAGTAAATTGATGAAAATTTATCATGCTTGCAGCTGGAAGGTCCTTAAACCAACTCCTAATTTTTCCTTGTAATGATAAGGCAAACATTCTAATACACACATCATCTTCTTCTATTTCAAAAAGGTCAAGTAAATTCTCAAGATTTTGAATGTATTCTTCAGCGGTGACTTTTGAGCTTTCTCCATCAAATTTGGGTAGTTCATTTGCAAGATTTGCAGGGAGGGCTTGGAAGATAAGAGGCAAATCATAGGCTTGTATCTTTATGGGACCTTTGTGGGTATAGGTAGTGTCAAAAGAGATTTATGGTTGCTTGAGGTTTCGGCAAGAGGAGGAAAGGTAGCATGAGGCTCATGGTTCACTATATTTTCCACAGGTGAATCTGGGGTAAGCACAGGTGTATAAGACTGATCATGGTCTAAAATTTTAGGCTTAGCTTTTCGAGGCTTGAGATATTTCCAATGATAAATGTAGATCTCATCAGTGTATTCTTGATCAGGCTTAAAGTAGGATAGAACATAGTTATAGATAAAAACAATAATTTCTTGAATCCAACTTAGGCCTGAATGCTCTTTATTTCTAAGATGACTGGTCATGTTTCAGGTTCTTCCTCCAGTGGAGTCTTTAGGTCTATTGAGAGTTTTGGAGTCGCCAGGTGGATGATTTCAAATATTTTAAGGCAGGTTTTTGTCCACCATCAGCAACTAAATACCAATCTAAGGATGTTTGTGGGCTTTCTGAGGTCTTAAGGATGTCTAAGATGCAATTTAATCGGAAGGTCCCACCGTGATCGCCATTATGTTAGCTCCTCATAATTTTCTAGATTGGTTGAGATACAAATGGACAAGGGCAACATCATACCAAGATTTGGAATCCAAGGACCTAGCCTTCCTGGATTCGGAGAGGGATCTCTCTAGTAGGTGCAAAGATATGAACATGTTTGCTTATTAGGGTTTATTTTAGGTTAGATGTTAAGTGCAGGGTATTTTGATTGTTTTTTCTTGGGTATGATGCTTAGATGGATTTAGATAGAAAACATGGAAGATTGTTAAGTCATTGGGCAATGGAATCTAACAAGGTCATGATAATTTCATCAATTGTTTCAAGAGCATTTGCAGGGAAATTTTAACTTGGTTGCTGGATCTTTAAAGGTTGTGAAGGGTTATGAGGTGAACATTAAGCTTGGGAACAATAAGCTAATAAAGGGCAAAAACTAAATCCTTTATGTACTTGTAAACTGAGAGATTTAGAAGATTTATGAGCATAGCAAGAGAATCAAAGGCATAAGAAAAACCTAATCCATTTGATTTTAGACTGAAAGCAGATAATCAAATAAGACAAAAATTTTGATAAAACATAGAAAGGAAAGAAACTTATTTAACTTTCATAGATTTCATCATTAAGAGCAGAAAAAACATTTAAGTTGCATAATTAGTTATAACCATAGAAGAAGATAAAACTCTGAACATCTAAAGTTACAACTATGAAGGTTCCTTGAAACAAATTTAGCTAAGTAAAGGCAAAGAGCATGATTGAAACAGACTTCTTTGATAAACCTAGGCAAAGATTCTTTTAAAGAGATGATTCCAAGAACATAGTATTTCAGTGGCAACAATATGCAGGGCTAGCCATATATCATACTTGACATTAACTGATCTAAACCATTCAAGAAATGGACAAGATAAGAACTTCTTAGGGAGCAAGAGATGGATTCCCTAACATTGAGGCAGTGAAGGACAAACAGAATTAAGGTGTCATTAGGAAACATTTCTTAATATAAATTTTTTGTCCTACTGTAAAATAGCAAGATGGAAAACATAATGTAAAACTATAAAACATGAACATAAGAAAAATTCACCATCAACCAGGCTTATGGATCCTGAAAATAGTCTCTCTCCATCAACAAGCAAACTAGGGCATGCATGAGCTCCAAGACATCAAATTGTTATCAAAAACTCCAAGAGACTATGTATTGCTTCAGCATAAGTCATCAAAATCCAACCAAATACATAAGAGCCTCATGCTCTATTTATGGAGCAAATGAGGAGGTGGAAACCATAAGAGGCTTCCAGAAACCCTAATTTAGTCATAAATGTCATAAATGTGCTTAATGACCATGCAATGCCCAAGACACATAATAGATAAGGAAATAAATGAAAAACATCAAAAACATAACTCCTCAATCAAATCTGGAGTTATTTTCCCAAAAAAAAAAAAAAACCATTTTGCCATTAATCAGTGTCTTTTGTTGACTTTTTGGCCTATGTCAGTCTGTTTGCGTAGCGCCACTTTTGCAGAAAATAGGTTGTTTTGAAACTAGATTTGAACCACTTTCCAATGTCGTATTTGGCTCCGTGATAGCTTGTTGGAAATATTGAAGAGTCTACTTTCCAAAAATTCTTATGGTTTCCTGATCCAGTCCCTGTAACCCTGTCAAAAATGCAAAAATCTCCAACCTGTCATTTGCGCAGCGCCAAGCCTAAAACAGGGGCTGAAAGGTGTTTTTTGACCTTTTGAGGGGTCAAAACAGCTCCAAATCCTCTGAAATTTTTTTTGGATGATGTATAGGTCATGATAAATCCAAAAATGTCAAGTTTGCCTCCAGAGGATGCCCCAAGTTTTTGCTAGACCAAAAATTCACAAAAAACAAAATCTTCTCAAAATTCCTTCAAAATTGGTGGAGACCCTCCTTAGATGTTTTTAGATAATTGTTGAGAATCCTTAGCCAAAATTCCAAGGTTGTCATGCTAATTTGGGCTTTTTAGGTTTTTTATCTCAAGGAAGGCTTCTTTGAGTCTGGCATTTGCAAGCCTACTCTTCCTTGCGTAATGTTTGGTCATCTTCTTTTGGAGGACAAGGCCTCTCTTGATCTTCTTGAAAACCTTATGCTCACTTTTGTAATGTTGAATGACGTATTGTGCCATTCCAATCACCACTATTGTGCTCACTTTCCTCTTCTTCACCATCATTTCCTCCTTTATGTTTGGTCTCAAAGGATTTTGACCTTTATCACCACCACTATTGTTGTCAGCTCTTGACATGTTGATAGAAGATGTTGGTTTTCAAATTACGGCTTGATGAAACAAGGTCAAGAGGATGATGGAACAACTTTGGAGAATGAGAGGTGTTGAGGCTAGGGTTTTTAGGGTTTAAGTGGCTTTGTAGCTTGAGGAGGTTTTATCATGAGAGTATGGTAACAGCTTAAAATCCCTTACCCACCCATGCCATCAAATTGGTCCAAGAAGGATTATAAGAACAAGGTCCCTTTGTGTACATGACCTAGGGTTTTACCCTCCTAGGGTTTTTAGTTCAACAACTAAAAAACCAAAAATGAATTTGCAATTTTGCTTAGGGATTAGGAGAATATAACACTTACCAACATTTTAGATTCTCTTCAACCTTAGAGGTGCCTCAAATGATAAATTTAGGCATCAGGGAGTATTTTTTGAAACTTGGCACCTTCCTGAACTTTGCGCAACACCGGGCAGTCTTGCCCAGGCATTTGCGCAGCGCCGCGCAGTCCTACCCTTGGATTTTGCATAGCGCTACTTTTTCGCGCAGTGCCAAAAAAAGGGTCAACTTGCAAGCAGGTTTTGATGACCTTCCCGAAGTCGGATTTGAGCCCGTGATATCTCGTTGGAAATATTGATTTGTTTGATTTTCAAATATACAATTTTTTTTTGGTTTGGAGTTGATTTTCCCAAGACTGGTCTGTTATAAAATTATATATTATGGAGCAATGCAACACATAAAATATGCAAAAAATACAAGCACACAAAACACATAAAACCATAGAGACACAGATATACGTGGTTCACCCAGTTTGGGCTACGTCCACCCCAAACAGCGAGTCCTTCCTTTCTACTATCCAGCAAAAATTGAAGAGACAAAACCTACAGCAGATCCGTTGTAATATCCTCTGTTCTCTCTCATAGTCTCCCTATCTATTTCTCACTCTGAGAATACACACGTAATACACAGCCGCAATACAATACCCTCATATATACAAGGGGGTTGCCTTCTAGAGAAAAAAACCCTAAACTAAACATAACTTCTACTGTCAGATCATCTGCCTATGAACGACCCACATTGACTAGAAATTACTATACTTTTACAAGGCAATTTTACATATGTTTTTAGCTTCGGGGGCGCTGCCCCCGAAACCCCCCGCCAGGGGGGGGCTCCGAAAAGCGCTACTTCCCCCCCTGGACCCCCCACGGCAACGATTAATTACGGGCGGCATTGCCGCCCATTTTAAGGTACAGGGGTCCAATGCTGTGATACAAAGTAAACAATATAATCAGGCTCCACACCCAACAATCTCCCACTTGGAGACTGATTGTAGCAACTCCACCGTTGCTTTATTTGCTGGACAATGACTCCTCTTTGGACCTAGATGTTCCTCATCTTCATCGTCATCCTTGAAGACCAATTGAAACTGAGCACATTCTCAGTTTCTCCTTGGTTACAACTTTTGTTAGCATATCTACAGGATTTTGGCTAGTGTGTATCTTTTCCAGCTTCAACTCTCCATCTTCCAATACTGACCGTATGAAATGGTACTTGAGATGTATGTGTTTAGTCCTGAAATGAAATGTTGAGTTCTTTGCAAGATGAATGGAACTTTGGCTATCACTGTATAACGTGCCCATATCATGCTTCTTACCCAATTCATCCATAAACCTTTGTACCAAATTATTTCTTTACTAGCCTCTGTAGCAACAACATACTCTGCTTCTGTTGTTGAAAGTGCAACAACACTTTGGATTTTTGAAACCCAACTGACAGCTATTCCACCTACAGTAAATACATATCATGTAGTGCTCCTCCTGTTATCTCTGTCACCTGCCATATCTGCATCAACATATCCCTGTAGAGCAATGTTTGAACCACCAAAGCATAATGTTTGATTTGTGGTACCTCTCAAATATCTGAGAATCCATTTTACTGCCATCCAATGTTCTTTTCCTGGATTGTTCATATACCTGCTTACAACTCCCACTGCATGTGCAATATCAGGCCTTGTGCAGACCATTGCATACATTAAACTTCCAACTGCTGATGCATATGGAACTTTATACATATAATCCATGTCTTCTTGGGTCTCTGGGCACATCTCCTTACTAAGTTTGAAATGGATAGAAAAAGGTGTACTAACTGGTTTTGCATTCTGCATATTAAATCTTTTCAACACCTTTTCTATGTACTCATTCTGAGACAGTGTTAATTTGTGATTTTTCCTGTCTCTAGTTATCCTCATACCAAGGATTTGTTTTGCGGCTCCCAAATCCTTCATTGCAAATGAATTTGCCAATTTTCTTTTGAGCACATTTATTTCCTGCATGTTAGATCCTGCAACAAGCATGTCATCTACATACAATAACAATATAATATAGCTGCCATCATTTTTCCTTTTTAGATAAACACAATGATCAGAGTGACATCTAGTATAACCTTATTCAGACATAAACTTGTCAAATTTTAGATACCACTGCCTTGGAGCCTGTTTTAAGCCATACAAGCTCTTCTTTAGCCTGCACACTAATTTTTCTTTCCCTTTGACCTCATATCCTTCTGGTTGCTCCATATAGATCTCTTCCTCCAGATCTCCATGGAGAAATGTTGTATTTACATCTAACTATTCAAGATGTAAATCTTCTGCTGCTACAAGACTTAAAATAGTTCTGATTGAAGTCATTTTAACAACAGGAGAAAATATTTCATCAAAATCAATACCTTTCTTCTGTGCAAACCCCTTCACCACAAGTATAGCTTTGTGCCTCTATTTTCCTCCATCTTCTTCCTTCAGCCTGTAAACCCATTTATTCTGCAATGCAGTTTTACCTGCAGGCAACCTGACTAAGTCCCAAGTCTGGTTATGCATTAAGGAGTCCATCTCTTCTTCCATGGCTAGCTCCCACTTCTTCCTGCTTTCAACCTGCATTGCTTTTTCATAACATTCAGGTTCACCAGAATCAGTCAACAATAAATAATATAATGAAGGAGAGTATCGTTCAGGGGGTCTACTTATCCTGGTAGATATTCTAACACCACTTTCAGGTGTTTGAGGTGCCTATTTCTGTTGTGGTGGTTGCTGTTGTTGTGGTTGTTGATTATTATTATTATCAGGCACCTTTACCTTTTCTGTGATCTCATCAAGAACTGTGTATTCTTTGTTTTCTTTTTCCTGTTTCTTTTCCCGCAACTGATTCTTATACAAGACCTTTTCATTGAATATTACATCTCTACTCCTAATGATTTTGTGATTTTCATAATCATATAAGCGATATCCAAAATCATTAACACCATATCCAATAAAGGTACATTTCTTTGATTTTTCCTCAAGCTTTGTTCTATTTTCTTTATTAATATGGACAAAGGCCTCATAGCCAAAAGGCTTTAAAAAAGAGTAGTTTACCTTTTTACCTATCCATGCTTCCTCTGGAATACCACCATCCAAGGAATTTGAAGGCCCTCTGTTTATTAGATAAACAATAGTATCTACAGCATCTGCCCAAAATTGTAAAGGCAATCCTGCATGCAATCTCATGCACCTTGCACGCTCCATGATTGTTTTGTTCATTCTTTCTGACACACCATTTTCTTGTGGTGTTCTTGGAACTGTCTTCTCTCTACGAATTACATGCTCTGAACAGTACCTATCAAACTCTTTGCTGCAATATTCACCTCCATTGTCTGATATGAGACACTTCAACCTCTTTCCTGTCTCAATCTCAACCAAAGCTTTCCATTTCTTGAAAGTATCAAATACATCAGATTTATTCTGAATACAATAAATCCATGTTTTCTAGTTGCATCATCAATAAAAGTAACATAATAATGAGAGCCACCAAGAGATGATACCTGAGCAGGTCCCCATACATCTATATGCACAAGCTCCAATTTTTCGCTCTTTTTTTCTTTCCCAACTCTGAGAGATCTTACTCTCTTTTGTTTTCCATTAATGCAATTTTCACATAAATCCAAATCAACATTCTTTAAACCTGGAAACAAATTTCTTGAGTGAAGAATCTTCACTCCCTTCTCACTCATGTGTCCGAGCCTATGATGCCATAATCCTGCATCTGCTCCTTTGGAATTTAAAGCATTAACAGAGTTAGAAATACCATTGCATAAATACAATGTACCAACCTTTTCACCTTTTTCTATTACCAGTGCTCCTTTGATGACCTTCCAAGTTTTATCTGTGAAAGTTGTCACACAACCTTCACTGCCTAACTGCCCTGTTGAAATCATATTTTTCTTCAGATCTGGAACATGTCTTACCTCCTTTAGTAGCCATTGGTTTCCATTATGTTGTTTTACAAGAACTTTACCCATTCCAACAATTTTACAGGATTTATCATCACCCAAATGAACTTGTCCAAAATCTCCTTGAACATAGTTATGAAAATATTTATTATCAGGTGTGGCATGGAATGAAGCCCCTGAATCTACAACCCAAGAATCAATAACATTTTCAAAAGAAAGAATCAAAGCATCTTGTAACACATCACTTGTCACATTTGCTTCATGATTGTTTTCTTGTTGTGCATCTCTTTCTTTTCCCTTCCAAGATCTACAATATTTCTTTAGGTGTCCTCTCTTTCCGCATTTCCAGCACACTATCCTCGATCTGGACTTGGATCTGCCTTTCCTTGATTTACTGCGATAACCCGAGCTCTTTCCTCTTTCCATTCTTCTTCCCCTAGACTCTGCACTCAAAGCATTACCCGATGTCTCACCAGAGATTTTCCGTCGCATTTCCTCGCTAAGGATAGCACCGACAACATCATCAAACTTTAAAGTACTAGATCCAGAGACAGAGTTACTAATGGCCATAAATAAACCAATCCATCTCTCTAGCAATGAGCACAGAAATAAAAGACCCCTAACTTCATCATCAAAGTTTACCCCTACAGAACTTAACTGACTGGTAACTGTATTAAAATCATTTAAATGGTCTGCAACAGATCCACCTTCCAACATCTTCATATTAAATAATCATTTCGTAAGAAATACCTTGTTTGAGGTTGAGGGTTTTTCATATAGTTTCACCAACGTCTGCATCAAACCCTCTGTTGTTGTTTCCTTCGAAATATTGAAGGCGACTGACGCCGCAAGGCACAACCGTACTGTTCCGAGTGCCTTTCTATTAAGAATGTTCCATTCCACGTATGTCATGGCCGCTAGCTTCTTTGTTTTTCCACTCAATGGTAGGTACAAATATTTCTAATACAGATAATCTTCCATCTGCATCTTCCACAACGGGAAGTTTTGGCCGTTAAATTTCTCGACCCTAAATTTACCATCTTCCGCCATTGCTCCCACTCGAACCAGGAACCCTTCTTTCCTGCGAGTTTATCAGCCAAATAGACCTTCGGCTCTGATACCAGTTGTTAGAAAATTATATATTAAGGAGCAATGCAACACATAAAATATGCAAAAAATACAAGCACACAAAACACATAAAACCAGAGAGACACAGATCTACGTGGTTCACCCAGTTTGGACTACGTCCACCCCAAACAGCCAGTCCTTCCTTTCTATTATCCAGCAAAAATTGAAGAGACAAAACCTACAGCAGATCCGTTGTAATATCCTCTATTCTCTCTCACAGTCTCCCTATCTGTTTCTTGCTCTGAGAATACACACGTAATACACAGCCGCAATACAATACCCTCATATATATAAGGGGGTTGTCTTCTAGGGAAAAAAACCCTAAACTAAACATAACTTCTACTGTCAGATCATCCGCCTATGAATGGCCCAGATTGACTAGAAATTACTATACTTTTACAAGGCAATTTTACATCTGTTTTTAGCTTCGGGGGCGCTGCCCCTGAAAGCGCTGCCCCCCCCCCTCCCCCCCCCGGACCCCCCATGGCAGCGATTAATTACGGGCGGCATTGCCACCCCTTTTAAGGTACAGGGGTCCAATTCTGTGATACAAAGTAAACAAGATAATCAGGCTCCACACCCAACATGGTCAAAAAAAGCACTGAATGATGGTGCAAAAATGCAGAGTGCTAGTGCAGACCACTTTTGGATGCCTTCCTCAACTCCAAATTTAGCTCATGATAGCTCATTGGAAACATATTCAATTCTACTTTTCTTTTGAATCATCAATAAAGTCATTTGGACACTATCTATGAGAAAACTTGATTTTCCCAAAGTCACTCTAGCAATGCAGAAATTCTCTCGTGACACCTATATTTTTGACATTGCTCCCAAACCATGATACCTATGTAAAAACTGATGCAGGTTTTTCTTCTTGGCCCTATTATGGAAAAAAACCTCTCTCATGTTTGCAAAATTCATCTCTGTTTGGCCAAAAACACATTTTTGAGAAAAACTGGCCCTAGGGGTGACACATGACTTGTCTCTTGGAATGAATTCTTGGAAAATGATGGAGGCATGATGTTTATGCGCTGGTATGGACTTATACTTGCTGATATTATCTATCAAATGGATCATTTTCTCCTATTCCTTTTTTCCATGGCAAACCCTAGCTTAGTCGGAAGAGGAAATTAGGGTTTGGTGTAGGAGATTTAGGACTGCCTTGCAAAGGGAGGGGAATGAAGGGGTTAAGGGTTGTCTAAATTCTTGGGGAAATTTTGGGGGATAGGGATAGATGTTAGGGAGTAGGGGAAAGTGGAATTTCAAGAATTGAGTGAGGGGAAGGGGTCCAAAAGGTCAAAACACGGGCCTAGTCTCAAAAAGTGTCAAATTGTGGCAATAGACTAGGTTTTGTAGAAAAATTATGATTTTGAGGGATAGGAGTGATGGGAAGTGTTTATGAAGGTAAATTAAGGATAGGAGGAGGTGTAACAGCATCAGGATATCAACCTTGTTTATGATTTAACCATGGAGGTCATGAAACCAAGAAAATGCCCTAAAAAATCCTAGTTTTTCTCTGAAAATAGGCATGTTGCCTCTCCTTTGTTGCGGATGTCTTTAGTGATGAGTTGGCCTCTTACCTTACCTAGTTTGTTTGCTGATAGACACCTTAAGACCTATGCAGAAATTTCAAAATGGGTAGCTTTCCTTTTTAGACTTTGTGTTTGGCCAAGGAGGCCTTCCTTGGAAGATCTTCTGATCTTCTTTGGACAATCACTTGTTGATCTTCCTCCTCTTTGATTTTACTTTCTTGGCACGTAAAAAAATAGTGACTTAGATCATTCAAATAACCCTACAACCTATGAAACCCTAAATGACCTATTGGGAGGCTTTTTGGACTTGGCCTTTGTTTGAAAACTTGAGTTGGGATCCCTATGTGAAAAATGGTGACCTTAGGTAGCAGTGGAGGGGTTGGGCAACACAAGAACAGTGGGCTTGAGGCCAAGGGTGACTAGACATTGTGAATATGAATAACATAAGCCCATGATGGGATTTTTGGGAGTAATGAGCAGACTTTGACATGATAGGATGATAAGATAGCGAAAAAATTATCCTAAGGATAATGAAGGCAGTGAGATTTCTAGAACTCACAATGTTCATGAACTTTGTTTCTAGAAATATAAGATAAGTATTTAGTCATCCATACAAAATAAAAATTATTGATGACTAACATCAGTTATGTTAGCTGTCAGAGTTAGAGTTCAAGGATCTATCTAGCTAGGCAAGTCATTTACATTGTAAAGAATGTATATTTATAGACTGGACATCGAAGAGCAAGAGGTTGGAGAATATTCAACCAAATTGCTACTTGTTATGTTTTTTCATTATTAGTAATATACAGTGACATTCTACTTCTAGACCTCATATGCTAATGAGGTGTTTAATGTTTTGTTTCTCTATATACTTTATGTCTAATCATTTACAGTGAATTTCATCTCTAATTACTCAGAATTCATGCTATCATGCTCTGACTTCCTTTAGAGGTTAAATTATTGTTTTTTCCTTATGTTGTGTGAATGTTTCATCCTTATTAAAAACATTTATTTTCCTCAGCTTCCATGAGAAGAATTAGTATCACTATGTTCACTGATGTTGACTCCATAGCCCAATGGTAGCAAGCCTTTCATTTTTCAACCTGCAATCAAGTTAAAACAAGTCACAATTCATAGAGTTAGCGATCTAAATATTATTTCTATTGAAAATCATAAATCCCCTTTGAGATAGCCCTCTCAAACTGAAGAGGCTCATCTTAAGTTAGAAATGGTTTGAAAGAGTTACATTGATTTGATTGATGAGCAGCCTATCAAGATCAATTTGGTGATAACAAGTCGAAAAAAGAAAGAAAGCCAAGGGAAATAAGTCTCAAGGTAAAGAGTGAAAGAGATACTTGTCCAAGATCAGGTGTTTTCACTACCACGAGCATGGGCATTGTGCTTCGAATTGTCCACAGAATAAGGCAAGCAAGAAGGAGCTTATAGTTACAGCGGGTGAAGCATTGGCTTCACAATTTGAGCTTGATTTTACTCTCATTGCATGCATGGACAGCACTGTAATGGGATGCATGTGGTATCTATACAGTGGTGCCTCGTTCCATATGACGGGTGATATAGATCTCTTAAGTGACTTGGAGGAGAAGGACCTCCAGTAGAATATAGAGTTTGGAGATGACAGGAGGTATAGCATGACCGGCATAGGTACAGTTACCTTTTAAAGGCAGTTTGGCTCCCCTCTCAAACTAGCAGATGTTTTTTATGTTCCAGACCTAAGGAAGAATCTTATATTCGTAGCGGTATTGGAATACCATGGTTATGAAGTGATGTTTAAAAAAGGAAAGATTTTCCTTAAACACATAACAATGGGACAGGTGAAACATATCGATGCAAGAGTCAAGAACCTGTATGCTCTTGAGGTTGAGGATGCATGCAAGTATTTTAGGAGAAACGCAGTGGTCAATGACTTGGTGGTTGAGAGGGAGCAATTATCTCTCAACATGAAGCCTCAAAAGTAGTGTCAGAAGGTTGTGGAGCAGTCACAATTGGAGAAGCAGAAAGGAGACCGAGTGGAAGATTCCACTCAAGCAAAGACCTCCAGGAGGGGGGAATTTCAAGCCAAATGGGAAGAGGGAGTACATGCAGCTATACCTCCAGGTGTGAGGTGGGGCGATGTGCAGATATAATCCCAAGAATAAATTTGGGCATGGTCCATTGAGATGGTGTGTCTCATGGATCGAACCTAGCTACAAGGAGCCCATAGTACAACAGTAGCAAGAAGGATCGGTTACATTATGCAGTCAGATGACATCAGGAAGACGGAAATTAGAGTGATAGATGTCAGACACTAGAGCGCAAATCAGAGTTGGCAGCAGTGCAGAGGGCATGAATGCATATGTCAGCAGCAACGTGGAGATTTCAATAGACAGTGTAGTAACTAGTAGCAGTCAGAAGACTTTGATGACAGATGCATTATACTGATTTAGTTGTTCATATGCTATTTAGTTTTAGGAGTTTCATGTGCAAAAAACACTAGAGAAGTGTTGCATGCAGAATATTCCAAAGGTACCAGATAGGGATAGATTGAATTACTTTCTTGTTGTGAGGGAGTGTTGAAATTTGCAACAAGAAGTTACAGTGAAATTGGCAACCAGAAAGGAAAAAAATTGACCACATACTATTGTGAGATTCCAGTCACACATTGGTGAGGAATTCAGTTACACATGAGTGCTAAATGTGGGTGTCTAATTTATTTATTCCTTAAGTTAATTAGAAAATAAATTGTAATTTCATCTCATAACAACTTGTATCAGCTAACTAAGTCAGAAACACTGAGTTAGCTCAAAAATTTCGAGCTGAGGGTCAAAGGTGAGGCATGTAGAGTAATTCTAATATTTTGGGGGTCCAGTTTCAGTTAATCCACTAGTGTGGTGCATGTGCAATCAGTTAACTCAAATTAATTGATTTAAAATCAGTTTAACTAGTTCTAACTAAGTGAAGAATTAGTGAGAGGTCCAGTGAATTAAATTAGATTTAACTCACAAGTAGTGATCAATAAGATAATTGATGATTTGTTATTAATAGTTGCATGCATGTCAATTCTAATGAAGACCTAGTTGAGATAGAGGTTAAAGGAAACTTAACTATCAGTTGTATTACTGGAAAATTTCTCGGGCACAATTATAAAGTCATAGGAAGTCTCATGATGGATTGCGCAATCAAGGAAGGTTGATTATCCTATTTAATAGGGATTAATTGCTTAGGGATTGTGTGAGAAAGGTTGGGCTAACTAGGCGCTGAGAATTGGCTATGTGTTGGTCAATTTTTCCTAAGAATTGCTAGTCAGTTTTGAGCAGGATTAGGGTGAGATGATCGGTACAGTGCAGGATTTTCTTGGTGTGAGAAAGCATTATATTTGTTATCACCAAACTGAGACTAATTGGGTTGCTCAATAGTCAATTCAGTGTAACTATTCCAAAACAACTTTTAACTGGAAGTTAGCCCTTCCAGTCTGAGAGGGCTCTCTCAAGATTCCTATAAGATTCTCAGTAGAAAACTACAAACTTCAAAAGGCTAATTCTATATTTTTCATGAGATTATGCAGGTGAAAGAATGTGATGAAAGCCATCATTAGGCATGGAGTCAACTATGGAAAATCAATTACAAACAAAATGCTTTCATGGAAGCTGAGGCTAATTTGGCTTTAATATGATATGAAATAAAATTTTACAGTAAAACACAACAAATTAAGGAAGTTGGAGCATCTGACATGAATTCCAAGTTATCAAATTGCTATGAAACTGAGAACAATACATAAGACATGAAGATGTAACATATGAGCCAAAACATAATCTCAGGAGAAAAGGATGCTGAAGAAAAAGGTTACAAAAGTGGTCTTGATCCTCACATCTCCATCAACCCTGTCTAACTCTAAAACTTCCTTATTTATAGAGTCAAAACCCTTTTACATAGGTTTTCCAGTTGTGCCAGACTCTCGACACTGATGTAGAGCTCTAATCCCAAAAGGAATTCATTACATTGAGAGAAATTAGAGATAATTATGTTGAAAATATTTTGTAACCTAAAAGGACTCTATCACTATTAATTTCATCAACAAACTTTAAATAACCCATACTAATAATGCTTATCGAACCAAACAACATTGTCTAAGGTACAATAAGCATGATCAAGTGGAAAATTGTCATGCTAGAGTTTAGGCTATGATATTCATAATTTGATGATGCGTTGTGTGTTGGTGAGGTGGAAAAACTAGTGAGTTGTTTTAATCATGTCAGCTATTTGGAATGGATTGTTGAGCTGATGTGGTGCTTGCTTTGGATACTATGCCATATGTTACCAAGTGTCATGGATTCTCTCTCACTGACCATTAAATTCCTGGAGGTTTCTTCTGGACGAATGATCTTCTTAAGTTGTCTCTTATTGAAATACCTTCCTCATGCTTTCAAAGACTCATCCTTTTCTTTTTGATCTAGCTAGGTTCTAGAACCATTTGCCATATCATCCCCTGCCCTGTCATTTTTCCACTCATCAATGTTGAGTGGCCTTTGGTGCCAATTCCCCTTCTACTGGAAATTGTTGTTGAACTTCCTGAGAGACTTTCATTGCAATTTAAATCATATGTGGATAAACTAACTATTTGGCTATGTGTCAGGATGAGAGTGGAAAGGAGCGCGCAGGGAATGGAATGGTAAGCGGGTGCTAGATCAGAAGGGAGGAAATATGTGGTAGTAGGGGAGTGGAGGGAGGTACTTGGGAAGGAGAGTGGTAAAATGGGTTGGTTTGGCAGATTTAGGGGGGGGTGCGAAATGATGAGGGGTTGACACGTCTGGTGTGTCTGGCGGGAATGAAACCACCATTTCAGACCCCCCTTGCCGATAAAGGTAGGATAGCAAGAGGGGGCCGAAAAGGTTTATAGACTGTTGATCTGGCGGCTTGGTGATCGGGCGGTTGGGTGGTGCACGAGACTTAACCACCAGCGACAAACTTATTTTGTCATTTTCAACCCTTATGACATGAGTGGAAAACTTTGGTTATAATACATAATGCCTCCGAACTTTGGATAGAGACATAATGAACTCAAACATTAGGCTATTAGCACATGTTTTATAATGTTTCTCAAACTTTGGATAAAGTGCACAAATAAGCCTATACTTTAAGATAAATCCTTTGGTATAAAATTGACCTCATTTTATCCTTTCAACCCTTTTTGGAAAAAAATTGACAATGAAACAAGTTTTGAAATATGACAAAGTGTCTTACTTTATTCCCCTTACTATGTTATCTCCCTTTAAAACACTGATATGATGAAAATGAAGTCTTGTTCGCCCTTTTTGGTGATATTTTTGGACCTTTCAGTGGCAAAACAAGGAGACCTAGATACAGACTTAAATGGAGATGGAATCACTGACCTAAGACTCTAAATGACAATGAGTGAAATGCATTTTGATATGATGATGGTCATGGATGGAATGAGGGGAGCACCATTTCTGACCTAGACCATATGCAGTGACCAAAATTTATTTGAAAACTTGTTTGAAAAGACAAAAATTTTGACCTAGGACTACTAGCAAATAAACTAAAAGAACATGTTTGCTCACTGAACATATTAACACTAACACAACCCTAACTTAAACTAATTGACTCATGAATCAAAACAAACCTAATGGTTATCTTGGATAACAGTATTGTTTCATGATTCTTTGACTATGTAAAATATATGATAGAGGGGTTTTGAGCAGGTGTTTTCCCCAGATACAATTTGTGTTATGTGATTGATTATTTATTTCTCTTACTTGCATGTGATTGAGCGATCCTGTTTTATATTCCGAAAATATAGTAGAAGGATTCAGTATATTTTTTTAGTACATTACATGATCGGATTGAATCCATTGGTATAAAGTTTCTATATAATTTCTACAATGCACTCTTGGAAGCATGGGAATTTATTGGTCTAAAGTTGGAATTCATGGCAACCATTAATATGATGAGGCAACAATTTTTTATTCGTGGGTGTTTCCTTGAGAGTTGAGAAAATGTTTCTGATGGTTGGTGGGCTTCCCACACCCCTGTAAACTCCATCGATGTTGAAAATCCTTCCAATCCTGTGAGCCTCCTACTTGGTGTTGGTAATGTCCTCTAGACAATCTCATTCAAAGTGCATCTGTGGGGAATTCTCATGTCCTTTCTTGGCTCCATTTCCTTCTTCTGCACAGTAAGACGTTGGGAATGTTTCCCCTCTGGTGTGTCAGTGGATTTTCTGAAATTTCAAGCAGTCAGGTTGGGAGTTTTACTAGTTAGTCTTGAAGTTCTCACCTCCGAAGTCTATGCCTCTCTGCCACCATGTGCGCTTCCTACAACATTTTTCTTGGAAAGAGGTGGTCCTGTGTTTGGGGTGTCTTCACTGGTGCAGCTCCATGCAACCCAAGTCTTGAGAATTTTTAATAGGGACATCTTCTCCTACGTAAATGCAAAATTCTTTGGTGCCCTTATATTGTACTGCTTTGTTTTCTACATTGGGAAACACCCTTCCTCTCTTCCATCTTGTCTCTTTCCCTATGCTGAAAAATTTTAGGTCATCTCCTTCTGTCATTTGCTCCCCCTACTCAAACATCTCTCCCCTTATCTTCAGGCTCGTTTGGCCCCCTATATGTGATATTTAATAGCTCTTTGTTTTTGAAAACTTGTTCCAGCACTCAATTTATGTCCCCTATGGAGAAAAAAAACTATACTTCTTTTGCCTCGAGTCACACAACCCACTGCAATATTTGTCCCCATCCCCCTTTTAGCGGTGAAATTCAGAATGGTGAACTTCGTCAGTAGGTTTTCCAGCGGTCCACTATTATCCTCTTTGTAACAAAAGAAATGTAAAAACTCCAAAAAAAATTAAATCACTTGAAGACAAGCTCGACGTTATTTGTCATCAAGTTGCAACATTGAAATCTCAGAAAACTCTTATGAACATTACAGCACAGCCGAAAGTGCTCCCGGTGCTCCTTCAAATAATATGTCAATCAAACCTCCTCCATGACATGTTCACATGCTCCCCCTACTCAAACGTCTCCCCCCTTATCTTCTGGCTTGTTTGACCCCTTTATGTCATATTTAATAGCTCTATGTTTCTGAAAACTTGTTCCAGCACTCGATTTATGTCCCCTATGCAGAAAAAATACTATACTTCTTTTGCCTCGAGTTGCACAAGCCACTGCAATATTTGTCCTCATCCCCCCTTTAACGGTAAAGTTCAGAATGGTGAACTTCATCAGTAGGTTTTCCAACAATCCATTATTATCCTCTTTGTAACAAAAGAAATGCAAAAACTCCAAACAAAAGTAAATCAACTTGAAGACGAGATCGGCGTTATTCATCATCAAGTTGCAATATTGAAATCTCAGAAAACTCTTAGGAACATTGCAGCACAACCGACAATGCTCTCGGTGTCCCTTCATATAATATGTCAATCAACCCTCCTCCATGACATGTTCTCATTTTGTAAGAGTGTTTTGTTGTATGGTAAGATTGTCGTGCCTACAGTTGTAGCATTGTTAGCCTTATGCATGTATAGGGTAGAATCCTAGATGAAGTTTTTGAATTTCCTCTCCTATTCTCTATTGAAGATCTTGTATCGCTAAACCAAATGTAATATTTTCTCTAGTATTTTGCTATGCCCACGCACAAATTTAATGCCATAATTACTCATTTTTGTCAAAACCAAAAATAAATCTTTAAAAGTATATTTTTTATACATCAAAAAAATCAATAAAAAAAAAGTATTTTTAAAAGAATTAATTAAATAAATTTTGTTTAAATAGATAATATGTGTGTACTAGATTGAACTTATGGGTTTTATTGGGTGAAAAAATAATAATCAGCCCACATAGTAAGATGTTATCACCAGAATATTGTAAATTGTGTGAAGTTCAATCAAACTTAAACACCTCTTTGAATAGTTTAATTCCCACCAAAAAAAAAAATCCATCCTTAAACTCTATCAGCATTATCATATTATTATTTTTAATTAAAATATTAATATTTTATTTATGTCTCATTATAATATTAATATTCTTCATTTTCAATTAAATTAAATTTATTTCCAATTTATATCACATCTCAAAATCACCATTACATTTCTCTCATCAAAATAATTTAATATTATGTCTTTATCATAATATCTGATCATATCTCATAACAAGAACTTTTTTCTTTTTAATATAAATTTAATATAATTTTTTTGAAATAATAAAAATTTTCATAATCTAATATTTAATTAATATTAATAAATCAAAAATAAAAATAATATATAAACAAACCATCAAAATCCCATGAAATAGTATAAACAAGTTAAAATTAGCAAAATATCTATCAAATTCTTATTTATGTCAATGCCATTTTCTTCGTAGTCTTATATACTTGTTCATTACAAAAAAAATTGAAATGTGTGGTTGAAAAGATCGACAATTTTGTTCGAAGAAGTACCTCAAGTAGTTGAGATTGATAATACTAAGGTTATCCACGTTATTCAAATCTTTCGATTAACCCAATTGTGTTATAAAAAATAACTCAATTATAATGATATTAATATCATCCATATGGTTCAAACTTTTTAATTAATCTAACCATTTAATTAAGGATAATGATAATTCAAATAATGGAGATTAATAAAATTTTACATAATTAGGGATGTGATGGATTGTAGATTTCTGTGGTGTAGATTTTTAAATTCAAAACTTGGAATCTCCACAGTTCTAATTACGGATGTCTCAACTAAATTATATATATTTAATTTATTATATATTACAAAATTAAAATTAAGAATTTGGCTTCTGTGATCCATAAAAAAATTATAATTTTTTTTGGTGAAAATCACATGTAAGAAAATGTTGTCGACTTTTTTCGAACCAGTGTGATTTATTTTGTTCTGATGAACCATATTAAGAATCACAACATTTTCTTCCATGTAATTTTCACCAAAAAAATTAAAAAATAAAATAAAATTATTAAAATTAAAATTAAAATAATTTTAGTTTTCTCACACATTTTTATTAGTATAGAGATAATTTATTTATTAAAAATAATTAATATTTTTATTATTATAATTTAATTTTTTCATTAAAAAAAATCTCTTATTTTTATTTTTAAAAAATACATTTTTCATATGTAGTTTAATTTCATTCCGTGGGATTTCTCTCCAATCTCATATGAGGCTAAAATGAAAAATGCTTAAAGCATACTAGATATTGGTCCAATATCCCAAAAAAGATATATACAAATAACAAAAATAAATAAACATTAATTGTGGAAAATCAAGAAGTATCAATCTCTTTTCTTTTCTCTTTTTTGGTCTTGTTGCCAAACCCATGTCATGTCTCTAATGTTTTTATTTGAATCTAAGCTTTCAGAAACATGAAAACCTTTTTTTTCCCAAACCATCCTTTAAGCTTTCAGAGACATGAACAATTTTTATTTTTTTTCCCAAACCTTCCTTTAAGATTTGAGAAACATGAACACATTTTTATTTTCCAAACCATCTTCTATGTGTTTCTCTTGATTCATTATAATTTATTAATATTCAATGTGTTATTTTATTTATATTAATTTATATTGATATTTAAAAATATATATTTGGTTTTTCTTTATTTTAAAATTGATATAACATTTAATATAAATTTATTGAATGAGAGTTTCCACTGCTATAAGGTGCGGCAAAAATTATTTCCTGAATAATGAGGTTGGATATATACTGTCCACAATTAGATTTAAATGTGTCCATGTGTCCCCCTCTTCCTCTTCTTTTAGCGGTAGACTTTCAATGGTGTTTTTGTGTTGATGCCATTGGTGGGTCGACGCCCAGGGTTTTTACTTGTTGCTTCTTTCGAGTATGGCTAGCGGGTCTTTTGTAGTAGTTTTCTTGGCTGGGATCATTCTCCTAGCTAGGGGCTTGCATTTTGGCCTATTTTTGTTGAGTTACTAGGGCCTATTTTTGTTGAGTTACTAGGTGTGCCAAAGGTTTATTTTTTTTAGGTCTTTTGTTTGTTTGTTTCTGTTCATCATGTTTTGATGTTCTTTTGGCTCCTTGGGGCTTCTTTTTTTTTTGCGATTACATTTCCTTTTTATATTAGGATCTACCATATTAGGATATGGTAGATCTTAAAGAGTACATTTAGAGTAATATACAAAAAGTTTTTTTTTTCTTAGAAAATTAAATGAAAAAATACATTTTTAATTTAATTTCATATTATATTTTAATTTTTTTTAAATAAATTTTTATTATCATTTTATTATTTTATTTTTTTTTAAGTTTGGTAGTACTTTTCATTTTTCACTTTTTTCACTTTTTTTTTTTTTTTTTACTCCATTTTCATCAACATGTCCAAATACATCACCTCCATCGGCGAAGGGAATTGAACTTGTGATGAGTGTTATAACAGCCCGCCTCATCACCGTTTGACCAAAACCCCACAGACATCATTTTATTATTTTAATTAAAATATTTAAAAAATATTTATTTGTTATTATTACATTAAGTATACTTTAATATTTATCTAAAATATTTTAGAGATAATCACATATTAAAATAATTTGAGTTGTGAACTCGTTTGGAACCAACCAGTGTGGTTCATCAGATCTAGGACTAGTTTAAATAGAACCACCGGTGTGGTTCATCACATATTAAAATAATTTGAGTTGTGAACTCGTTTGGAACCAGCCAGTGTGGTTCATCAAATCTAGGACTAGTTTAAATAGAACCACCGGTGTGGTTCATCAATCTAGGACCAGTTTAAATAGAACCAATGAATGTGGTTCATCATCAAGACAAGATGAGAAATCAGATCTAAGACCAGTAAATAATTGTTTAACTAGAACAGAAAATAAATTTAATTATTTTAATTTTAAAAAGAATTAATTATGTAATATATGATTTAATATATTTTTATGATATATGTTTTAATTTAATAATATAATTTTAATATTTAAACTAAATCTTAATAATTTATTTTTTTATTTTTATTTTTTGTTTTTAATTAAAATAATAATACTAAATACCTCATTTCTAGATAATAGTTTTAAATAGATTCAATTATTATAGATTAAATTAAATTTAAACCATTAAACTCCCAAGGCGAAAGAGAGCGACTACAAGAGGAAGAGGGAGGTTAAGAGGACAAGAAAGGACAAGAGGGAAAATCAAGAGGGAAGAAAAAACAACTAAGAGTGAAGGGCAGTAATCCAGCGCTTGCTAACACTCCACTCATCATCCCTATTAAGGTTAACTGGTCTTTTTTTCGATTTGTAAGGCTTCCTTTAACTTGCAGTGATGGAAATGGTCAATCCTCGCAATAACCTTCGCGTCTTCAATGCAAATGTGATGCTTTGTCTTTTTAGCGTGCTCTGCTAAGGTAGAGGAGCGTGATCTACCATGTTTAAGGTCAGCGACGTGCTCATGAATTCTTTGACTAATGGATCAACTCATTTCACCGATGTAAAGCATCCCACAGGAGCATGGAATGAAGTAAACACCCTTACCATCCTTGGGGAAAACTGGGTCTTTTACCAATCTAAGAGAACTCTAAATGGTGCGGAGGGGCTTAAAGGTCAAAGATATATTATGTCTCCTAAGGATCCTAGCGATTCTATCGGTAGTACCTTGAATAAACAGAGGTGAACTCCAAATAACAAATCACTAGGATCTTTTTTATTCATCAGACCTTTTTTTGCTTTCTGAAAGGCTCTAAGACCTTGAACCATGCTATAAACGTTCTTATTAAAACGTTTAGGAGATGAGACGTTTCTCCTTTAAGGTGTTGTTCCTCCGAGATTTTTAAAGCTCTAGTAGCTAGTGCGCTGAGTACCCCTAGTTGCTGGGCAGGGAAATGATGAGAAGCAGCGTACAAATATTGCTCACTGTGTGTCTTCTTTCTAAAGACTTGATGAGAGAAAGAACCATCATCATTCCTCGAAATAAGAACATCTAGAAACAGCGGGCTTCCATCCACTTCGACTTCCATGGTGAACTTAATGGAGTCAGAGTGATCATTAAGATGATGGAAGAAAAGGTCCAATTTTTCTTTGCCATGAGGTCAAACCACACAAGTGTCATCAACAAACCTTTTCCAAAGTCTAGGTTGTAAAAGGGAAGAGGAAAGGTCCCTGATTTCGAAGTCTTCCATGAAACGATTAACCACAACGGGGGCAAGGGGAATCCATGGCCACACCACATGTTTGCTCAAAGAATTCACCCTCTAAACTAAAGAAGGTCGAGGTGAAACAAATCTCAACCACATGGGTAGTATCCAGATCGGTGATTCGATTGATGACATCAATAGCTTCATTAATAAGAATCCAATTGTATAATGAGACAACATCAAAACTTACAAGCCTATCATCGAGATCCATTTTAATGCCCTTCAAGTTTTTAATAGAGAAAAAGTCTTTGACAAAAATTATTTTTCAATTTAATTTAATTTATTTCCAATATATATGTCATATTCCAAAATCAAAATCAACATTACATTGTACATTTTTCTCATGAAAAATAACTTTCACATTATATGGTTTTTATGTCTCTGTCATAAAATCTAATCATATCTCATAAAAAAATGTAACAACGAGGGAATCCATGGCCACACCACATGTTTGCTCAAAGAATTCACCCTCAAAACTAAAGAAGGTCGAGGCGAGACAAATCTCAACCAGATGGACAATATCAGGATCATTGATTCAATTGATGACATCAATAACTTCATTAATAAGAATGCAAGTGTATAATGAGACAACATCAAAACTTACAAACCTGTCATCGAGATCCATTTTAATGCCTCTCAATTTTTTAATAAAGGAAAAAATATCATCACAATAAATATTTTTCAATGTAATTTAATTTATTTCCAATATATATGTCATATTCCAAAATCAAAATCAACATTACATTATACATTTTCCTCATGAAAAATAACTTTAAACATTATATGATTTTTACGTCTCTATCATAAAATCTCATCATATCTCATTATGAAATGTAAAAAATAAATGGTTTATTTTATTATTTTAAATAAAATTTTATTATTATTTTAATTAAAATATTAAAAATATATATATTCATTATTATTACATATACTTTAATATTAATATTTTTCAATTTAATTTAATTTATTTTCAATATATATGTCATATTACAAAATCAAAATCAAAATCAACAATACATTATACATTTTTTCTCATGAAAAATAAATTATACAGATTTTATGTCTCTATCATAAAATCTGATCATATCTCATAATGAAATGTAACAAGAATTCATTTACTTTTTAACATGTTTTTTTTTTTTGGTAAAATTTATTATAATTAGATATATAATTAATATTAAACATAAATATCATACAATTCTGTTATAAAATTTATTATATAATCAAGTATTTAATTAATATTAAACACAAATATCATACAATTTTTTTTATAATAAAATTTATTATAATCAGATATTTAATTAATATTAAAAATAAATATCATACAATTTTAAGTAAAATATTATTATAAATAAATAAATAAAAATTAAGTATCAAAAACAAAACTACAATTTTTTTTAATCATTATTAAAATTATTTTTAATAAAATTAAATATATTTTTAATAACTTTTAAACAAAATCTTTATATAAAACAAAAACTTATTAACAATAAATTAATTATTCAATATTACAATAATATAAATATAATTTAATATTTTTATCTTTTATTATTTTTTAACACATTCAGAGCACATCTCTCCATCACTTTAAAAACATACCCTTCTTAAAAATCTCTTTCTCACGTTGTGTTATAATAGTAATTTACATTTCTTTCCTTAAATGTGATGTGAAAATCCCTCCAAATCAAACAAAGTAGATAAAATCTTTCTCACGCATAGTTGTAATAATCATTTACATTTCTCCCATGATATGTATCCCCTCCCAATGAGATTTATCAAGTCCTCCTTACCAAACAAAGTCCTCCTCATTTAAATAATTTTGAAACCAAAAAATAGAAAATTTGGTTTGTTTATATATATTTTATATATAACAAATCATGCTTAAATTATCTTTCAACATAAAAATTTATAGAGCGTTTGAGAGAATTATCAATTTTTATATTAAAAGGATGTTGCCATTACATTATATATAATTATATAAAAATTTAATATAAAATGAAATTTGAACAATTTAATAGGATTTGAGAGAATTATCATTTTTATATTAAAATGAATGTTGCAATTATATTATATATAATTATATAAAAAATTATATAATAATCATTTACAAGAAATGTATCCTCTCCCAATGAGATTTATCAAGTCCTCTTTACCAAACAAAGTCCTCCTAATTTAACCAATTTTGAAACCAAAAAAAAGAAAAATCTGTTTGTTTACATATATTTTATATATATAACAAATCATACTTAAATTATCTTTCAATATAAAAATTTATAGAGCGTTTGAGAGAATTATCTAATTTTATATTAAAAGGGTGTTGCCACTACATTATATATAATTATATAAAAAATTAATATAAAATGAAATTTCAAAAATTTAATGAAGTTTGAGAGAATTATCCATTTTTTTGATATTAATAGGGTTTGAGAGAATTACCCATTTTTATATTAAAAAGAATGTTGCAATTATATTACATATAATTATATAAAAAATTGACATAAAATGAAATTTGAAAATTTTAATATAAAAATTTCAAAATTATTCAAATTTTCAAAATTATTTTTATATATTATTATCTTAAATTTTAAGGTCACATATCCATTTTTTGATATTAATAGGGTTTGAGAGAATTACCCATTTTTATATTAAAAAGAATGTTGCAATTATATTACATATAATTATATAAAAAATTGACATAAAATGAAATTTGAAAATTTTAATATAAAAATTTCAAAATTATTCAAATTTTCAAAATTATTTTTATATATTATTATCTTAAATTTTAAGGTCACAAACAAATCAAACACTAAATGGTATATAAGACTCCTTGTTTGTGGGGCCAAAGACCCACCTCAGCCTGGTTCTTGAACCTGCAACTTCTTTAAAAAAAGAAATATTATCAAAGTTAAACTCAACTTTGTTCTATATATATATATATATTTCAAACAAATTAAACTTAACTTTGTTTTATATTGGAATATATATATATATATATATATATATATATATATAAACTTAACTTTGTTTATTTATTTTGATTTTCCATATCTCCATTCATAAATATATATAAACTAATACTGCTTCATAAAATATATTACTTAACTTTGTTTATTTATTTTGATTTTCCATATCTCCATTCCTAAATATATATAAACTAATACTGCTTCACAAAATATATTGAAGTTTAAATCCAAAATTCATCTTTTTTTGATGTTCTCACAGATCTTGTTAGAGGTTAAAAATGATAGGTTAAAATATATATATATATATATACTAAATTTGGGAAAGACCTAACACTACTTTCATAAAACATATTGAAGTTTAAATCCAAAATCTTTAGTTTCCTATGTTACAATTCACCACTTCTGATAACTCAATATTCATTATCTTTAAGATTCAATTTGGCTTGTCATAGTTTACTGTTATAATAATTAAATCCAAAATCTCTAGTTTCCTATGTTTACAATTCACCACTTATAACTCAATATTCATTATCTTTAAAATTCAATTTGGCTTGTCATAATTTACTCTTATAATAAGAAAAACCAACTTATAAAAAGCCTCTTATTCCAATATCCATCCCTCCTCAACATACATAGTTATAATACCATTAAAGTCCTTAAAGCTTTCCATCACTTTCAAAACCTTTGTCAAACACAATTAAAAAAAAAAACTAAAATAAACACCAAACTCTATGATATGATTTGGAACACAATTCACCTAAAAGTACAAAACAAAAATACACCAAAAGTATCTTATAAAAGCTGTAATGAAAAAATCCCATGTAACTTATGATCTAAATTATGCCAACATCCCAAAACCCTACAAAGATTCACACAAATTTGTTACCCATCATATTAATTTTCCTTTATCCTTTCTAAAAATTATAATTAACAATCATATATGAATATGTTCAAAATAAAATTTAATGTACACAGAAAGAGCATTCTAAAATAGTATTATTCAACACATTTATTGTGAGTTATTCTATATTGATATTTTTTTTTAAATAAAAAATTTGTTTTTGATTTTGACATTAAAATAAATTTAAAAAAAAAACAAAAAACAATCACTCGTATTTAAATGATTATGTTCAAATATTATAAAGAAGATAAACGTAAACTCCGTCCTCTATGTTTCTATCTTCACATTCTTCATTCCATAATATTTTATAAGAGAGATTTAATAGTGTTTATTTTCAATTTTAAATAAATGAAATTAATTTATAAAATATTAAAAAAAAATCAATTTTAATATTATAAAAAATAAAAATTTAATGTTGATATTAAAATAAATAAAATAAAAACTGAATTTTTATATTGTTAGACCATCATCTTATTATTAATTTTTTTAGAACGGATAAAATCCAGCTGAAATTTTGGGATATCCCAAAGAAATTTTATTTTGATATTAAAATAAATAAAATAATATAACTTAAGATTTTGATATTATAAAGATCGTCTTATTATTAATTTTTTTGGAATGATATTAAAATAAAATAATATAGCTTAAGATTTTGATATTATAAAGACCATCATCTTATTATTAATTTTTTTTTGGAATGGATAAAGTCCAGTTGAAATTTTGGGATACCCATGAGAAATATTAAAATAAATAAAATAAAAACTGAATTTTAATATTATTTAGTAATTTTCAAAATTGAAAATACATATATATCTATTATATAACTCAGATTTTGATATTTATTTTCTTTGGAATGGATAAAATCCAGTTGAAATTTTGGGGCATCCAAGGTAAATTTATTTTGATATTAAAATAAATAAAATAACTCAAGATTTTGATATTATAAAGACCTTCATCTTATTATTAATTTTTTTTTTGTAATGAACAAAATCCAATTGAAATTTTGGGATATCCAAGAGAAATTTTATTTTGATATTAAAATAAATAAAATAAAAACTGGATTTTAATATTATTTAATATTTTTCAAATTTGATAATACATATATATTTATTATATAACTCTAAGATTTTGATATTATAAAGACCATCATCTTATTATTATTTTTTTTGGAATGGATAAAATCTAGTTTTGGGATATCCAAAAATATTCAATATCATTATTTATTTATCTAATTCTTTAACCACATCTTAATTTCAAATATATATATAAATAATTAAATACCTTTTTAACTTATAAAAATTTTAATTATTATTCAAATTCATTATTATTTACAATTAAATAAACTTTTATTGAACAAACTTCAATTAAAATTGTTATTATTATTTCTTTTATAAATCAAATCTCTACACGGTCAGCGTTACCATCAAACATCTATCATTAAAATCGGCTACAGTCAAACGTTAATATTACTATTTAGTGTTAATACTACTATTTATTATATTACATCTATATTACGTTAATAGAAATCTAGTACTTAATTAAATAGAGATCTAATACTTAATTAAAGATTAAAATATTACATTTACATTAATGTTACTATTCCATATGTTTAAATTAACTAGATACCTTGTTTTTTCCTTTAGTATTATATTTTATATCAAGATAAAGTTATTATATATATACCTTATCTTGATTCAGTTGAAGAGCGATCATTGATAATGATAATGATAATAATGTTTATTTTCTACAGGGACCTGCGACTTAAACAAATTAAAATAATCGAATTAAAATAATCTGAACAGTATATACTTTTACAAAGTCGTTTCGATTAATAATTTTTCCTTTCCCTCTCATTCAAATGTTAACATTTGATAATTGCCCATTATTCTTCACAAGATAATATGAGGGGACATGTGGGGAACAGAAGAGTCAGCAGTCTATAAAAGTAATTTAAAAATTAAAACCTAACAGCAAATTGATAGCATTTTATGTGAGCTGACAAATATAGCATTTCTGACTCGCCAAGACAATGTGGGGAACAAAAGAGTCAGCAGTCCATAAAAGTAATTTAAAACCTAGCAGCAAATTGCTAGCATTTTATGTGACCTCACCAATATGGCGTCCCTGACTGGCCACATATAGCATCACCATAAATATAGCAACTAATTAACATCTTATGTCAAGTGAGATAGCATAAATATAGCATTTGACTACCAATTTAACAGAAAAAAACACAAAAGGAACCACCAATATCATAGACAAATGTAGCAACATACCAAACACACAAAAATTTATCGTTATCCCTTTGCTTTATCATATATAGATAAATATAGCAACATAGCAGAACACCGCCCTTTAAAAGGCGGCACTTTCAGCTGACAATTCCATCTATACTCGGTCCAAAATTGGATTTGACCATTCTTGCAGAACTTTGCAAAGCGCCAGATCAAGAAATACACCCCTATCTCCACTAACTAAATTTAGAGAGGTCTCTATATCACAATTTCCGATATAGAGATTTGTTACAACAATATTCTTATTTCAGCCCCACGGTCAAAGAAATAATTAACCATTTGTGTTCTCATTTTATTTAATTAATTTCAGCCGTCGTTATAATCCCACCGCCCCCATCACAATCTGTAGTTATCAACTTTTCTGGTTTGTCGCAGTAAAAACCACTCAATACAACGACTGAAAACCAAGTTTTCACATATAAAATAATCCTAAAACCTCAAATTTCACCTAATTACCTACCATTAGAACAAAGACACCTCACCTGACGCTTACCCTTCCCACTTGACCCTTTACCAGGGGGTCCCTCCACCCATCTTTTGCTTCTGCTGCACGAAATTGACTCGGCCACCCTTCGCCGTCTCACCACCTCCATCTCACGATTTGTCCACGTCATACCCCACAATACAAAGTAAAATTCCACATCATGATATCACAAAGTAAAATTCCAGATACAGAGTCATCCCAAAAACTTTTTACCACACCCAGTAAAATTCCACATCATGATATCACAAGTAAAATTCCAGGTACTGAAACATCCCAAAACCTTTTTACCACACCCCTCACAAATCGAAGTCCAACCGTAATTATTATGTCATTAACTCAATGCTGAACATTTCCATACATTATTATGTCATTAACTCAATGCTGAACATTTCCATACATGTGATTACATATATAATTAAAAATTTAAGCGCTTCTGTTACAAAACAATGGCTTGGCTTTACAGATTTTGACTTTATCCAAAATAGTTGGATATCATAATTGTATATCTATCTAAAGTATATACACAGAAATACTGACAGACAATCGACTAGTTTAAGCTATGATGACCTGGTAATCATTCAACCTGTGCAATCCTTGTACAGGCCAATTAAGAAAATGCTTCATCTGGATCTTTCACTTCAGATGCTTGTGATTTCTTCATCTTTACAGAAGAAAATACCCTTGGAGAGTAAATAGACAATTAATATATAATTATATATATATATATATATATATACCTGGAATAGCTTTATACCACTCTGCTGTTACTGTTGAACGGTTTACACCATGCAAGCAAGCTGAAGCTGCTGCTGCTGCTGCTGCTGCTGCTACTGCTTGAACTTTGTTTGAAGAAGCAGTGAATCGAACCTGGGTCTCTCAGCTTAAGACCCTGCAAAAATACATAATATATTGTTGTCGAATTTGTTGCTGCACGCAAAACAATCCTTTAATCCTTTCGCGAGCTCAAAATATAAAAACCCAACAAAATCAAGAAGCTATAGCTGCATACATTTTGCTTGTCGGATAAAAATTGGTTCTCTCTCAAACCGGTTCAAAATCCCCAAAAATAAATTGTAAAGCATAGACTACTTTATGATCAAGGGGTCAATTTCAACCTATCCCCACAATCCCCCTGACTGTACAGATATGGCTTCTACAGATACACCCAAAAAAATAGCTTGAAGAATATGTTAATTTTACTACTTGACAAGCTCATTAACCCAACCAAGATCAGGAGATTCAGCGTTGGTGTTGTCGGGATTCTCCCGGCTTAATCTGCTGTAGATCTTTGCACGCAGCTCTCGACCCGACTCGACCCTCTGCAGTGGCTCCTCTTCTGCGTAGAATTCGGAGTCCCAGTTTTTTTCCCACCTTGACTTTGTGGGAGTCGATGGAAGACTGTAAGAGCAATGTCGCAGGTTTGAAGCCCTGAGAGAGCAGCTTCTGTGCAATGCAGCGTAGGAAGCTTCAGCTTGAAACCATTGAGAAGGGCCTGTAGGGACTGTCGGCGTTGATGATCCCCCGCCATTTAACTCCAAGCTTTGCAGGGAGCCTATCAGATCTGAGACAGCATTGGACGGAGACTGACAAGAGCCATCGTTCGACAGAGAAGATACTGGGCTCGACAGGCCCCTGGAATCATTTGTCGGTGGAATTGTTATGGAATGATGGCGCCGGGAACTCTGTAGACCAAATGAGGGATGGACTACAGGACTGGCCGACACAGATGAGGCGTCCATGTTCAAGAAATTGAAAGATTTGTGATGCAAGGGTTTGTTAGCAGCAGCAACAGGTGACGAGTTCGAAACCCCGTAAGTCCAATTGGGGGAAGATTCACGCGGTGAATTAGAAGGCGACAGCGGTGGCGAGAGTGGAGGCGGGGAATGGGCATGCCCAACGAGAGTTGATGTAGGGGATGAGATTTGAAGCTGCGACGTGCACGAAAGATTTGACTTGCTGCACAAGTATCCCCGGGGAGAAGAACCCCCAGTCTGGGAACCGTCGAAATAGCCTCCTGCGTTACCGAAATGGTTCACAGGACTCGAACCTCCACCATCGTAAGCGGCAACAGCAAGAGCCCCGTCGAAAGAAACAGCATGACGGAGATTTGAACCCTCGAGATTCTTTGACTGGAAGCCATTCCTCGAACCGACTGAGGCTCCAGGCAAAAGACGCAGCTGCTCAGGCGTATGAGCAAAGAAGCAAACCCTGCGACGGCAATTGCGCCCGTCCTTGCAGGGCTGGGTTCTGTAGCGGGCCGGATGAAGCCAGCATTCGAAGACCCCGTGAGCAAATTCACAGGCATCCCCGCGCCTACAGCTTCCTTTTCTGAAATCCGGACAGGCAGTTCCAGAATAATGAAACCGCCTCGGGTCTCTTCTCCTAGCTTTCTCTCCAGGATGCGCAAACGGGCATTCAGTCCAATCATGGCTTCGTCCTCTCATGCATCTCCGCACCTTGAACTCATACATCCGAAACTCGTCACAAGAATACGCGTCCACGGCAGGCCAGGAGGCCTCATCTTCATTATTCGACGGCAGGTACTTCTGAAACGCTGCTAGCGAGGATCCAACCATCGCTCCAACATGAGTACTACCGGACATCGGCAGCGACAAAAAGGCCTCATCTTTCACGGCCTCTGACCACGATCCTGCAAAGCTATCATGGTGGAAATCATCGCTGCGATAAGACGACGGGTTCGAGCCAAAAGAAAGACTCTTAGAAAATAAGCACCTTGTGTCATTGCTGCTGAAATTGAAACCCTCGGCGCCTGGTTGCGACTGGTCTATCAACAAATCCGGACCCTGGAACTCGACGCCGCTTACAAAGTCGACGGCATTAGCGTAGCCATTGCTATCGCTGAAGAAAGAAGCCCCAGGCATGAATGAATCCAACGATAAAGCCTGGCGCTCCTCTGATGAGACTCCGGGCATTTTCAGGCTAACAGAACTCTTCACAAAACCCAAAATGCTCTGAACCTCGGCTTCTAGAGTTCGAATCTCGTAACAATTTAAGTATAATAACGATAAAAACGCTCAGCATTCAGGAAAGCTTTGAAGCAGAGAAACTGAGCCATGGTGAGATCAACGGTTCGAGTCCAGCAAAGCTAAAATAAAACTTAAAACTTACTTACTTGCAGGCGCAGCAGCGAGCCACCTCTCAGCACAAGAAGAAGATCTTTGACGAAAAATATGAAGGGAAAACAAAGAATATAAAGTTGTAGTGGGTTGCTTAATTAGCACTAATTAGTGGATTAAACCCTTGGGATTAACTATTATCTTTGCTTTACCCTTCGACATAAGTCGGTGGATGTCGATCGTGTATACAGCGCGTATAAATACGACGACCTACGGAAGTTTTTCCCGTCGACCGCGTATTTCTTGGTTTCCGTCGGTTGACGGGAACGACGAGGATTTTTTCGCGCGCCACGTCAGCGCTGGCGAAATGACGCGAGCTTCGATACGGTTGTTGGTGGTATCGTTGGCATCGCACGTGTCTCGTACCACGGTCCGACGCCCCGGTCACCTGAGCTTCGGTCCTCGGAGGCCGCTGTGGCGTCGCAATCGGTCCTTGTAGGCGGTCACATGCATTCAACCTTTAACTAAAACTTCGATCATCACCTAAACAAAGAAGCAATAGGAGTGTTAATGTGGAACCAAGAGAGAGAATGTCGTGTTGTGGTTTAGTGGTAAATTGGTGGGAACTTTTCTTTATGGGTCTAAGTTCAATTTATCTTAAAAATCTTTATAACCATATTTTTCAAGAAGATAGCTTCAATAACTTCGATTTTATTTTGCTCTAATCTTTGTAGACATGAATAGTTATGATAGTGGAAATGGATTTAGCACCATCAAAAACCCTTATGGCACCCAAAACACTGAAGTTTAAGGACTGTAACCCAGATTTTCAAAAATCTTTGCCGGAATTTTTCATAATCTTACCTGAATTTATGGTTTATTCTGTGGGTTTTTTAGACTACGACTAGCAGAAGTACTAGAAGGATTTTATAATGAAGAAATTGCTAACAATGCAAGTAGAGTTAGATGAGAAGTCATATTTTCTATCTGTGAGACTAGTGAATGAGACTAGCGAATCGATTAAGAGCCAAGTGAGAAGAAGAAGGTATGATCATGGAGTAACCTTAAGAAGCAACTTCAAATAATTGTGTAGTGATCATGACCTATTCCCTTAGTGATCAATGATTTACCCTCTATTTGAGAGTTATGATATAAATATGTATTTGATATCTATGAGGTGTAGTGTGGATATTAGTTCCCACCAAGTCAAAGTTTCAAATCTCATGGAGTGGGATTGAGGATGGGAGCCACTTTTCGAGGAATTAAACTATCCCAAGGGATGTCCAAACTCAACCAAGCTTCGCACAATCTTGGTGAGAACATCTCACTAGTGGGAAAATCGTTCTTCCATCCAACATTGGGGCTAGCCTCGGCCTAGGCTTAGCCTAGTTCGAAAAAAACAAAAAGAAAGAAAGAAAGATAGCGGATGTTGTAGAAGCATTTTAAAATGAAGAGAAGATTTATTTGAATAAATTCTTAGCAATGTAAGTAGAGTTAGATGATAAGTCAAATTCTATGTTTGTGAGACTAGTGAATCGATTAAGAGCCCAGTGAGAAGAAGAAGAAGAGGATATAATCATGGAGACACCTTAAGGGAAAACTCCAAACAATTGTGTGGTGATCACGTTTTATTGCCCCAGTGTCAATGATTGGATTTGTCTACCAACGCAACAGATTAGCCCAGATGACAGTTTTTTGTCAAAATCCGGTAAAAAAAAATTCAAAAAATCAGGTAGTTGGAGTGTTTGAATTGCATTTTTTATGGTGGAAATGGATTCAACACCATCAAAAACCCTTAGGACACCCAAAATACTGAAGTTTAACGACTGTAACCCATATTTTCAAAAATATTTGCCGAAATTTTTCATAATCTCACCGGAATCTCTGAGTTATTCTGTGGGTTTTTTAGACTACGACTCAATGATTAGCCCTCCATTTGAGAGTTGTGATATAAATATGCATTTGATGTCTTCCTCTATGACATGCCATAATCGTGTTGGAAAAACTCTTGCATTTCAATGTGAAGAGCCATCTAAATAAATGGCTAGCAATGCAAGTAGAGTTCGAGGGAAAGTGAAATTATATGTTTGTAAGACTAATCAATCAAATAAGATCCAAAGGGGAAAGGAAAGAATATGGACATGGAGAGACCTTAAAAGGCAACTCCAAATGATCATGGCTTATTGTGCTACTGTTAATATCTTGTCCTTCATTTGAAAGTTGTGATATGAATATATATTTAAAGTCTTCCTCTATGACATGGCAATCCTACTTGAAAATCTCTTAGGTAGGTTAAAAAGCACCACGAATGTGACAACTCATATTCAAAGTCAATTTAAGTTCCAATGGAAAGATTTTAGAAAGAGAAATGGGAAAAAGGAAAGGAACACTTTTTATTAATTAAGTCAATACAACCTCCATCAGTGGTAAACCTTTCAATGAAATGGAGAGATATTTGAAAGAAAAATGGAGAAAATGCTTTATGTCATTAATGAGAGATTTTAGAGGCTTGTTATATGTCCTTGAAAGTAGGAAATGTGAGGGACATGTCCTAGCAAGCAAGCAAGTGAACATGTTCACATTGTAACCAATCAATGATTATGTTAATAGGAGATATGATTATGTTAATAGGAGACACCATGCCCCATCTGGCATAGAGAACATGGAATACTAGGATTTATACACTACAACAAACTAGCACTCATAAAAATTATGGGATAACGCACAAGAAGACAAGAAATTGTAATCATGGACGAGAGAGAAGAAAAAAAAGATAAACACAAGTAATTTTTTATGTTATGAGAGAATTGTGACCTCTTAAATTATATTCGATAAATTATTGCATCAAGAGGTGTTTTCTACAACCCAGTATGATGGAGATGTGTAATTCATTACTTAATATGGAGTTAACACATTGTGTGTGTGTGTGTGTGTGGAGAGGGAGAGAGATAATGTTAATGGTGATTATAATTAAATATTTCAATGTGTAAAATACTTCAATATCATCTTTATATAAAACACACACACACACACACACACTTAAAGAATTAAAAGCCAAAAAAAAAAATAATGGTTAAAATCATTATATGATGCGATTCTCAGAATAAACTATTCCTTGGAGATTAATTTCATATTGAAATATCATGCCAAATCTATTATTCTGCAAAACGGTATAAGCATGAACACTTTAACAACCTTAACTAGCCTACATAGAGCACAAACACCACACTATTGGGCAGTAACAATTGCTATCTATCTTATATTTTGTTGTAAGGTCATATAGAATAGTGTGTGTTCAATGAGGGGGATTATGTTAATGTTGACTATAAAGTAAATATTTGAATGCACACCTTAAGTAAAATATTTCAATAGCATATTTATATAAACACACACACACACAAAGAATTAAAAGAAAAAATGTTTTTAATGGTTAAATTCATTATATGGTGTGCTTGTCAATATAAACTAATCTTCAGAGATTAACTTCATGTTGAAATATCATGCCAAACTTATTATTATGCAAATCGGTATAAGCACGAACACCTTAACAACTTTAGCTAGCCTACATAGAGCGCAAACACCACACTATTAGGCAATAGCAATTGTTATCTATCTTATATTTTGTTGTATGGTCATATAGAATAGTGTGTGTTCAATAAATAAATAAATAAAAGAAGAGGTAAAGAGTTGAGAAAGGTTTACATGAGGAGTTACAACTAAGGTAGAGTTACTAAAACACATGTATACGTGGTGGGTATATAAATTGAAGATAAAACCATTGTATAATACATCAGTGAAGAAAAATTTGCTTACAAAGTAGATTTATAAAGTGTGAAAACTTGAGGAAAGATTTTTATCTTGAGGAATTTAATTCTTTCTTAACCCATGATAAAATTCAAACTTAAAGATGTATTTACACTAGAGTATTGAAATAATTTGATATTACCTAAACATTATTATTTAAAGTTCACACACACACACACACACACACATATATATATATATATATATATATATATATATATGAAAGCACATGTGATTATTAGCATTAACACTATCTCTTTGTAATGTTAATTTGCAAATCACTACACATTGTAGAAATTTATTAATACTGATGTATTATCGGATCCTCCTGATCTCACAATATTTATCTTCCTGCAAAATATAGAATCCTTCCACTAATTAAACTTGCGGAAATTTAAAACTCAATTGCAAACACATGTGAATAAATTCAATTGCACATAACACAGTTGTTTAACAGGAAAGCTTAAAGCTAAAAACCCCAACCATCATATATTATGTATATCAATGGAATCATGTAATAATCTCATACAAAGATTAGTACATCAAGCTCTCAGTACAATGTAGATTCATTACACATTGTCATGCAGAAATTTGCATCTCTATGCACCAATTTCTTGCCTCCTGACAGCCTGCCTCCACTGCGCAATCCCTGCTGAAAAAGACCCCTAAATGAATTTGAATTGGCCTTGCCTTGACTGTGCAATCCTCATTGGAAACTCCAATGTGTGTCAAATGCATTGAATGCATCACTATAGTCACAACGGATAGTCCATCTCACCCTTTCACTTATCTCTCCACTGGGTCTCCACTGGAACTGACATGCACTGTAGTTAACTGTTGTTTATGTTCAGTTGTTAGTGAGTTATTAGTTGTGAATTAATTTACTAATTAATTCACTTAACTCTCACTAGTGTATCTTTCAGTTAGACTAGATACAACTAGCTCAACTGAGTTTAACTCACTTAACTGAGTTAAACTAAATAACAACTCCATAAACTACTCTTCCAACTCTGCCATAACTTTGCCACTTCAGTTCTAACTGAGCCCTCATGCATGAGCCACCAATAAACCCTAGGAATTGTGTAATTCCTTCAGCCCACTGATTTGCCAAATCTGTTCACTGAAATAAAGTGCTCCAAGAGAATAAATTGATGTTTATTGTCGGATTATTATTAAGAGCTAATAATAATCGACATGCATCTATTTTTAGATCGACAAACTATAAATAGACTTCACCCAATATTCTAAAAATAGAATTTCATCTATTTTCCACATTTGACCAACCATCTACAAATAACATCCTGCAACTTATAGAATATGCTCACTATGTCTAAAAATAGACATACACCTAAAAATAGCTTGTGGGCCCCACTTAGTGAAGGTGCTTACTTTTCACCAAGCTCATCATCTTGTTGAATCTCAACACTCCCTCTCAACAAGATAGGGATTATCCTTCACCCCGATCCTACCTCTATGGTATTCGAATTTTCTCCTGCCGAGCGCCTTCGTCAGAATGTCTACATCTTGATCTTCCGTAGGAATGTATTGAAGCAACATGATCTTCTGCTGCACACAATATCTGATATGATGATACCGGATATCAATATGTTTAGATCTATCATGAAACACAGGATTAATCGAGAGTTTAATGCAACTTTGATTATCACAATGTATCATTGTAGGATCTAAATGTGAACCGAACAAACCGACCAAGATCTTCCTCGTCTAGATAGCCTCACATGCAGCTTGAATTGCTGCCATGTATTCTGCTTCCGCTGAACTGAGTGCCACAGGTCTTTGTTTCCTGCTGTACCAAGAAATTGTTGTAGATCCGATACTGAAAACCCCTCCTGATGTGCTCTTTCTGTTCGTTGGGCTGCCTGCCCAATCTGCATCCGTGAAGCCATGCAACTTCACCTCATCCGTCTATCTGTACCATAATCCATACTCAGATGTGCCACTGAGATACCTCAGGACATGCTTGCCTGCCTTCCAAAAGAGCTTGGTAGGCTTAACCATCGCTTGACTAAGCTAGTTCACCGCATAGCATATGTTTGGTCTTGTATTAACTAAATACATGAGCGAACCCACCAACTATCGATAAACAGTGGCATCCACTACCTCTGTCGATGTAGCATCCTCTTTCCTCCAATTTCCTAGAAGAGGAGTATCCATGGGCTTGCAGTCCTCCATGTGAAACTTACCAAGTGTCTCCCGAGCATACTTGCCTTGAGACACAAACAGTTCACCTTATTGCTGCCATATTTCCAATCCAAGGAAATAATGAAGGAGGCCCAAATCTTTCATCTCAAACTCCTTTGCAAGATCTGCCTTGCATGAGTGTATCAATTGCTCATCACCTGTTAGTATTAAATCATTGACATAAAGAACAATGATTAAAAGCTTACCCTCCACCACAATTTGGTATAGGTTTGCATCCGCCTCACTTTTGGTGAAGCCAAGTCCTGTGAAATAGCTGTCAATCCGTGTGTACCAAGCACGTGGTGCTTGCTTCAGCCCATACAACGCTCTTTTAAGTCTGCACACATGCGACTCGCTATTGAAGATCTCAAATCCTTCAGGTTGCTCAATGTACACCTATTCCTCAATGATCCCATTAAGGAATGCAGTCTTCACATCCATCTGATGAATGTGCCAACCCATCTGCGCTAAGAGAGCAAGGATGGTCCTTATGGAATAATACCGTGCGACAGGTGCAAAGGTTTCTTCATAATCAATCCCCTCGATCTGTGAGAAGCCTCTAGCAACAAATCTTGCCTTATACTTCTCGACGCTCCCATCAACAGCTTGCTTTATCTTGTAGATCCATTTCAAATCTACCAATGATTTACCCACTAGCCTTGGAACAATCTCCCAAGCACTGTTTCTGACAATGGAGTCATACTCCTCCACCATGGAATATACCCATGTGGGCTCCTGCGCTGCTTCTTCAAAAGAAGATGGCTCTATCACGACACACTTGCTCATAAGAGCCATGTATCCATTAAATCGGTCAGGTGATTTTCTATGTCTGCGCTATGATGTAGGGACTCCTACATTCTGTGCCGCATCAAGCTTCAGTCTCTCAGCTTCTGTGGTACGCTTTCTGCCAGTTCTGATGTTTGGTTCTGCATGAGTGGAATCCTTCACTCCATGAATCTTCTCCTGTGGCTGATCCACATCTAGAGGCTCATCTTTGGGAACAAGTAGCTCCTCCTCTGCATGCAAGTGTAGCTCCCTCTCAAGCATAGCTCGTGCAGCACCCACGATCATTTTGTTCTTCCTCTCCGCGACCCCATTTTGCTGTGGGTTATGAGGCACTATGAGTTCTCTACGAATTCCTTCTTTGCTACAGAAGTCTTTGAATTTGTTCAAGATATATTCACCACCATTATCGCTCCGTAGAGCCTTCACTTGCTTCCTCGACTCTTTCTCCACTAATGCTTTAAACTCACAGAAATTTGAGAATGTTTCGCTCTTCTTCTGCATGAAGAAGATCCAACATCTACGAGAATATTCATCAACAAATATAACATATTACCTGTGTTTTTTTGTTGAATCAACCGATAAAGGTCCACACACGTCTTTGTAAATTCTCTCCAGGATCACCGAAGCACGGTTCTCCTTCTCATGAAAGGTGGTCTTCACAAACTTACCCATAGTACACCCCTTGCACTAATCTGACTGCGCAAGAGTACCCTTGGGAAGTCTAGTAGAAATATGATGCAAAATCTTCAAAGCACCATGGTGAAGATGGCCCAATCTCCTGTGCCATAATTCGCCCTCATCCCGGCTCACCACTTCTTCTGCTTTGTCCATCATTGCATCACAGCCATCTACCTCCAGCTTGTAGATATTCTTAACTCGAATCCCTATCCTCTTGGTTTGACCCGTTGTTTTATGTCGCAGGAAAGATTTTCCCTCACTGAAACAACGTCCTAACCTCTATCTTCCAACATTGCGATCGAGACCAAGTTCTTCTTCAAACCTGGAACATGCATAAAATATTTCAACAGAAATGGTTTACCTGAATCCCTCTCAAAGGTAATGGTTCCAATGTCGGTCGCACTATATCTACCATCGCCACCCATCTCTATATGCGTTTGGAGATCCTTCTCCTCCAAGTCATTAAACAACTCCTTGTCTCCCATCATATGGAAAGGCGCACCACTATCAAGATACCACATTGATCCAATTGAGCTTGAAACCAAGCATGAAATCAAGTTAAAATTGCGAGGCTAAGGCCTCTCCAGTTGCAGCTCCAACAACCTTCTTGTTCTTCTTTTTCTATGGGCAGTTAGTGGCGATATGCCCATGTTCGTGACAGTGAAAACACTTCACTTTGGACAAATCCAGCTTCTTGCCTTTAGCCTTGGATTTTGGAGGGAATCTCTTCCCCTTTCCTTTCCTTACTTTGGCAGCCAAAGCGTAATTCTCTTCATCATCATTCTTCGATGAAGATTCATCCCTGGTACTTCGCCTTATCTCCTCTTGCACAAGATCCGACCAAAGTCGCTCCCAACCAGGCAATTTCTCCTGTCCATTGACAAAGTCTTCATAGCTATGCTAACTCTTCAGAAGCCCAAGGAGAGCCAATCTCACCAAGTCGTCATCATCAACAGTAATCCCCACACTTCCCAGTTCATCCCTACAATGGAAAAACTTCGTGAGATATTTTGGAATATCGTCGCCCTTCTCCATTTTTATTTTTCTGAGCTTATCTTTCAACGCCAACTTCCTCTGGTCACTGCTGCTTTGGAAAAGATCTGTCAAAGCCTTCCACATTGCATATGGAGTGGCTTTCCCGTGAAGGCTTGACACAATATGGTCCTTCACACCTTACAACAGAATTCTTCCTGTCTTTGCTACCTTCTTTTGCCATGCGTCAAGTCCTGCAGCATTGCTAGAAGCAGGCTTAGGAACATCACTATCGATGAACTCCTTCAACCCATTATCTTCAAGCACCGCCTCCATCCTATCCTTCCAGGCTATGTAATTCGAGCTGCCATCAAGGGCATACTTCAATCGCAACCCATTGAAAGACATTTCAATGAATACTCAACTGTTGCACCAATAATTTTCTGCAACAAATTCGAATTGTCCACCAGCACAAAACTCAGCAATTATTCACAATTGCAATCTCCAGTAATCAATACTGCTCTGATACCATGTAGAAATTTATTAATACTGATGTATTATCAGATCCTCCTGATCTCACAATATTTATCTTCTTGCAAAATACATAATCCTTCCATTAATTAAACTTGCAGAAATTTAAAACTCAATTGCAAACACATGTGAATAAATTCAATCGCACATAACACAATTGTTTAACGGGAAAGCTTAAAGCTAAAAACCCCAACTATCATATATTATGTATATCAATGGAATCATGTAATAATCTCATACAAAGCTTAGTACATCAAGCTCTCAGTACAATGTAGATTCATTACACACTGTCATGCATAAATTTGCATCTCTATGCACCAATTTCTTGCCTCCTGACAACCTGCCTCCACTGCGCAATCCCTGCTGAAGAAGACCCCTGAATGAATTGAAATTGGCCTTGCCTTGACTGCACAATCCTCATTGGCAACTCCAATGTGTGTCAGATGCAGTGAATGCATCATTATAGTCACAATGGATAGTCCATCTCACCCTTTATCTCTCCACTGGGTCTCCACTGGAACTAACATACACTGTAGTTAACTGTTGTTTCTGTTCAGTTGTTAGTGAGTTATTAGTTGTGAATTAATTTACTAATTAATTCACTTAACTCTCACTAGTGTATCTTTCAGTTAGACTAGATACAACTAGCTCAACTGAGTTTAACTCACTTAACCGAGTTAAACTAAACAACAAATCCATAAACTACTCTTCCAACTCTATCATAACTTTTCCACTTCAGTTCTAACTGAGTCCTCATGCATGAGCCACCAATAAACCCTAGGAATTGCGTAATTCCTTCAGCCCACTGATTTGCCAAATATGTTCATTGAAATAAAGTGCTCCAAGAGAATAAGTTGATGTTTATTGTCGGATTATTATTAAGAGCTAATAATAATTAACATGCATCTATTTTTAGATCGATGATTTATAAATAGACTTCACCCAATATTCTAAAAATAGAATTTCATCTATTTTCCACATTTGACCAGCCATCTACAATTATCATCCTGCAACTTATAGAATATGCTCACCATGTCTAAAAATAGACATACACCTAAAAATAGCCTGCGGGCCCCACTTAGTGAAGGTGCTTACTTTTCACTAAGCTCATCATCTTGTTGAATCTCCACATACATAGTAGTTAATGATGATAAAAAATAAGGTGCCTTTGACAACTTCACGAACTCATATTGCCAAAATCCCATTAAACATATATTGCTCTAAATTTATTCATGAATGGTGTTTTATTAATTCCAATCCATATAAATTTAGGCTTGACATCCATTAATACACATCAATTTGAGTTATTTTCTATCCACTTTCACTATCTCATGAACTTTCATTGATGACGGGGCACTAAGGTCAATTGTTATTTTGGGAGGAAAATGGTTCATAGTGTTGCAAATGTTGGAATCCAAAAAACACCTTCTCTATCTATTGGTATATCTAAACTTTCGCTAGTAACAAGGCACATAGTTCAATTTCTATGTTTGGAGGCACATGGTTCATAATGTTGCAATTGTAATTTAGAAAGACATTTCTCTATCTATGAGGATATTTACACTGGTTTTGTTTGTATTACTTGAATACTTTTTATAGTTTACTTGAAATTAAGGTATATTATTTATGCATGCTATTGGTATGTGAATGTGTATTTATGCAAATGTGAGCAAGATCTCCTAAATAAAATCTTGTTAAGAGTGTTAGAGTCACAATGAAATGCATTTTTAATATATGAAAATATAGCATTTCATTGTAGGGTTTGTGTCATTATGCCAAGCACATGTTTCCATCCATAAAACTTGTACAGGGAATTATTGGGCTCTCATTCGATGGTTATGTGTATTCATATTCTTGGAAAACTAATTTTTATGTTACTTGAAATTGAAGGTAAATAGTTGCATAAGACAACATTATTTGAATATGCATTTATGATTTATGTGGCGCATAAGAAAGGTCTTTGAGTTGAATTGCGTTAAGTGTGAGAATTGTAATTGGAAATAACTTTTATACTATGAAAAATATAATGTTTTGTTACAATTTAACTTTAAAAATGGGCACACCACATTTTCTTTCTCAAATGCAAAAGTCTTTTAAGTTAAAACGTGATTGAATAATAAAATCCTAAGCAAAAAAAACTCAATGGCAAATCACCATTATATAATCCAACCTTATATTTCACACTTGATGACAAATCATCATTACACAATTCAACCCATGGATCTATAAGTAAATGTATTTAAACCTGTATTCATAAATCCACCCTACACACTGAAGTGGAAATAGAAATATTATCAATAAGTTAAACTTGTCAGTTTAAAAGAGTTTATTCAATTGTTTTACTAATTTGAAATGAAAATGTCAATTAAATAAATAAATAAGATTAAGAGTGAAAAATCAACCCTTTAATAAAATGAGAGAAAACATAACTAATAATCTTATTAAAATTCCCCAACTAATATATTTGTTGCATTAAAATATTAAAAAAACAACCATGCTTGTTGCATTGAAATTTAATTAAATATATGGCAAACATAAGGCATACCATCAACATACTTATACTTAGTCAAGAGACATTTATTTAAACATAAGGCAAACCATCAACATACTTATACTTAGTCAAGAGAGTCGACACTAAGTTAGTACTTTTGCAAGTTATATGAAATGTTAACATAAGGCAAACCATCAACGTACTTATACTTAGTCAAGAGAGTCAACACTAGTTAGTACTTTTGCAAGTTATATGAAATGTTAGGTTGAAGTGGTCATGAATTGTTCAAATATACTTCTTGTAAGTGACTCCAATAAATAAATTTGACTTGGTGTTAGATTTTACATATATTCTTTATGTAGGGTGTGTTGTGACCCTGTTATTGTTTATTTATTTATGTAGGGTGTGTTGTGACCCTGTTATTGTTTATTTAAACTAAGCCTATGTTTGAAGCTTAGTCATAACTTGGACTGTGCTCTAAACCTTGAGTCTTTAATAAAACAAGTAAAGCAAGTTTCACATCCTTGTGTTAACTATGGACAAGTTTCACATTGGGAAATATAAAGCAGCCAAGTCGATATATAATATTGGTTGGAAAAAATTATCTAATTCAGTGATCAACTTCAATATAATATTATGAGAGTAAGATTCACCTTATCAAACATTAAAGCCATGTGAAACATAGTGTAGTTCTCATAATGAAAAGGTCATAAATAATTTATAATAAGAATATACTATGTACAAAATGCATATATAATTACTTTTCAATGTAAATTATACATAAAATTTTGAACTCAAAACTTTATCCACTTGGAATGAGATTTGGATTAACACGTGGGATATGCCACTCTATTAGTAATTATTGCAATGTGTCATCCTAAAGTTGGAAAGAAAAACACAATTTTAGTAATTTAGGGTAACCATTTCCATTAGATTTGAACTGCAATTTTTTTATTAAAGAAATTAATTTGTTGAATTATGATTTAATGCTTACAAATTAAAACTTCAAATGTATATATAATTTTAAGAAAGAAACTAAAATATATATTAAATTATTTTGAATGGATTAAAAGTCTCTCCGGTTTGGCATGAATAATAAATTATAATGTACTTATTACCATAAATTTACTATTATTTTATTCTTTTATAGCAAAAATTTAAAAGGTTTATCTTATAAGAACCACTTAACTTATAGGAAATTTATAGAAAGTTTTTAACATAAAATATATATTTTCAATACAAATATTTATGCAACGATTTTTTAAATGTGAAAATGAGAGTGTTTCTTTGAATTTAAAGTTTAGTTATGGTATATTTTCAATACAAATATTTATGCAACGATTTTTTAAATGTGAAAATGAGAGTGTTTCTTTGAATTTAAAGTTTAGTTATGGTACATTTTTGCCAGAGCAAAGCATTTTTAGACATAGTATATGTATTTGTGTTGTATTCTTGATATATATGAGAAAAATAAATCAACTCAAAAGTGGTTTTTTTTTTTTTTTATTTGGTTAAGAATTAGGTCTATATTTCAAACATTACCTTATTCATTTGCATAAAATTCATCCCAATTATTAGGATCTTGCTTGATATCATACTTAAAATGTAAATAATGATTTGAATCCATGAGTAGGACATCCCATACTCTGCAAATACGTAGGTCTCCTTGAGTTGCATCATCAAAGAAAACATATGGCTTTTCATGTTTAATGATCAAGTGCTCAAAATTATGCTAAAAAATCAAAGTTGTCGGATCGGTGTGTAACTTAAACGACCGCGTAGATCTCGTTGTTCTAAATCTGGCACAACTCGTTTCATTGAAAACCGACACCGTATGCTCCCAAAAACGCGTTATGTCCACTTTGTCAAACATACAATTTAAAAAAAATGTAGGACAATCTAGTCAGCAGTTCGTACAGCTGACTGGGCATGCCTATGTGACAGGGCAACTGTACAAGTTTTACTGGTCAATGGGGTTGAATGAGCTCGTGCCAAGTGGCACTTTGTGATTGGTTTGAAATGTCAAGTTTTCATTGGTGGATTTGGTGGCCAACCACAGGCTGCCACATGGCCCAACCAGAGGCTGCCATGTGGCAGCTCGAGGGCCACCAAAATATTGGGTCAGGTTCGAGCAGCAATAGCGAGGGTTGAACCCGCGACCACCGAGCACCAAACACCAAGGTATATCATAGCACCATTGCACATGTTCCTTAACCTACTATATAGTCCACATGGTTTTAATGTAACGTATTTGGCGCGTTGGGGGAAGGGTGTCGGGTCTAGCCCCAGCCCTGGTCACCACCAGAGGCGGGACCATGGGTGGGAGGCTAGCCCCGTGCCCCCACTCTTAACTGTAACTGCCACCATAGAATTTTACCGACGCAGATTGCTATGTGAACGCAACAGGAGGAGGTCACGGTAACCGTCGGAACCAAGTCTTCTAATTGTATACCACCGCCAACCACGCCATATGACCATGCCAGTAGTTAAAATCATTATATGATGTGATTCTCAGTACAAACTATTCCTTGGAGATTTGTTTCCTATCGAAATATCATGCCAAATCTATTATTCTGCAAAACGGTATAAGCATTACACTTTAACAACCTTAACTAGCCTACATAGAGCATAAACACCACACTATTAGGCAGTAACAACTGCTATATATCTTATATTTTTTTGTAAGATCATATAAAATAATGTGTGTTCAATGGGGAGGATTATGTTAATGTCGACTATAAATTAAATATTTCAATGCACAATTTAAGTAAAATATTTCAATAGCATATCTATATAAACACACACACACAAAGAATTAAAGGCAAAAATATTTTTAATGGTTAAATTCATTATATGGTGTGCTTGTCAGTATAAACTAATATTCAGAGATTAACTTCATGTTGAAATACGATGCCAAACTTATTGTTTTGCAAATAGGTATAAACATGAACACCTTAACAACTTTAGCTAGTCTACATATAGCGCAAACACCACACTATTAGGCAATAGAAATTGTTATCTATCTTATATTTTGTTGTAAGATCATATAGAATAGTGCATGTTCAATAAATAAATAAAAGAGGTAAAGAGTTGAGAAAGGTTTACACGAGGAGTTACAATTAAGGTAGAGGAAATATTTTTATCTTATCAAATTCCTAAAGATAAAAATCTTTCCTCAGTGAAGAAAAAGTTGCTTACAAAGTAGATTTATAAAGTGTAAAAACTTAAAGAAAGATTTTTATCTTGAGGAATTTGATTCTTTCTTGACGCATGATAAAATCCAAAGTTAAATAGGTATTTACACTAGAGTATTCAAACCATTTGGAAACTAATATTACCTAAACATTATTATTTAAAATTCATATATATATAAAAGCACATGTAATTATTAGCATTAACACTATCTCTTTCTAATGTTAATTTGCAAATCACTACACATAGTAGTTAATGATGGTCATATATAAGGTGCTTTGACAACTTCATGAACTCATATTGCTAAAAACCCATTAAACATATATTGCTCTAAAGTTATTTATGAATAGCGTTTTACTAATTCTAATCCATATAAATTTAGGCTTGACATTCATTAATACACATCAATTTGAGTTATTTTCTATCCACTTTCACTATCTCATGAACTTTCATTGATGACGGGGCACTAAGCTCAATTTTTATTTTGGGAGGAAAATGGTTCATAATGTTGCAAATGCTGGAATCCAAAAAACACCTTCTCTATCTATTGGTATATCTAAACTTTCGCTAGTAACAAGGCACATAGTTCAACTTCTATGTTAGGAGGCATGTGGTTCATAATGTTGGAATTGTAATTTAGAAATACATTTCTCTATCCATGAAGATATTTACACTAGTTTTGTTTATATTACTTGAATAATTTTTTATAATTTACTTAAAATTAAGGTAAATTATTTATGCATGCTATTGGTATGTGAGTATGTATTTATGCAAATGTGATCAAGATATCCTAAATAAAATCTTGTTAAGACTGTTAAAATCACAATGAAATGCAATTTTTAATATATGAAAATATATCATTTCACTATTGGGTTTGTGTCATTGTGTCAAGCACATGTTTTCATCCATAAAACTTGTACAAGGAATTATTGGGCTCTCCATCGATGGTTATGTGTATTCATATTTTTGGAAAACTAATTTTTATGTTACTTGAAATTGAAAATAATTAGTAGCATAAGACAACATTAGTTGAATATGCATTTATGTGGTGCAAAGGAAAAGTGTTGGAGTTGAATTGCGTTAAGTGTGAGAATTTCAATCGGACATAACTTTTAGACTATGAAAAATGTAATGTTTTGTTACAATTTGACTTTAAAAATGGACACACCACATTATTTTTCTCAAATACAAAAGCCTTTTCGGTTAAAATGCGATTGAATAATAAAACCCTAGGCAAAAACACTCAATGACAAATCACCATTACACAATTCAACCTTATACTTCACACTTCATGACAAATCATCATTACACAATTCAAACCATAGATCTATAAGTAGATGTATTTAAACCTGTATTGATAAACCCACCCTACACAAAGTGGAAATATAAAGATTATTGATAAGTTAAATTTGTCATTGTAAAAAAGTTTATTCAATTATTTTACTGATTTGAAGTGAAAAAATCAATTAATTAATTTTTTTTAAAGATTAAGAGAGAAAATCAACCCTTTAATAAAATGACAGAAAACATAACTAATAATCTTATTAAAATTCCCTAACTAATATATTTGCTGCATTAAAATTTATTAAAAAAACAACCATATCTAACTAATGCGTTTGTTGTACTGAAATTTAATTAAATATATGGCAAACCATATACTTAGTCAAAAGACATTTATTTAAACATAAGGCAAACATCAACATACTTGATACTTAGTCAAGAGAGTCAACATTGGTTAGTACTTTTGCAAGTTATACGAAATGTTAGGTAAGCTCAAGCTCTTTGAAGTGGTCATGAGTAAGTGACTCCAATAAATAAGTTTGACTTGGTGTTAGATTTTACATATATTCTTATGTAGGGTGTGGTGTGACCCTCTTATTGTTTATTTATTTATGGTGTTTCAAAGCTCAACACTAATTAGTAACGATTATGTCTTAGTTTGAACTAAGTCTATGTGAAGCGTAGTCATAGCTTGGACTGTGGTCTAAAGGGTTGAGTCTTTAATAAAACAAATCAAGTAGATGGCTAAAGCCATCCTTGTGTTAACTATGGACATGTTTCACTTTGGGAAGTATAAAGCTCCCAAGTTGATATATAATATTGGTTGGAAAAAATTGTCTAATTTAGTGATCAAACTTCGAAGATTCCATCTTCAATTTAATATTATGATAGTAAGGTCCACCTTATAAAATATTAAAGCCATGTGAAAAATAGTGTAGTTCCCATAATGAGAAGGTTATAAATTATTTATAATAAGAATATACTATTTACAAAATGCATATATAATTACTTTTCAATGTAAATTATATATAAAATTTTGAACTCAAAACTTTATCCACTTGGGATGAGATTTGGCTTAATATGCGGCATATGCCACTCTATTAGTAATTATTGCAATGTGTCATCCCAAAGTTTGAAAGAACAACACAATTTTAGTAGTTTAGGGTAAGCATTTCTATTAGATGAACTATGCAATTTTTTTATAAAAAAAATTAATGCGTTGAATTATGATTTAATAATTAAAAATTAAAACTTCATATATATATATATATATATAATTTTAAGAAATAAACTAAAATACATATTAAATTATTTTGAATGGATTTAAAAATCTCTCCGGTTTGGTATGAATAATAAATTATAATGTACTTATTACCATAAATTTACTATTATTTTTATTCTTTTATATCAAAAATTTTGAAGGTTTATCTTATAAGAACCAAACTTATAGGAAATATATATAAAGTTAGCAAAGTTTTTAACGTAAAAGTTATATTTTTAATAAAACTATTTATGTAAAGATTTTTTATGTGAAAATGAGAGTGTTTCTTTTGAATTAAAAGTTTAGTTATGGTATATTTTTGCAAGAGCAAAATATTTTTATACACAATATATGTATTTGTATTGTATTCTTGATATATAGGAGAAAAAGAAATCAACTTAAAAGTGATTTTTATCTCTTTTTTTTGGTTTAAGAATTAGGCTTATATTTCAAACATTGCCTTATTCATTTGAATAAAATTCATTTGAATAAAATTCATTCTAATTATTAGGACCTTGCTTGATATCATACGTAAAATGTAAATAATGATTTGAATCCATGAGTTGGCTATCCCATATCCTGCAAATACATAGGTCTTCTTGAGTTGCATCATCAAAGAAATCATAGGGATTTTCATGTTTAATGATAAGGTGCATCAAAGTTATTGGATCGGTATGTAACTCGAGCGATCGCATATATCTCGTCCTTCTAAATCCAGCGCAACTCATTTCACGAAAAACTGACGCTGTATGCTCCCAGAAACACATTATGTCCACTTTGTCAAACAAACAATTAAAAAAAAAAGTATGGCAACCCAGTCAGCAGTCCGTATAGCTAATTGGGCATGCCTACATGGCAGGGTAACTGTACAAGTTTCACTGATCAATGGTATTCAGGGTTGAATGAGCTCATGCCAAGTGGCACTTAGTGATTGGTTTGAAATGTCAAGTTTTCATTAGTGGATTTGATGGCCAACCACAGGCTACCACGTGGCCCAGCCGAGGGCCACCCAAATATTGGGTCAGGTCTGAGCAGTAGCAATGAGGGTTGAACTTGTGACCACTGAGCACCAACTCCAAGGCATATTGTCGCACCATTGCACTTGTTCCTTAACCTACTATGGAGTCAACATGGTTGTAATGTAATGTATTTGGCGTGTTGGGGGAAGGGGGTCGAGGTCTAGCCCCAGCCCTGGTCACCATGGGAGGCGGGACCACGGACGGGAGGCTAGCCCCGTGCCCCCGCTCTTAACCATAACTGCCACCATAGAATGTTACCAACTGAGATTTCTATGTGAACGGAACAGGAGGAGGTCACGGTAACCGTCAGAACCAAGTCTTCTAACTGTATACCACTGCCAACCGTGCCATATGACCATGCAAGTAGTTAGCCCTAATCGTCAACGCTTTATATATATACCTCTTCAATGGCCATTTAAAGGCGTTTTAAGGCCCTTCTACAAATCCATCTCCAAGTGTACTAACACAGATCGAAGGTTACCAGAGGCTTAGCCCAAAGTTCTATTAGTGAGCGGTAAGCCTCGAACTATAGTAGATGGAAGCATGGGCTAACTAAAATGGCACAACCATGGATTATTGCTTTTATTAATCTATCTATTCCTAAGCTAAGACCAATTTGTCTAGGATATAAATTGAAATCTTAGACAAATCAAGGCTATCAATGGCCATAGGGTTGGTGAGGCACTCCTTTTGGATCAAAGCCGCAACAAGTAGCTCCTTAATTTCCACAATAACAATTCAAAGTACCCCAGTAGTCATAATGGAAGTTTCCTGCTAACAACCCTCCACTGACACCACAATTTATTTCTTAACCAACATCTAACACAAAAAAGAAAGAAACTCAACCCACTTACAACATTAAGTTGTCTGGTTTCCCTACCTATGTCATTTTCCCTGTAGATTGACAAGATACACAATTAAGATCAGGGAAAATGAGAAAAAACCACACTTCTCCAATTAGATTATAAGATTATACGGAAGAAGTGAAAGGCCTGGTAGGAAAAGACCTTGCCCAAAAGTAGTCTCCAAATACATCACAGACCACTTCCAAACAAATTGAAGAACAACTACAACCAGGGGCTATCTAGATTCCTCCCTGTCCCGGGAGAGGAAATTTAAACAAATCCCTTTACTAGCCTAATTTTAACTTCCTAGGAGTGTGAAAGAATGTGTGTTTCAATATACCACTATTTCAAGCAATAAAATATGTCCCCATATATGCCAATGCTATCCATTAGTTATGCCTAAGGAAGCCTGGTAGGAAGAAGAAGGATCCTCAAACTATCCATGCGGTTAGCCAACTAGCAGATATAATGCTCGATCAAATCTTTACTACCAAGTATACATATACTAGAAGCCCTATTGTTGATGTTCACTGCATGAAACATCCTTTGGAATCCCCCCTCGTCAGCCTCACCTATTGGATATGGGACACTCCTTTATGTCAAGGGAAGATGTTTGGATTGTGGTGGTATTAATGCAGGTCATGTGAATTATTGAGGAAGGATGGCTCACTCGAGGTAGGTGGGTGAGGTGAGTAGTTCTTTTTGCTTCCTATAGTTCTACATTATGACTTTACATATACTAAATTTTAGGTTCATCAAACATACTATCCATCAACAGAGGTGAGAATATAATGGATTTGGCCAAGAGTGGATGCCCCTAGGTGAATGTGACTATATATTATTGGGATAAGGTTGAGATAGCTAAGGTCTAAGATGACTATAACTTAGAGAGTAACAAAGACACAAGCACATGGGGCTCTTAGGATAGGTGCACATCAAGATGATGATAAGGAAGATTTATGGATCAAGAGGCTAGATGAGGGGCCAATAATACAAACTAAGCTTCCTACTAAGATAAACATCACACTAAGCATGAGCCATCCCTAATTGAGGCATTAGTTAGAATTATTAGGGATGAGAGGGTTTATATATATGTGTGTGTGTGTGTGTGTTTAGACCTATATTAAGGGTAGATCTTGGTAGATATAAAAAGTAACTATTTTACTTGAGGAATGGAGGTAGATGTGTACATTGTTAAAGCCACATAAGTGAAACACACACACACACACACACACACACACATATATGTATGTATGTATGTATGTATGTATGCATGTACACACACACACACACACACACACACACACACACATATATAATCATAACCCATATGGTTTTAAATCCAATTTTTAGGCGTTAGAGGGAAAATTAATGCCTCGACAATTTCACCCTGTTTTGGCATAATTGGCACTTTGATAGTGCTTTTTTGGGGCGAAATTGTGGGTTTGGTGCCATATTTTGGGGAAAATGTGGAACGAATAGTGGAGTAACTAGGGGAAGTCATAAATTGATGAGTTTTTGGCAAAATTTGAGGCAGAAAGAGGCTACATACACATTTTTGGGCATTCTGGAGCTAATGGAACATGTTTCATATCTGTTTGAGCATTGTAAACACATGTAATCAGACTTTTGAGCATAATAGAAGAAGGTCAAGCCATTGGAAGCTGGACCAAGAAGATGTAGCCCAGGCGGGGTGAACTCCTTCATCATGTGTTGTTGTGTGACTGTTTTTGGTGATGTTCATGTTTGTTAGATGTTGTTGTTCAATGTTTTGTTTATGTTAATTTGCTCATGAAATTCACATAAAAACACATAAAAAACTCATATTAAACTTGAAATTAACCTCTTAATCCTCAATCACTTTCTTTATATTATGAATTGGATCTTAGCATAAAAAAACTAATATTCCCATTCAAATCAAGTTGGTATCAGAGCACTAGGTTTACTTGTGCAAGGAGGATTTAATTTGTTTTGCAAGTGTTTAAATGTTTGCAAGGTTGATGCTCAAGAGAGGAGAAGGCAAGCTTGTGGGTGTAGGTTCTCTATTTGGAGTGAGCAGAAGGAGGGCACAATTGCCACAAGTTACAACACAAGATTCACCTCTAGTTGTAGTAGAAGCTTCAGTAAGCATGAATCATGAAGGAGGAATTGATAACATGTCAAAGGACAAGAAGGATTTTAGGAAGGCTTTCTTTGACATGACAGAGATGGTGAAGGTCCTCTACGAAGAGAGGAACACAAGGTTGCAGGGTGAAAGCTCCAAGCCTCCAAGAGGATAGGGTTCTCCAAGAGGAGGAGGTAATGGAAATGGTGATAATCCACCATCTACTCCACCATCATCTTGATCCGGATCTTCAGGGAAGACCCCCAAGATTTGAAAAATTGAAATGCCAACAAAATGAGAGAATGCACAGTAAATAAAACCACAAAGAATTTTTTTATTAAAACAAAGAATAATTGTAGAAGCTACATTGTGGTGGACAAACTTTCCTTTTACAAGATGCGACTTGTTACTTATAGCATTTTTTAGTTACAATACCACAGGTAAATTCCATGGGTGGGTAAATACCATGGGTGAATGAATACTATGGGTGAATGAATACCATGGGCATATGTCACTTACAATACCATGGGTGGATGCCAGTTACAATATCATGGGTAAATTTCATGTGTGATGAATACCATGGGTAAATTCCATGTGTGATGAATATTGTGGGTGGCTACATACCATGGATGAATTTCAGTTACAACACCATGGGAAGATAAATACTATGGGTGGATCAATACCATGGGTGTAGGCCACTTTCCATTCAGATCACATCCTCACCACCATCTTCACCTTCATCTTCATCCTCTTCCACTACTACAACCCTTACACATACTCATCAACCTACCTCAAAAGGAATTGGTAAAAAAACCCTTGTTAAAACTTGATATTAAATTTGAGCTACCTATGTATAATGGTGAAGTGAATGCAAAGAAGCTTGGAAATTGGGTTTGCTAGTTGGAGGTCTATTGTAGAATTTAAACCTTCAAGATGATGATACAAAGATTCAGCTAGCTTCCTTGAGACCAGAGGGTGCAACACTAGTATGGTGGGAAGCCAAGACACAAGATGAGATAAAGAAAAATGGTAAGATCTCACTCTATTGGTATAATTTCATTGCTGTAATTAAAAGAAAATTTTACCCTCTAGAATATATGCAAAAATCCATCATGAATTGGCAGAACTTCAGACAACTTAAGGGTCAAAGTGTACAATATTACACCAAGAATTTAGAAAAAGAGCTCTTATGTTAGGTGTTGATTTGCATTCATAATACACATTGCTAAAATACATAAGGGGTTTACATATCTACCTAAGGCATACTATCCTTATGTTCAATCCCACTAGCCTAAATGAGGTTTGTGTTCAAGCCACCCACCTTGAGGTAAGAGGGAAAAATATTCTAGAAGAGGGTAAAAAGAAGCTATTTAAGGGTGGAGAGAAAGGAAAGGGTTTCAAAGGAAAGAGAAAGAAAAATGCATTCGTTAAAAATAAAGAGATAAAATTACATGCAAACATTGTTTCAAAGAGGGTCATGATGAAGGCCACTGTTGGAAGCTTCATCCACAGATGAGGCCCAAGAAAGTCAACAAAAAGGAAAAAAAAACAACTACAACCACTCAACAGGATTTGGGATTCGACTCGGGTGATGAAACTAAAATTATAGCCATGGGCATTAAGGGAAAAGAATCCATTGATAGCACTAGTTCATCAAATTGTCACACTAGTACTCCAAATGAAGAAACAAGAATTGAATTATTTCATGTGAGGGTTATTTCAAAACATACAATAATCGACACACTATTTGATAGTGGGTCTTAAGCTAGTTTGATATCTGAAGACTTAGATAAGAAACTTAGTCTTGAAACCATTCCTCCTCACAAACCATATCCATTGGGTTGGATATGCAAGAACAAAAATTTATAGGTTACAAGAAAGTGTATTCTTCAGTTTTCAATCACAACAAACTTCATTGACGAAGTTGAATTAGATGTTATACCGCTTGATATTTCAGGAATTGTTTTGGGTAGTCCGTACCTCTATTATATGAAAGCCATCTTATATCGCCATGAAAACAAGTACCACTTGTTAAAAAATGGTGTGGAGTATATTGTGAGAGCTCATCGCAAGAAACTAAAATCTTTCAATAGTTAATGTAGGGAAAGTGAAAAGACTAGTGAATTCAAGCAATAATTTTTTTCTTATTATGATTAAACTAAAGAATGATGTTGATTATGAAGCATTTCAAGGCCGTGATCCAAAGTTGAAATCTAATTTGATTGAAGTGGTTAATCAAAATAATGAGACGTTTCAGGAGCCAAGGGGGTTACCTTCCAAGAGAGGAATTCAACATGAAATACAATTGCAACAAGATTGTCATTTTCCTAACATTGGCATGTATAGGATGTCGGTGATGGAGAGTGCTGAAATAAAAAAGAAAATCCAAGAGTTGTTGGACATAGGGATCATCTGACCTAGTACTTCGCCATGCACATGTGCATATATTTCCGTGCATTGAATAATATTATGGTAAAGAAACATTATCGAATTCCTAGAATAGATGATTTACTTGATCAATTGAAAGATGCAAAGTATTTTACTAAGTTGGACTTTAGGAGTGGATACCATCAAATTAGAATTGTTGAAGGTGACATTTGGAAGATGACATTCAAAACAGAGAAAGGTTTGTTTGAATGGCTTGTTATGCCTTTTGGTTTATGTAATGCTCCAACTACCTTCATGCATGTGATGTTTAAGGCCATTTCTTGATGATATTGTCATTTTCTACTTAGATGATATCTTAATTTTCAGTAAATCATTTGATGAACATGTCATGGATGTAAGAAAAGTACTTGATGTCTTAAGGAAAGAACAATTGTTTTTGAAGATGTCAAAATGTGAGTTTGGTAAAACTTCTTTGGTGTACTTGAGGCATATTGTTGGAGGAGGTGAGTTGAGGATAGACCCCTCTAAGGTTGCAGTCATTGTGAATTGGTCAACACCCAATAAAGTCACTTAGGTAAGAAGTTTTTTTGGAGAAGCCCAATATTAGAGGAATTTTATTGCTAACTTCTCTTTTATCGCATCTCCTTTGCATGCATTTACTAGTGTGAAAAAGGTCTTTCAATGGGGAGGAAAGCAGCAAAAAGAATTTGATGCTTTGAAAGAGAAGATCAGTTCAGCCCCATTACTTGCATTACTGAACATGAGACAGCCCTTTGAGATTCAAACTGATGCAAGCGGCTATGCCATGGGCACAGTCCTTATGCAACATGGTAAGCCCATTTCATTTCATTCATAAGCTTTCAATGGTGCAATGATTAACTATCTTACTTATGACAAGGAGCTTTATGTGTTGGTTCAAAGTGTGAAAAAGTGAAAACACTACTTGATAGGAAAGGAAACCATAATACACACCGACCACCAACCATTGCAATACTTGCAATCACAAACTAAGTTGCAATAGTCAAGGCACTTTCGATGGATGGGCTTCTTACAAAAATTTCACTTGGTCATCAGGTATAAGAAAGGTATTTACAACAAGGTTGCTAATATGCTTTCTAGGCCTATTATTAGTGCAACTAATTTACTCAAGCATAATTTTGTTTTGTATGAAAGTTATATTGAGCAATATGCATGTGATAATGACTTTCAAGATGTTTGTGCAAGATTGAGTCAAGGAAACCAAGTAGAGGAATTGGATTACCATGTACATAATAACTTGTTGTATCATTTGGGAAAGCTTTGTATTCCACAAGGGGGGGAGAGTGAATGTCATAAGGGAAGCACACACTTCTCTAATTGTTGGAAATTTATGTGTAAGAAAAAACGTTGCACATCTTCAGAGATATTGTTATTGGCCTCGCATGCTTGAAATTGTGTCACGTTTCATTAAAGGCTTTTCATTATGTGCAGTTAGTAAACCTATAAATAGGAAGTTAGGATTGTACATACCACTTCATGTACCTTCACGTCCATGTGAGAGTGTTTCTACAGATTTTGTAGGAGGTCTTCCTTTGTCAAAAATAGGCCATGATTATTTGTATGTAGTTGTGGATAGGTTCAACAAGATGTGTATATTAATGCCATGTAAAAATCAAATTACAGCTAAACAAGCAACTCACTTATTCTTTCAACATGTTTGGGTTTATTTTGGTTTTCCCACATCCATTGTTAGTGATCAATATTCTCGATTTGTTGTGAATTTTTGGTCAAGTTTGTGGGACTTGATGGACACCAAGTTGAAGAAGAGTACAACCTTTCATTCACAAATAGATGATCAAACTTGTTAGCGCAAGGAGTCACTCGTTTACAGCAAAGGAGTAAGCCTTAAACATCATAGTTCATTTCAAAGCAAAAGATTTTGGATGGTGGGATGGCTTCTTAAAGAGTTTGAAATGATTTCAATTCTTTTAGACCTTCATACATTTGGAAAGCTGTGGCAAGTATAAATTGTATGGACAAGTTTGTAGTATAGGGGAGAATATTGTGACAGATAGTTGGTACTCATTCTAAGAAACAAACATATCCTAAATCAGTCACACAACTATAAGAGTGGCCTTTTACATAAACTTTGTATTATGTAAAGGAAACAACATTTAGAAAACATAAAACATGCATAAAGAATCTCATAAATTCTTCCTGAAACCTTCACTAGCATGCTCTACACAACATATATATGATTTTCAGAAACTGAACAATAGATAATTAGCTATTAGATCCTCTTATAGTGCTCTTACTCCTACTTTCTAGCTGCTACAACTCATAAATTAGATGAATAAAACAACAATACATTCGATAGTCCTTGAAGCACAAAGTCCTCGAGCATGAAGTACAAAAAGGAATTTTCTTTATTATGAAAAATTCTTCAGGTCGACCAAAATCTAACCTTGAAATGATATTTATAGAGAGAGTCTCCAACTCCATCTCACCTAAAAACAAGGATCCACTCTTCCTCTCATTACGTAGGATTTATAACATATTAAAGACATATCCTATCGAAATGTAACTAACATGACAGATGTAGATAGGAAGAAAAATACTATTCGAACTATGATGCTGAGTGTGCTAGAAACCTGCCTACTTTTCTACTGATCTATCTCTCCATGATCTTGGTTCTTTAAAACCCATGTAGCTTCATTAAATGTGTCATTTAACAACCTCAAACCACTTATCAACCATTACTTGACATGTCCATATCATTAGGTGTCCTTATCATCCTTGGAATAGCTCAAAAATTCTGGTGACAATTGTAAAAAATCATTAAAAATAGATGCCACTGGAACTTTCGGTAAAAACCTGTAACTGCGCAACAAAATGTAATGCTAATGGAAGCTCCGGTAGCGCTATGTTTCCTTTTCAAAAATGCACAACAAGATATTTGAAAAGTTTTGTGTAGATTAAAACATTTTGAAAATTTAGCTATTCCAAAATATAACTAATACACAAAATGATAATTCATTGGGACATCCTTTTACCTCTCCTCTATATGAGCTGTAATTTTTGTAAGCTTGTCTAAACCTATTTCACTGTCAATTGTTGATTGTGACCTTGTAGTCCTAGTGGCTGTCTCTTTTGAAATTCCCTTTTTCTCTTCTAAGCTCTTCTAGATCTTTCTTCCCTTGGAGGTTCCTGTTTGTTGGCCCGAAGGAGCTTTACCCTTTTCTTTCCTCTTGAACCCACTAGATTCTAGAATTGAAGGAGTTACAATATGTAACCCTTCAGATTGCCTCTCCACATCTATAACTTCTTTCATCAAGCTTGGGTTATGTAGGGCTTTGGATCTCAACTTGAATTTGTTGTTATCTCTTGTTTGTCTTTTCCTGATGCTAACAACATATCTTGCATCCTTCAGGAGCTCCTCATCTGATTTGTTGGGCTGATAATACTTCTGAAACATAGGTTGAATGTTTGCTACTAGAAATTCCGGCAACACATGTTCTATTGATTTATCTGCAACTGCAGTCTTTCATTTCTATGCTCTGGCATATAAATTGGGAAAAGGAGAAACATGAGGCACAATCTTCATTGATTTGGGCTTGCTAATAGATGAACCTTCTCCTTTTTCCAACTTCTCTTTAACTTTGGTTGGGGAAGTCTTTTCCTTTTCCTTTTTGTCCTTAGCCTTCTTGTAGTTATTTACCTTCTTTTGATTTTCTTTTAGTCCTTTTATCAACTGATGAAGTAGTTGGTTTATGACTTTCTTCCTTCTACTCAGCAGGTTGAGAATGTTGCTGTGAGTTCGGAGGTTTCTGAGCAGAACTGTTTTGTGTAGGTACAGATTGATCTGCCCTATAAAATAGGAAATGCTCCCAAGACTGGTTTCTTATTTTCAGTTCTTCAATGATCAACACCTAGATAAGAGCTTGATGGTAGATGCTATAATCTGAAGCTGCTGCATGGGTTTGTATTCCAGCTGACATCTTAGTCAAAATTTTCAGCAGGAAGAAAGGTAGAATGAGAGTCTTCATACCTGCAAGGTGAAACAAAAACCTCATGTGATACAGAAATCCAATAGTATACCTCCTCTCATATGTAAGATGGATCTTAATGAACTTGACAGTTTCAACCCATTCATCCTCGAGATAACTACTAGAAATCCCTTTAGCCCATTTAGGGTCTCTGTATTCATCCTTGATGAAGTTGTTCATGTATCCTCTAGTAATAACTTAGTTTTTTAACCATTTCTCTCCTTCCTATGGGAGGTGGAAAGCTTCAACAATGGATTTTGTTGATACCTGCAATTTGAGGCCATAAACATTTGCTTCTTGTCCATCGAATGAGAGGGAAAATTCTTTGTCTACTCCTAGATGAGAGCTTCCTAACCTTGAGAAAAATGGGTACCACCCAGCCTGTACAAAAAACATCCTCACATTCGGTTTGGAATCTATTAAATCAACCCCTTGAGGTTCAATACACTTAAGTTTTCCTCCTTTAGTCATCTGAGCAATAATGAAGGCTGTCTGCCAGATAAGAAAGGTGTCAAGTTTAGAAAAACTTAATTAACAGGTGTTGTTGATTCCTCAATGTAAACTATCTAAAAACTCAGTCTCCTCTTCAAGCTGCTCACTAGAACTTCTTATTTACCAACATCCAAATTTGAAAATTGATTTCTTTCCTTTTCCTTCAGTGATTTTAAGTGATATGTTGGTTCATTTTTCCATGTAAAAGATATTTTCATAATGGGAAGTATCTAGAACCGTATACCACACCTCGTGATAATCAGAATTATCTTTTAGTTGCTTGCTTGGTTTCAAATTCTCTGCAACAGGTGGCTGGAGCTGAACCATGTTTGAGTTGGTAGTCACCTCCATCGCATTCTTTATGGAAGGCCTAAAGTTTAGGCAGTGCTCATGCATGATTAACCAATCGGTCACCACATTAAATCATAGATCCATGATTAATTTTGATAATAAATATGTACCTTTGACATTTGGGCACAACAACTTGGGCTGACAGACGGAACAAACAATGGTTGGTCTTCATAACTACACATTGACACCTAACTCTTCAACGTATGACCACTAATAACTCAGCATCATTCAAACTGATAACCTTTCCTATCACGTGACATGGCTCATGATTAAAAAGATTTAAACCTTAGTTGATATCGGGAAGATGTGGTTATTTAAAAAGCGAGTGCGCTTTTTATTTTCATTTTAAATAGGGGAAGTTACCAAAATTTCTGGTAGCATCAGGTAAAGGAAAAACATGCATAAAACATAGTTAAAATATATTGTCCGACAGTGTTAAGACATATGCTACCGAAACTTCTGGCAGCGTTCTATTTTTTTTTTTTTTAATTTACAATATTTTAATCCTAAAAGTAAAATGATTTAAAACATGCTCATGACTAAGCATAGAACTGTGCTGACATTGGCTCCACAGGAGACAGAGATCTCCCTATGAGGCTCTAAGAATATTTTGCAGTTTCAGTGCCTTTTCATTGGGTTATGGAGTCTTATTATGAAACACACCAGTATTTATAGTCAATTTAGGCCACCAACAGCCTTAGTAAAAGAATTTTTTGAGGAAGCTCCCATTCAATAGGCCTCCAAATAGTTTTGTCCCATCAAGATGTTGCAAATAAAAAGTATTGTTCTACAAAATATTGGAGATTCTGAAAGGACCAAGCCATAAAGCATCAAATTTGGAATGATTACCTGGGTCTTGATGCTGTGCATCCCATTTCAACACTAGATCTCCAATCTGAAAATCTTCTTTTTTAGTCCCTTTATCAAAGACTTTATTTACAACTTGCTGATATTTTCTTACCAAACCATATTATTGTTCTCTCTTTTACTGCACTTCTATGATATTATAAATTCTTCTGGTCATGTCATTTGGTTCAGCTTCATAATCTTGGAGAAATTTAGCTTTAGGAATGGCTAATTGGACTGGAAAAACAACCTCAATTCCACAAACCATTTGAAAGGGTGATGTATTAATAGATTTTTTTATTGTCACCCTATCAGCCCATAAAGAAAATTTCAATTTAGAGTCCCAGGCTTTCTTGTTTTACTCCAATAGCTTGGTGATGATTCTTACCAAAATTTTGTTAGATGATTAAGCCAAACCATTCCCGTGTGGATATCAAGTTGTAGAGTGAGTAAGTTGAATACCATAATCTTCACAGAAATTTACCAATGGTGTAGCTTTAAAAGCAATTGCATTCTCTGCTACTAGCCTTGATGGACATCCAAATCTGGTTATGATTCCCTCCAGAAAGTTAATGATGACTTTATGAGTAGCATTCCTGGTAGGTATTGCTTCAATCCACTTGGTGAAGTAATCAGTTGCAACAAAAATCCAACGATGTTGTCCACTTTAAGGTGGATGAATTTATCCAATTAAATCCAATCCCCATTGCTAGAAAGGTGCAGACAAAACTATGGGCTTGAGAGGCAAAGACTTAAAATGTTTTTTACCAGTGAGCTTCTGACTTTTTTCACATGCTCTCACCTCAGCACATACATCAGAAAATAAGCTAGGCCAAAAATAACCAGCTCTCAGTATTTTGTATGTAGTAGTTCTACAAGAATGATGACCTCCACAAACACTACTATGCATATCAAACATAACCTTCTTAGACTCATCTGGGTCAATGCACCTAAAAAACACTCCCGTTGGATCTTTCCAATATAAACAATTATCCTTGATGCAAAATTTAATGGTTTTCAACTTCAAATATCTCACTCTACTTTTATCAAAATTTAGAGGAGGTTTAAAATGATGCAGAAAATAAATGATACCCTTATACCTATTGCACTCAACAAGCTTTGCATCTACTGCCATGCTATTAATAGGTTCTGAATTTTTCCCTTCTAGATTGTCATCCATGAAATTCAAGCCCAAAACTCTAATTCAGCTAGTATTTTGGCTAATCCTTGCCTTTAATTAGCTTGGTAGGCTTTATCTCTAAATCAAATTCAAGAACTTTAGTGACCCACTTACTTCTTTTTCCATAAATACCAGGCTAAACTAATATTTATCTAACAACAAATCAAGGTACATAGGAAATAATTTGAGCATGCAGAATATAAACTGTAAAAGCCTTCAAAGCTTTAACTAATTCATAGGCATGCTTTTCCAACATTTCATACTTCAATTTTGCATCTCTAAGGGCTCTGCTGAAAAAATTATATGGGGGCTTCCTTATTTTCTGCATCATTTTGTAATAAAACAACAACAATATTATCTTAAGAGGAAAATGAATGAGAGGCATGAATATAGAAATCATAATACATTCGAACATTTGTAAACATGAGAGGCAACAATGCTAAAACACATTACTATAGGAATCCCACCAAAATAGCTGCAACTCTGTCTATTAGTTCCTGCCAAAATGACTGATTACACTAGTGTTCAACGACCAGTTACACGATATCCAACCCTTGCAATGACAAAGGAAATGAAAGATATAGACCAAAAACTTCTTCTCCCACTCTCAGGGGTCGAATCCATGAATTGAGGAGTTGATCCCCAAAGTCTTCAACTGGAATCCTAATGACTAGGGAGGTCAACAAACTCATCCCTCTCTTTGATGAAACTGATTCACTTGACCCAAAATTACATATTTACTTGATGTATCTACCTCTAGTAACTATACATGACATAATTAAATTTACTTTTTACATTTACATCAGTAAATATCCTTGGAATCCATCATTGAACTGATAAAATTTGAAAATTCTGAAGAAATCAGTCAACTGTAAAAAGCGCAACGTGCTTGAGAAAAGCGCAACGTGCTTGAGAAAAGCACAACGTGCCTGGTAAAAAGTGCAGGGTGGGCCTTCAAACTGAATTTTGAGTGCCTTCCTGACGTCCAAATGGGGCCAAAGATGTTACACCATTTTTTGGTCATCTAACCTATTATCATTAGATGGACCCAAGTACACCATGTAAGATCAATTTTACCCTAAGTAAAATTTCTATCACTATGTGAAATAACTTAGTAAAACACCTTTATTAAGTTGTTTATGGTCTAAACAGGAAACCCTAAAAGGAAATAATAAACAAATATATATATTTGTTTATATTTCCTCAAGGAATAATTAGTTAAACATCAATTTAATTATTATTCCTGGTCATATTTAACCCAAAACAAGGAAATCAATTAAATAAATCCTTATTTATTTGATTATTTCATAGGAATAAGTTATTTAATCCTTATTTAAATAATATTCCTAGTTAAATTTGACGAAATCATTTATAAATAATTAAATAAATCATTATTTACTTAATTATATTTCCACCATTTCCTTAAAATAATAAATAAAGGAATTGACCCAAGTCAAAAATCATTTTCCCTCCAACAAATATAATAAAATATTCCTAAAGGGTGGTTCTAGAATTTGATTAATAATATTTTATTCATGCACCAAGTTCTAGATCACCCTAATATTTTGTTATAAATAGAAGGGTTTTCCCCATTCATTAGTCACCTTTCATTGCATTAGATCACTCTGGATCTATACACTTGGTCACATTTTCCATTTTTTCCTTGTGAGCTCCCATTGAGTTCTATGTTTGTTTGGGTTTTCTACACCAACAAGAGAGAGGAATTTTAGATCTGAAATGCTGAGGACTTTCAAGAACCCATCCCATTAAGGAGAACCAGAAAACACCTTTCTTGTTTTCCTCTCAGGTGCCCCCTTTTTTAATATAATTTTTTTTTTCAAATACATCGTTCTTGTCTTGTCTATTGGATGCATGGAGCTATATTTTATTATTGCTTAATTTCGTTTATGCTTAGATCTGGATGTGTGCAGCATTATTTGGATCAACTAATTGCAGACTTAAAGATATTGGCAACCATAATTGATGTTAGGGCTATTTGTTATGCATAGCTAAAGTGATATTTTACGACGAAAGATTCATGCTAACAAAAGATGTCTCATTGAAAATCTCTTCCAGTATAGTTGTCAAAAATGTGCTTAAGATTTGAAAATGATGTAGTGAAGCTCCTAAAAAATGCAATCTCCCAAGATTGGTCAAAAAGTGCAACATGAGGCTGAGAAAGGAGGCAGAAGGTGTTTTTTGGGAGGTTTTTGGCCTTTTCCACTTGTCAAAAGCTCAGTTTTTGGTGTGCCAGTAGTCAAAAGTTGATGTAGAAATCATTATCTATCCATATATGCAGATTTTTTTCTCATTTAAAGGCCTCCAAAAAAAGCACAACATGGCCCACGCTGCGCTTTTTGCAGGCTGATTGTGCAAAAAGTTTGCTAAATTTTATCAAAATTCTCAGAAAAACACAAAAATTGCCCAAAAATATTCAAAATTGTTGGATTAAGTGTTGCTGAAGTATCTCAAGCTACCAAGGAGGCATCAACAAGTAACTCAAGTTTTCCCTTCTCCTTTTGGCTGATTAGGGTTTCCTTGAGTTTGTCCTTCAATTGCTTGATCCTGATATTACAAATCTTGTTTATGGTATTGTAACGGTCAACCATGTGCCTCAACATCTGATTATCCTTGTTGGCCTTATGAAGGAGCTTCTAAAGGTGTATGTTCACTCTATCAAGCCAAACTTCTTTGTCATCATTGATTTCTCTTGCAATTCTCTCCTTAAAGACGAGTTCTTCTGCCTTATGTTTTTCCTACTCTAATGCTTTTTTAAGACCTCTGGTCTTTGGTCTCTTCTTGGTGGTTTGGGCCTCATCATGATCAAAATTATCAGGTGCCATCACTGTTTTTCCTTTGGTATCTTGCCTCTTGGCCTTCAACAACTCCAATTCCAAGAGTACTTGTTTGTCACTCAACTGCTTGTTTTCTTGCTCAAGGAAGGAAATGATGAATTTTTCTCTTGCCAAAGTATCCTGCAACTCTCGAATTGTGGCATATTTCTCTTTGATGACCAGGTTTGAGGTTTGATGATCATCTTGGACATCCAAGTCCACCAGGTTAAACTCTTTTTCTTCCTCATGATGAAGGTCTTCCTTCTCTTGAACAACTGCCTCATGCTGCTTTTGATATCCCTGTTTTGATGATGTAGAAGGCAAGGCCCCTTCCACAATTTGTGGAGCAAAAACTTTCCTATGTCGTCTCTAGTATTTTTTGACCTCTTTGTCCTCTTTGGTTTTCTTCACTATAGCCCTGCTAGATAACCTATTTTTCTTATGAGAAATTGATGCTGGTGGTGGAATAGGTCTAGCAAGTTGATTTGGTGGTGTGGTGAAGACATTTTCCTCAATGAAAATCTCCCATGCAATGTTAAATTGTTTGAGGTGGTGAAGGAAAATGATTTTAATGAGAGAATGATGGAAGAGGATGTTCATTTGAAGCTCATATTTTCTGTTCTACACTACGTAATCCATCTTATTAATGCTTTTGTATAAATAGTAGGGAAGGTTGAGCAATTTCACCCTAGTGAAATGCATGAGCAACTTGATGTGATAGTTGTACAACCTGGAGAATCTATCCTCACAAGTAAAATATTTCATGATGATCTTCATCATGGGAGAAAACCTGTTAAGAAATTGACCAAAAGTAAAAATATTCTTGATGTTATCTTTATATGGTGTTTTGAGGTAAGATTCATACAACTAGGCATCCAAATCTTTAGTTTTGAACCATTTTTAACCTAAATTGGGAATTCATGTTTTTGCTGCAACGATGTTTGTAGAAATGGTGAATGTCACCCCTGCAATAGTCACTTGGTCTTTTTGTAGGTTGTTGATGAAAATCCTGGTCAAAGTAGGATGGCTCTACACTCTTTGAACCATTTCATAAAACTCAAAACGACCTACATGCTGGAAACATTTCACTGCTAAGGGTTATGCCATCAATTCCCTAATGTCTGATGGCTCTAGTCTCAAGATTCTCCCTCCTTTATTGTATGTCTTCTTCTCTTCTTTCATGGTGTTTATTTCCTCTTCCATGATGTTTCTCTCCTCTTCCATTATGTTCAATTTTTTCTAGAAACCCTAGGGAAGAAGGGGAAGGGAAAGGGAGTAGGATTGTAGGTTTAGGGGGTTGGGATAAGTGAGGGAAAATTTGAGGAAGTGTGTAAGGGAGTTAGGAAGCTTAGGGAAGATATGGGGGGTTGAAATGATAAGGGAAATAGGGTAGGAAATTCAAATACAGGGAGTTAGTCTAGCTGCTTAGAAAAGCGCATCGTAGGGGTAGGGTTTTAGGAAATATAGCTTGGGAATGGGAAATGAGGGGATGTAAGGGTAGTAGGGAGTGAACTGGAGTGTGAGGAGGGTAAATGGATGTAGGGAAAAGAAAATTAAGCTTACAAACAAAAAACTAGGGTTTAATTATATAGAACATGACTTGGAGAGTAAAGGAGGGTTTGCACCATAAAATTAAGGCAATTAGCTAAAAGGAGGGGTTATGAGGATGTGACTACTTGTAAATGAGCGTAGAAACCCTAGTTTTCTGTTCAAAACCCTTGGAGACAAGCTTTGAGACCATGGCTCTCCTCTGCAAAAAGCACAATGAGCTAAAGAAAGGCGCAGCGAAGCCATGCAAAAAGCGCAATGTGATTTTGAAAAACATAGCATGGCCTCTGAAAAAGCATAGCACCTTTGGAAAAAGCACAGCGAAGGACCCATAAACTCAGTTTTTTGAGGAAAAAATGATTTTTTTCTTGGATAGGCTGAGAGCTCGATGCTTGAGAATGCTAATGAATGACTCTTTAGTATTTACATGGTTTTTTTATCTTTAACTTTTGAATTTGATCTTTGAACTTCATCTTTTGATGGCTTAGGAACACTGAATGGATTTTTGGAACTTTGCTCACTTACTGATGGAACTTTGAGTGTTGCAGCTACTTGGAAATATGAGAAATTATTACAAATTAGGAACATAAAATTACATTTTCTTTGAAATCAAATTTACAAATCAAATTTACCGATGAAATTTCTGTATTGTCACTCGTTCATTTGCTAGACTATATGCATGAAATGGTGATTTGATGACCTTGGAAACCCTAAGACCTAATGGGGACTTTGGATGAATTAAACCATGATGAAAATGAATGAAATGATGGTTACAACTCATGATTGATGGTACACTTAGCTGAGAGGTGAAATGAGCCAGCAAGTTATAAAATTTTGAAAGGAGTGAAATCAGACCTAGATATACATCCAGTGACCAAATTTTTGCATGGTGACCTAATGGAATGACAAAAATTTAAAAATGGTACCCTAATATGGCATGATAAGAGTCTATTTGATCACTGGTGGTAGGATGAAAAAACTGACACTAACATTCCCTATAAACCCTAACCCATTTTTGCCAATTTGGGCAGTTTTCCTAGCTAGGACCGTGTTTGAATTTCCTATCCCATTTCACTCACTCATTTCTCTCCATTTCACTTCCTAAAGATACCTAAGACCCCTACCCATCTCCCTAAATTTTCCTACTCCCATCTCCCTTCCATAACTCCCTCATTTTATCCCTTTATTTCTTTTCCTTGTTTTTCCCTCCTATTATCTAGGGTTTCATCATGGAAGTTGATTCATAAACATTAGAGAAAAGAAAATATAAGTTGATTCATCACCATGAGGTTTGACCCCTCCAACTGCAATGAAATGACTTCCTCACCATTCATCAAAAAGTGATTTGAGGATGTCAGTTGTTTAGGGTTTTGTCAAAGAGTGGAAGAGGTAGGTTTTCATGAGTAGCTCACATATATGTTTGACACCACTTTGAAAGGAGAAAAGGACACCATTGCAAGCTTTGATTTCATATTTTCAATAGATGTTATATCTCATGCTACAAGAATACAAAATCATGGTGAGTATTGGATCAAATGCATGAACCTAGGCCTTGAGGAGTACAAACTCTACTTGAAATCACAATACAAAGGAGCTCATTCACATGTTTTCCCATTCAGATATTTGTTGGAGAGATATGCAACATTGATGAAGTTTGTCATGAAATTTTTCACATGTGAGGGCAAGTTTTCAAGATTGTATCAATACTACATAAGACTGCTCATGCACTTCATAGCTAGTAAGTCTCTCAATTTATGTAATTTCTTATATAGGAGTGTGATTAAGATGTCTGAAGAGGTGAAAGTGAAAGGCAGAGAGAATTATCCTGTTCTTTTCCAACATAGTTTGGTGAAGGTCATAATTCTCCATCAGTTGGAAGAAAAGAACATGACATGGGATTCCTTCATTGAGGCAGCTCTGCAAACTACTACACCAAACCAGCAACAAAACATGTCACTTACCATGTAGGAGGTTGGTTCATCAAGCAAGGTGGAAATTCAATTACCTAAAGAATCAATGACAAAGAGACCTAGGAATGAGGTCAATCATACATATTAGAGAGGCAACAGGCTTGTTTTTTCTGCTCAAATTGAGGAAGGGGCCAATCCTACACCAACAGAGAAGGGAATGTCAGTACAACATGAGACATCCATGCATGATGAGGAAGAGCATGAGTTTGACCTAGTAGACTTGGAGGCTAGTGATGAGCCTAAAAAACTAGAGACGGTTATCAAAGACAAGGATGCATAGATTAAAGAGATCCAATACATCTTGGCAAGGGAAAACTTCATCATTTCCTTCTTAGAGCAAGAAAACCAACAACTGAAGGCAAAACAATTGTCCTTGGAAAAAATTCAGTTTGAGGGAAGCAAGCACAATGAGAAAGGAAAATCTGTGGCTGAAATAGATGAGCATTATGAGTATGATGAGTAAGAACAACAGGTAAGAAGAAATATTCCAAGAACCATGGGTCTCAAAAGAGCATTGTAGAAGGAAAAAGAACAAAACCCTACAGATGAAGAGCTCAGTTTTGAAGACATGATTGCTAATGAAATAAATGAGAACAGGGAGTTTTGGCTTGAGAAAGTCAACATCCACTTGGATAATCTCCTTTACAAGGCCAAAAAAGATGACAAGATACATAAGCACATGGTTGATCATTACTATGCCCTAAATCAAATTTGTAATGTCAAGGTGAAGTAACTACAAGCCAAACTAAAGGAAACCCTAATCATCCATGAGGAGAAGGGTCAGTTGGATTTACTTGTTTATGCATCCATGATTGCATAAAACACCTAATTTGGCACTTTTGGACCAATTTTGAGAAGATTTGGAGCATTTTTTTTTATTTTGATGAACTTTGGTGCAATTTTGAAAAATTCAGAAATTTGACTAGGTCCAGAAGCGCAGCGAGCTCACGCTGTGCTTCTTCCTCATGCATCCAAATGGAAAATAGTTTACATTTATAGAAATATAATGGCCTCCTCTCAAAACCTATTTTATCATATTGTTTATTCAAGGCTCAAATTTTGAGAAAAATGCAAAAAGGGGGTCAAAAATCAACATTCTACCCCTCTTTTTTACTTTCCCTGCGCACAGGGAGACAACTTGGGAAAATGGCTATATCTTAGTAAAAAATGGGTCATTTTGCATGCATAAATACTCCAAAGACATTCACACTCTCCCAAATTTCCAGAAAATTTCCCAGATTTCAATTTGGACTTCATCAAGGCACCTAAAAATGGCCTCAGCTGTGCTTTTGCAATTTTCTGATAATTTTGATGAATTTTCACTGTGTATTTTTTTGCAGTTTTCAGTTTGAATTTTGTAAAAGTCAAAAGGTAAAGGTAAAGGTAAATCAATGTAAGGGGTTAAAGTAAATTTTAAATGGGTAATATAGGGTTACTTAGGTGTCTTATCCTCCATTTAATGCTTTGAGGAAATGTCTCATGATGGTTAGGAAAAGGAGGATTTGGTTGAGTAACCTCGCTAGTGTGTAGCAGACTCTGGATAGATGCATGTATTTGGATTTTATTGTTGGAAATTAGACCTCCAAGTGATGATTTAGACCTCGGTGGCTATATGGGGTAGTTTGTAATCAATTTCAAAGGTTGGATGTTGTGGAATTGAACCTTGGATACTAGTGTACAAGTAAATTTGGAAGGAAGTAATAGATAGAATTTGCAGCTATCGTAGTGGGATTCATGTGGTATGTGCTTTAGTAGTATTTTTCCTTTTGTGATCATATTTTTGAATTTATTGTACCTTAAATTTCCATTTCCATGCTACATGTGTTTGCTTTCTAAGACGATAAACAAAATTCATTGATTTAATGCTCTGTTTTGGAGAAGCTTTCACATTTTTGTTCTTATTCTTCTGATATAAATGAATTAATGAGATTCATGCTTGTTTTGAAACCCTATTAAACTACCCTATACACAAATATACCTTTAAAGTGCTAAAGTGTGTGCCTACCTTGCCTCGTTACATCTTTGCAAATCTGATTTTCAGATCCCTGACCTAGTCCTCCTAGACCTAAACCACCATCTAGCACAAAACCATCAAATATACCAAACCATGATCTAAACATATATAGCCTAATATCCTTTATAATCCATTTAATTGGTTGTGATCTCATTGAGAGAGCCCTCTCAACCTAGTAGGGCTAGCTACTAGGTCAAAGTGGTATGTGGTTACCTTTGCTAGTCTCCTTTTCAGCCTTCAGAGAACTGGTGGAGTGCTAACATCTTGGCGCTGCTGCTGGGGAACGAAGTGACAAATATTCCATAGGTGTAATATAAATTTTCATCAAATTATAGGCCTATGGGTGATAGGCCCTAGTGTTTGTGAAGGCTGATTCAAAAAATTGCAGAGAACCGAGTTGCGGAAACAAAGAAAATTCTCGCTTCGAGAATATACACAAGATTGAAACCTTGATCCTCAACCAACTTCTCTAGTTGAAGATCCAGATAAAATCATCTGAAAGAAGAGATCCCAACACTCAGAGATTCAGTCGGGTTCATCTTCATTGGTATGTCTACATCATTGCCTGCAAAAGTATTATCCCTTGAAGATATTCCATTCGATTTGAAATTTGAATTTTCTTTTTTTAGATCAAAGTCAGAAACTTCATTGTCTGAAATAGTGTTTAATCCCTTAATATTTTCTGAAGTTAAATCATTATTTGAAGTAGTATTTGATTCCCTAAAAATCGAATATATCATATTATCCGAAGAATCTAAATTCGAGTCAAATTTTGATAGGAAAGTCCGGAGTCAGTTTGATAGACTTGAAAAATTAGCCAATCAACTCCAATATACATACGAGAAAGCTACCATCCAGTATCAACAAGAGTCTTTATTCATTCCCACACAATCTTTGTCAAGTTTTTCCTCCTCTTCCACCCCTTCTACTTCATTACCTTCTCAGTATACCCCTCCCATTGTTACTCCTGCACCACACTCAGCAAGGTTCATGGTGAGATTTGCACCTTTGATTTTACCTGGTCAAATTGCACCCTTACCACAAGGCTATTGTCAAAGAATTCATCTCTTTGATGAAAAATCAGAGATTAGTGCCAGACAACACTTAGTCAAAGTCATGGAATTCATTGATTTAGAAGAGATTGATGCCAATGATGCAAAAATGAGAATCATTTCCCAAATTTTCTTCGGGGATGTAAAAACATGGCTCTATTCTTTTACTGCCAATTCCATATGAAATCCAGAGCAGTTAACTGATGCATTCATAGCTAGATGGGAAGTGAAAAATAATCCACTTCAGATTCTTTCTGAGTATAAAAATTTAAAGAGAAATCCAAATGACTATGTTTAGGATTTTACTGCTCGCTTTAACCGGGTGTATAACTCAACCCCAGATGAGATCAAACCTCCTCCAGGTTTGGCTCTCTTGCACTATCCGAATTATTTTGATCTGGATATGGCATACCAACTCTGAGAGAGAAGTCTTGCAACATTAGAGGAGATGCAAAGAAACACAGTTAGTGTTGAAGCAAATTTTACAATAAAAAAGTCAAAGACCAAAGGTGAAAGAAAGGTAACAATCAAGGAAGAACCATCCACATCCTCTAAGGTCAAATTGGATACTTTGATAAGGACTATGGAGATAATGGTGGATAGAATGTTAATCACTGAAAGGAAACCAGATACATAGGTTAAGAATCCTAATTTCCGAGGTCAGCAGCAACAACCTCAGTTTAGGATTAAGCAGAGGGAACAAAGAGCTCCAAAGAAACCATAAAAGCAGCATATTAAAAATACTTTGCAACAAAATTATGCTCAAGTTGTTGAAGAGGAATATGAGATTGTGGAAGAGAATCATTTCTTCACAACAGATGGACAACATATTTTTTTGATAGAGGATGAAGAATACGTTGAGAAAGCATATTTACCGAAATATGAGGACTACATAATAGCAAATGATGATGACTTGGAGGTCCAATTCGATGATTATCAGTGGGGTTATCTTAATTCTCTTAGCTCACAGAAGAGGCAATATTCATTGAGAAACCAAGATGTTCCTGTCACTCTTATCCAGAAGAGGACAACCCAGCAAAGAGGCAATATTCATTGAGAAACCAAGATGTTCCTATCACTCCTATCCAGAAGAGGACAACCCAACAAAAATCCCCAAGCTAGTCAGAACAAGGGAAAGGAGCTTGCAGCTGCAAATCAGATCAAGAACAACCAAGCATCTAAAATTACACCAAGAAAATAAAAAGAAGGTCAAAACAATGAATCTGCAATAAAGGACCAGCCTAACAAGAGGGACACCATTGTAAAAGAGGTAGATAAACAATCCAATCAGTTTAGATTAAAAAATGAAATCTCTAAGTTAAAAGTATCTATCCCCTTGTCCGAGCTTGTGAAAAAAATCAATACAAATCTCATGTTTCTAAAATGCTAAAAGGTAGACCCTATGTCAGATATGGTTAATGTTGAAGATGATCAACCCGAGTTCATTTTTGGTCCAACCATAGATGGTCAATTAGAAGATAGTGAAGTTCCCCTGTTTTATATTAGTTTGAGAATTCATCAGTGTATCCTCCATAATGCCATGCTTGACTCTGAAGCTTCTCATAACTTGATGCCAAAGGCCATAATGGAAAAATTGGGCTTGGATATAACCCAACCTTACCATGATCTTTACTCTTTTGATTATGGTAGAGTACATTTTCTCGGTCTTATAAAAGATTTGTTAGTTTCACTTGAGAAAATTCCTGCTAAAAATGTCTTAATGGGTGTGGTAGTAGCTGATATACCTCCATGGTTTGGCATGCTGCTGTCAAGGTCATGGGGAGAAAATTTAAGAGGTACTTTGCAATTGGATTTCTCCTATGCCACCATCCCGGTTTTTGGGAAATTGAGGAAGTTGTACCGGGAGACAAAAATGAAGTATATGATCACCAGTAAAGAGAAACCAAACAATCACCCTATCAATTATGTACATAGTGATCTTGAATCCTTTATTTTGTTTAATGATAGTAGTTTTGATTATTTAGGTATTCAGCTTATAGAAGTTAAGGAAATTCCAGAAATTTCAAATAGTGTCAGAGTAGTTTTTGATGAAAAACAAGGAAATCAACTTAGTTCTTCAAAGAAGATATCAGAAAAGTTAGAAAATGGTTTAGAGCAAGTTGAAGAAGTGGCTCGAAAGGAAGAAACAAATCAAACTGCAGAATTCCAACTTCCTGATTATGAGAATGGTCTTTGGACCATGGATTTCGACGGTGCCTTAGGGAAAGATGGGGTAGGCATCAGAATCTGGATCTGTAGTTAAATTCACCAATCAGGTAAAATTCCAAAAAATGTGAGATTGTGTTCATACAAGTTGGCTTTCGATTGTTCCAATAATGAATCTGAGTACGAGGCATTGATCACCGGCCTCAAAATTCTGAAAAAGTTGGGCGCAAAAAGAATTTTTGTTTATGGCGGCTCCAAGCTTCTAATCAAATAGGTAAAAGGGGAATACCAGGCTAAGAATCCAAGAATGAGAGCATATAGAAATTTTGTACTTGAAATTCTCAAAATGTTTCCTGAATATACATTGTTGGTTGTACCAAGAACTCAGAATCTTATGGCAGATTCACTTGCTACAACAACAAGTAACTTTAAGATTCCCATATTTTCTAATAGGAAGTTTGAAATTCATGTCAAACACCGAACAACTGTCCCTGACAACTTGAGGTATTGGCAAGTGTTCTGGGATTACAAGTAGGTGAATAATTTTCTGTAGATGGAAGGTGAAATTGAAAATTCCTTTTATTGATGAAGTATATGATAAATATGATCAAGTGATCGAGGCTGCTCAAGTTGATGTGCTACAACTGAAAGATAATAACATTCCAAGGGGTCTTGTACCTTTGGAAGAGTTGTTCGATCAAGATGATGTTGCTAGAAAGACGACCATGGTTCCTACCAAGAAAGTTGTTGAATTTGTGAATATTGGAAAAACAGACAATCCAAAAATGGTTAAGTTTTCCAAGTCCTTATCTCCAGAAGTGAAAGATAAATACATAGCTTTGTTGTTTAATTTTTCTGATGTATTTTCTTCATGATTCCCATGTTGAGAATTTGGACTTCGCAGCAGTTATTATTATACAATGATTGAGGCATTATATTCTACTATGAAAGACTATCTTCATTGCTAACTCCAACCCCATGAAGCACATCCTTAGTCGTCAAATCATGGGGGGGAATACTACAAGTGGATTGTTATCCTTCAAGAGTTTGATTTGGAGTTCACTATTGTTAAATATAAAAAATCCTTAGCTTTTGCTGAGCTTCTTGTTGTATTTCCTCAAACTGATGAGGAATTTGTAGCCATGTATCCTTTTCCTGATGAATCCTTGTTCCTAATTAGTAATTATGACCCTTTGTATGGAGACATCCTTATATATATCCAAAAAAAACGTTTTTAGCCTGAACTATCTCGCGATGACCTTCGACGCATATGCCACTAATATCGACACTATCTCATTATCAATGATACTATTTACCATCGCAGTGTTGAAACTATATTAATTCAATGCCTTACTCATGAATAATTCAGAAACATCTTGAATGATTTCTATTCTGGGGCATGCAGTGGTAATTTATCTGGGCTTTCCACCACTCAAAAAATATTACGTATAGGGTAATTTTGGCCTTCACTTTTTAAAGACTATAATTCAACGATCCAAAAGTGTCATCCTTGTCAGATATTTTCTCATAAAATGCATGCTCCTCCTTTCGCGTTACACCCAGACATTTCTGTCAGACCTTTTTCTTAGTGGGGAATTGATTTTATGCAATGCATCCCAACCTCTGCCCAAGGTCATCACTACATCATCGTAGTTGTCAACTATTTTACCCAATGGGTCAAGGCCATGCCTACATGACTAAATGATATTAACGCTGCTACCTTATTCCTTTTTAACCATGTCATTTCCAGGTTTGGTATGCCTAAACGCATCATGATTGATCATGGTTCACATTTTCAAAATCACATGATGCAAGAACTAGATTTCAAGTTGGGTTTTCGCCATGAACATTCGATGCCCTATTATCCTCAATCTAATGGCCAAGTCGAAGTTGTTAATAAAAATTTTAAAACCATGTTGCAACGATGGCATGGAAGCATAAATATAGCTAGAACCTTATGCTATTTCCTTCCTTATGGGAATATCAAACCTCGGTCAAATATTCCAATGGCTTTACTCCGTTCCAACTGGTTTATGGGGTAGAGTCAGTTCTTCCTATCCAGTGTGAAATATCTTCTCTTGAACTAGCTGTCAAGTTATTCCCTGACACTTCGACCGAGGAAGAACGTCTCCTACAACTTAACCATCCTGATGAACAACACCTTCGCTCTTTGGTCAATAATGAAACTCATAAAAAATGTGTCAAGGCCCAATATGATAAATTTTTTCAACCTCATGTTTTCTCTGAAGAGGATCTTGTTTTGTTCTATGACCAAGACCATGGTAAATTGGGGGCAGGTAAACTTGAACCCATGTGGCATGGTCCCTACATTGTTAAACGTGTTCTCAAGAAAGGGGTCTACGTGTTATTTTATTATGAAAGGAATCCATTGTTGGATCCACGAAATGGGATCTATCTAAAATGCTACTACATTTGCATGGTCACTTGTATATACTACATATAAGTGTATGTGTGATAATTTTATTTTTTCTTGTCTTTAGTATTTTTCCCGATTTTTGTGCGTGATTCGTGTGTCTGGCCTTTGATGCACAAAATGTTAGCACCCTTTCTTGTTTATATAGGCTTTGCAGATGGTGTAGGTCATTAAACTTAGAATGTTGCTTCCACTTCTTTGGTTCTATTATCACCCACTTATAAGCTTGTGACTTTTGGGGGTATTTGTCTCCACCATGTCACAAACAATGTAGCTAAATATAGTGTTGTTATTGAGCTCTTAACTGAGGCCATTTTCCTTGGAATTCGCCACCCAGTTGTTCAACTTTCCTCTCATATTTTAGTGTCTAAGCTAAACCTTCTCTATTATATAATGAAATCAACTCTTCTACGTTATTTTTGGAGCGAACATCTCTTGGAACTTTTATTTGATTACATTGATTATGTTCATATTCCTCGAGGCCAAAATCGATTGGCTAATTCGTTAGCTAATTATGTGTTATATTGGAATATTTCACATCAATGGTTTTAACCATGCACATGATACATTAAACATTCATTGTAAATGCACATATTTTTACATAAAAACACAAAGAGACTGTAATTTTATTCTATATCAAAAATTATTGGTCTATAGTTAAAAAACTGGGAAATTGCGGCCCTAGCTACTATGCCATACATATGTAGATCATAGAAAACACATCCCTATCTTACTACCACCCCTTAGTGGTACTCATGATAACATAACATTGCATCCAGGATGTGGCGAAGAAGGCCTCAAAATGTGATGAAGTGGTCCCTACAGTGTGCCTTTGCATATGTCGAGGGGTATCTACATTACTCCTTGGAGGAACTCCCAATGTCAAACCCTAGACGTTCCATGTGAATTCCTATACCTCCTCATCCTCATCCTCCACCTCTTCCACTGGTGCCATTGGAGCTTGGGATGATGGTATATGCCTCCTAAATGGGGAGTATCCCTTAGGGTGTGTAAGCATCTGCATATGCAATCCACTCATGACAAGATGACATCAGTCTGATAAACCCCTAGTCTAAGATGTTGAATGATGATCCAATGACTAAGACAGAACCAAGTGGAAGGTTGAGGGAGAGGCTTAGTGATTTCGCAATTATGTAGATCAAGTAGTCAAGGGTTAGGCTTGAGCCTCAAGAGTGTGCAATGCACATTTCAAGCTTGGAATGAGAAAAATATTACGTAGTTGGGGAGCTCAGGGAGCCAGACTGAGGGCTTGAGCACTGATTTTTCCCACTTTGTAGTTTTTTAAGGTAGAAAAGGCAAGGTGATTGCAAAATTGCGTAGTTAAAGAGATCAAGGGTTTGGTTTGAGGATTGAGACTATGCAATGTGCAGTTTAGGCCTGGATGGGGAGATGGATTATGTAGTTTTGGAGCTCAAAGGTCAGGATTGAGCACTCTTATTGCGTAGTGCATAGTCGTGGAAGGCAGGAACTATGCATTGCGCAATATTAAGAGGGAGGGTTGTAGCTTGAGGGCTAAGACTTCATAATGAGTAATTTAGGAGGGTTGGATGAGGCTAGGTTGTCTGGTCGGGAAGTTTTCCAAATTTGAATAAGTGTGGGATCCATGCAACTGATGTGAACAATGACATGATTTTTTTGTGGTCATACACTTATAACACTTTAATATGCAACATATATCATCTAGAACCCAAGAACAACATACTTCCCTCTATGCGACAACTTAAGACAAGTGCAACACCAAAGATACACTTTGCGACAACCGTGATGACACTTGTGCGATAATGCTTGAAAGTTTAGGAATTAGTGCAACACATGTTTACATAGTAAGTAAACCCATTAATGAAAATATTACCCCCTGAAACACATAAAATCTAAATTTCATGCATTGTGCAACACTCCATATTCTAAAAGATGACATTTACTATATGAAGAGAAAATTGTGAATGACACTTGTGATACGTGAATGATAGTGAAATTGACACATGCCAGAGTGAAGATAACATGAAAATGACAAAAATTAAAGTGAAATAAAGCAAAAGAGACAATAGAAAGCATGAAAATGACACTCACAGGAGCGAAGGTGCGCAAAATCGAAATTTGAAAAAATAACCAAAATGGAAGTACAAATGCAGCCAAAAGTGAGGGATTGTCAATAACAGTGCGTAATGACTGTCGACATGGGTTGAAAATTGCATAGACACTGTCTTGATGGACTATTCTATGCTTTTTCAAGCTTGCATAGAAGAGTGCTTTCATGAAATTGCTGCAAACTAGGCATGTGTGAGAAAGTGACTTCAACCAATCAAGAAGTGACCACGGAATGACCGATCACAAGATCCACAATAGGCTCCAAAATTCAAGTCTAGGTAAAAGTTTTTTGAAGGGTGTTTGTCACAGTGACAACAATTGGTGACACACTGGTAGAACTCCATATTCTCTTCCTTGGTCAATTATTTCAAGCAAGTTCTAGTTATTCAAGGAGTATTGATTCATCATTTAGATTACCATGGATTCCCCACTTACCCCATGCATAAACATGGTTCCCTTAATTACTTTACTTGGTTAAACAAATACATAAGGTTAGTGATCATACAATTTTTAGAATCAAGAAAGGGTAATGAATTTCACAAGCTTTATATTTTTAGAGTGTAGTTTTTCATCTTTGGTGTTGCTCTGCTACCAACAAGCCTAGAAATTACCCTGATGAATTCACTTCAGGGACACAAACATTGCTCCATTACTAGCAGGCATGGGAAATACCCCAATGAAGTGGATTGCTTCACTTCTCTGCGCAAAAATATTTTATCTCATTTTCCCTTTATTTATTTATTTTATATAGGATTGTGCATCATAACCTATTTATTTCTTGGGTGTAAGAGGCATCCCAACTTGTTGAGAGAAGAATAGGTTGTCCCTTTAAAGAATCATATATAATACCTCTGATATTGGTTTACTCGTTTATATTTTCCCCTTTTCCTTCTATACTTGATTGGATCAACCTGAAAACACCAAAACATAAAGAATTGAGTGTGGGCATGAGGCTTCCATCATAGACATGGAGATCATCGTTTGAAACAAGGTTTTCCTTACAAAAGGATCGTATTTTCCATCGGAACATCATCGACAAAAAGGTGTAACCAAGATAAGGAAGAAGGATAGAGTGTTAGCCAAATGTATCAGTGTCACAAAGTCCTTTTCTATCTTGTCACACTATCTTTCAAGCCCAAATGGAATACCCTTCATGCAAAATATCATTAAATAAAGCACAAAATACAAAACACAACAAGAAAAATAAAAAAACTAGGAGGAAAAAATAAGAAGGAGGCTAACCGAAAAGAGGATGCAAGTGAAAACTTAGAAAACACAAAAGAACTATGAAAAACGAGTGCAATATGAATGTGTAAAAGAAACTAACATGCAACTAAACCTACTCCTGACCTAACCAGTTAGAAGGTTGGGGTCACGTATAATGAAATTTCTAATGTAGCCAACATAGTTATTCCCGACCTGCAATCACAAAGATATGGTCGATTAAATTGAGATAAAACAATGTGCAATAGAAAATATAAGAGCTTGAAGAACTTGCACAACAAAATGAAGGTCTTTCCTGTTGGCGGAAAGATGTGTCATAATCCTTACTTCTAACCAGTTCGAATTCTTTCCTTTTTACGAAGACCAAAGTTAAACAAATCTTGGAAGCTTCTTGTGAATGTATCTTCATCAACAATGTACTCCTTAGCGGGCATGAGAAAAGATCAAAACCTGTTATTTGCGACGATGCTTTGCATGTAGGATTGTTCCAAACATTCAACTATTTGATCGTAAAATTCAAAACAGTCCTCTTGGAAACCTTGAAATCTTTGAAGAGGTGAATTTTCAATTAAAGGAATAGTACCAATATGAGAATATTCTGAGGGAAAATAGATCTGATCATATTCAATAGGTGTCTCAAGATAGTGAGGACCTGACATAGCCATTAGTGAGTGCGGAATTGCCTCAACCGCTTGACAAGTACCCGAATAGTGAGATGTTAAACCATAAAGATCAAAGGATGTAAAACAACTGTCATTGGATGTGCTGATGGGAAAATAGAAAGTTGAATGACAGTAATTAGAGACATAATCATGATCAGATGGGTTTATTAAAGCATTAAATTCCCAGTTTGTAATTAACAAAGATAAGTCAATTTGAATAGTTTCAAATATTCTACATAATAGAATCATCTTCCTCAAATGATGAGTGTAACAAACTATTTTATTTTAAATTGTTACATAGCGCACCAACATTGTAATCATCAAAAGAAGTAAAAAGGAATGCTAGTATAACAAACACATGAATTTCGCAAGATTTATATTTTCAGAGTGTATTTTTTCATCTTTAGTGTTGCTCCACTACCAACAAGCCTGGAAAGTACCTCGACGAAGTCACTTCAGGGACACAAACATTGCTCCATTGTTAGCAGGTATAGACAATACCCCAACCAATTTGATTGCTTCACCTCTCTACGCAAGAAGGCTTTCTCTTCTTTTTCCTTTATTTATTTATTTTATATAGGATTGTGCATAATAGCTTATTTATTTCTTGGGTGTAAGAGGTATCCTGAATTGTTGAGAGCATAAGAGGTTGTCCCTTTAGAGAAGTATATATAATACCTATGATATCGGTTTACTCATTTACATTTTCCCCTTTTCCTTCTATACTTGATTGGATCAACCTGAAAACACTGAAACATAAATACTTGAGTGTGGACATGAGGTTTCCATAATAGACATAGAGATCATGGTTCGAAACAAGGATTTACTTACAAAAAAATCGTATTTTCCGTTGGAACATCATCGACCAAAAGGTGTAACCAAGACAAGGAAGAAGGATAAAGTGTTAGCCAAATGTTCCAGTGTCACAATGTACTTTATATTTTGTCACACTATCTTTCAAGCCCAAATAGAATACCCTTCACGCAAATTATCATTAAATAAAGCACAAAAGACAAAACACAACAAGCAAAAGAAAAAACTAGGAGGAAAAAAGAAGGAGGCTAACCAAAAAGAGGATGCAAGAGAAAAGTTAGAAAACACAACATAAAATATGAAAAATGAGTGCAGGATGAATGTGAAAAAGAAACTAACATGCAACTAAACCTACTCCTGACCTAACAAGTTAGAAGTTCTGGGTCACGAGTAATTCAATTTCCAATGTAGCCAACATAGTTATTCCCGACCTGCAATCACAAAGATATCGTCTATTAAAACTGAGATAAAACAATGTGCAATAGAAAATATACGAGCTTGAAGAACTTGCACAAAAAAACGAAGGTCTCTCCTGTTGGCGGAAAGATGTGTCACAATCGCTACTTCTAACCATTTCACATTCTTTCCTTTTTTACGAAGACCAAAGTTAAACAAATCTTGGAAGATTCTTATGAACATATCTTCATCAACAATGTACTCCTTAGTGGGCACGAGGAAAGATCAAAACCTGTTATTTGTGACAGAGCTTTCCATGTAGGATTGTTCCAACCATTCAACGACTGGATCGTAAAATTCGAAACAATCCTCTTGGAAACCTTGAAATACTTGAAGAGGTGAATTTTGAATTAAAGGAACAATACCAATATGAGAAATTTGTGAGGGAAATATATCTGATCATATTCATCGGGTGTGTCAAGATAGTGAGGACCTGACATAACTTTCAGCGAGTGTGGAAGTGCCTCAACTGCTTGAAAAGTACCCGAATAGTGAGATGTTAAACCATAAATATTAAAGGATGCGAAACAACTGTCATTGGATGTGCTGATGGGAAAATATTAAGTTGAATGACAATCCATTAGGGGAATTTTGAGGTCTAAAATGGGCCTCCTAAGGAAATTATAAAATAATAGTGGAAAAAATCAAATAAGATTTGATGACATCATCAAATTTTAGAGGGAAAAATGAAAAAACTACTTTTTCAGCTCATATTTTCAACTTATCTCCCAAAGTTTTTACTCAAATTTAGGCGGGAGTACCTAGTTGGATGAAATTTAATTCCCATCCAAGGAGAACCCATGCCTGCTGAGTGGGACCTACTACAGAAAAATGAAAATACATAAAACGTGATTACAATCAATTTTTTTATGTATTTCACATTTTCGTGTAGTAAGTTCATCAGTATGCAATATGGGTATTCCTTGGATGATGAATTAAATTTTTTTTGCATAGCAGTACTCCCGCTCGAAATTTGACTAAAATTTTTGGGAGATAAGTTGAAAATACGAGTTGAAAAAGTAGTTTTATTATTTTATTATTTTTTAATATTTTTACCTTTTATTTAAAAAATGGTGAATCATCCCCCATGGTTGACATCATCATCTTGAATCCTATTGGTTGTTATAAAGTTTATTTTTGTTGTACATTTTTCTTAGGAGGCCCATTTTAGACCTCAAAATTCCCCTAATGCATTAGAGACATAATCATGATCAGATGGGTTGATTAAAGCATCATATTCCCAGTTTTTAATTAACAACGATAAATCAATTTGAACTGTTTCGCGAATACTCTACATAATAGAATCATCTTCCTCTCATGATGAGTGTAACAAACCATTTTCTTTTAACTCGTTACATACCGCACCAACATCGTTATCATCGAAAGAAGTTAAAAGGAATGAATTTCGCAAGCTTCATATTTTTAGAGTATTTTTTCATCTTTGGTGTTGCTCCGCTACCAACAAGCCTGGAAAGTACCTCAACGAAGTCACTTCAGGGACACAAAAATTCCTCCATTGTCAATAGGCGTGGACAATACCTCGACGAAGTCTATTGCTTCACCTCTCTACGCAAGAAGCATTTCTCTTCTTTTTCCTTTATTTATTTATTTTATATAGGATTGTGCATCATAACTTATTTATTTCTTGGGTGTAAGAGGTATCATGACCTGTTGAGAGTAGAAGAGGTTGTCCCTTTAGAGAAGCATATATAATACCTTTGATATCGGTTTATTCGTTTATATTTTCCCCTTTTCCTTCCATACTTGATTGGAACAGCCTGAAAACACCGAAACATAAAGACTTGAGTGTGGGCATGAGGTTTACAAATAGACATGGAGATCATGGTTCGAAACAAGGATTTCCTTACAAAAGGATCGTATTTTCCATCAGAACATCATCGACCAAAAGGTGTAACCAAGACAAGGAAGAAGGATAGGGTGTTAGCCAAATGTTTCAGTGTCACAAAGTCCTTTTCTATTTTTTCACACTATCTTTCAAGCCTAAATAGAATAACCTTCATGTACAATATCATTAAATAAAGCACAAAAAACAAAACACAACAAGGAAAAGAAAAAATTAGGAGGAAAAAAGAAGAAGGAGGCTAACTGTAAAGAGGATGCAAGAGAAAAGTTAGAAAACACAAGAGAAAATACGAAAAATGAGTGTAGGATGAATGTGAAAAAGGAACTAACATGAAACTAAACCTGCTCCTGACCTAACAAGTTAGAAGTTCAGGGTCACGTATAATGAAATTTCCAATATAGCCAGCATAGTTGTTCCTGACTTGCAATCACAAAGATATGGTTGATTAAAATTGAGATAAAACAATGTGCAATAGAAAAGATAAGAGCTTGAAGAACTTGCACAACAAAATGAAGGTCTTTCCTGTTGGCGAAAAGATGTGTCACAATTGCTAGTTGTAACCAGTTCACATTCTTTCCTTTTTTACGAAGACCAAAGTTAAACAAACCTTGGAATCTTCTTGCGAATGTACCTTCATCAGAAATGTACTCCTTAGCGGGCACGAGGAAAGATAAAAACCTTTTATTTTTGACAGAGCTTTCCATTTAGGATTGTTCCAACCATTCAACGATTGGATCGTAAAATTTGAAACAATCCTCTTGGAAACCTTGAAATCTTTGAAGTGGTGAATTTTCAATTAAAGGCACGGTTTCAATATGAGAATATTGTGAGGGAAAATAGTTCTGATCATATGCAGCAGGTGTGTCAAGATAGTGAGGACCTGACATAACCAACCTCTTGAAAAGTACCCGAATAGTGAAATGTTAAAACATAAAAATCAAAGGATATAAAAAACTTGTCATTGGATGTGCTGATGGGAAAATAGTAAGTTGAATGACAGTCATTAGAGACAGAATCATGATCAGATGAGTTGATTAAAGCATCAGATTCCTAGTTTGTAATTAACAAAGTTAAATCAATTTGAAAATTTTCACAAATATTCTACGTAATAGAATCATCTTCCTCTCATGATGAGTGTAAAAAACCATTTTCTTTTAACTCGTTACATATTGCACCAACATCGTAATCATTGAAAGAAGTAAAAAGGAATGCTAGTATAACAAAAACATGAATTTCAAAAGCTTTATATTTTCAGAGTGTATTTTTTCATCTTTGGTGTTGCTCCGCTACCAACAAGCCTGGAAAGTACCTCGACGGAGTCACTTCAGGGACACAAAAATTGCTCCATTGCCAGCAGGCTTGGACAATACCCCGACGAAGTTGATTGCTTCAATTCTCTATGCAAGGAACATTCCTCTTATTTTTCCTTTATTTATTTATTTTATATAGGATTGTGCATCATAACTTATTTATTTCTTCAGTGTAAGAGGTATCTCGACCTGTTGAGAGCAAAATAGGTTGCCCCTTTAGAGAAGCATATATAATACCTCTGATATCATCTTACTAGTTTATATTTTACCCTTTTCCTTATATACTTGATTGGATCAGCCTGAAAACACTGAAACATAAAGACTTGAGTGTGGGCATGAGTTTTCCAGAATATACATGGAGATCATGGATCGAAACAAGGATTTCCTTACAAAAGGATCGTATTTTCTGTCGGAACGTCATCGACCAAAAGGTGTAACCAAGAAAAGGAAGAAGGATAGAGTGTTAGCCAAATGTTTCAATGTCACAAAGTCCTTTTCTATTTTGTCACAATATATTTCAAGCCCAAATAGAATACCCTTCATATACTATATCATTAAATAAAGCGCAAAAGACAAAACACAACAAGGAAAAGAAAAAACTAGGAGGAAAAAAGAAGAGGGAAGCTAACTGAAAAGAGGATGCAAGAGAAAAGTTAGAAAACACAAGAGAAACTACGAAAAATGAGTGCATGATGAATGTGCAAAAGAAACTAACATGCAGCTAAACCTACAGCTGACCTAACCAGTTAGAATTTCAGGGTCACGTATAATAAAATTTCCAATGTAGCCAACAAAGTTATTCTCGACCTGCAATCACAAAGATATGGTCGATTAAAACTGAGATAAAACAATGTGCAATATAAAATATAAGAGCTTGAAGATCTTGCACAAAAAAATGAAGGTCTTTCCTATTGGCGGAAAGATCTGTCACAATCGCTACTTCTAACAAATTCACATTCTTTCCTTTTTTACGAAGACCAAAGTTAAACAAACCTTGGAAGCTTCTTGTGAACATATCTTCATCAACAATGCACTCCTTATCAGGCACAAGGAAAGATCAAAACATGTTATTTCTGATGGAGCTTTTTGTGTAGAATTGTTCCAACCATTCAATGATTGGATCATAAAATTCGAAACAATCCTCTTGGAAACCTTGAAATCCTTGAAGAGGTGAATTTTCAATTAAAGGAAAGGTATCAATATGAGAATATTGTGAGGGAAAATAAATCTGATCATATTCTGTAGGTGTGTCAAGATAGTGAGGATCTGACATAACCATCAGTGAGTGCGAAAGTGCCTCAACCGCTTGATAGGAACCCGAATAGTGAGATGTTAAACCATAAATATCAAAGGATGTAAAACAACTATCATTAGATGTGCTGATGGGAAGATAGTAAGTTGAATGACAGCCATTAGAAACATAATCATGATCAGATGGGTTGATTAAAGCATAAGATTCCTAGTTTGTAATAAACAAAGATAAATCAATTTGAACAGTTTCGCAAATACTCTACATAATAGAATCATCTTCCTCTCATGATGAGTGTAACAAAACATTTTATTTTAACTTGTTACATACCCCACCAACATCATAATCATCAAAAGAAGTAAAAAGGAGTGTTAGTATAACAAACACATGAATTTCGAAAGCTTTATGTTTTCAGAGTGTATTTCATCTTTGGTGTTGCTTCGCTACCAACAAGCCTGGCAAGTACATCGACGAAGTCACTTCAGGGACACAAACATTGCTCCATTGCTAGCAGGCCTGGAAAATACCCCAATGAAGTGGATTGCTTCACCTCTCTATGGAAGAATCCTTTCTCTTCTTTTTCCTTTATTTATTTATTTTATATAGGATTGTGCATCATAACTTATTTGTTTCTTGGGTGTAAGAGGTATCCCAACCTGTTGAGAGCAGAAGAGCTTGTCCCTTTAGAGAATCATATATAATACCTCTGATATCAGTTTACTCATTTATTTTTTCCCTTTTTCCTTCTATACTTGATTGGATTAACCTGAAAACACCGAAACATAAATACTTGAGTGATCCAGGTGAATATTGGTGGCCACCTACCTATTCCACTTGGGGCCCCACCATTATCTCTTTCAATTTTTTTTCACAACTCACTATTTTTAGCAGTTTTTCGGGTCTTGAACTTCCAGAGCCATTTTGAGGCCCCAAATGGAGATAGTATGCCGAAGTTACGTCCTCGGGAAGTTGAAACACCAATTTACCCAAACGGGGCCCATAATTTTGGCGCTTCATCTCCTAGGGTTAGGTTTTGGACGTTTAGAGTTCTCCATTTTTTCTCCATAATAAATAGCCCCTTGAGCCTCATTATAACACAATTCAGAGGTCTGTAGTTGCCACATCTCTTCTCAGAGATTCTCTACTAGCACCCTAGCTATTTTATTTCTATCATGTTTGTAATCATATTTCTGTGATTTGATATTAATGAAATTTTTGTAGTTCCTAGAGACAGCCTTGAGTTGTGAAAGACCAGTGCCTAGGACATCTTATATAGCAAGGAGCGTATGATATAACATGGAGATTTATCAACAAAAATCTCTCATGCTATTTCCTGAAAACAAGAAATATTAATTTGAATGGGACCAAGACCTTCAGAAACTGACACAGGGAAAGGAATACTGCAGAGGCAACGTGCAAAACTCAGATATAAAAGCATCAGACAATTCAGAGGTAGCTTACTGTAAAGAGGGCCGATTCAAAGATATGTCACAGAAATAAATTATTAGAAGGTGTTTGCTGTGTATGAAAGATTAAGAGAATATTAGTTGTCATTGAGCTGATATCCAGATACACAATATCACCATGTAATGGGCTTACCAATTTAAGAATCCATACATGACAATAGCGTTTTAAAAATAACCTCCCAAAGAAACTAATATAGCAGAAATATGATTGAGATGAATAGTGGAACAGTATATCATGCCTGAGCCATATTTAAAGCGCTTGAATAATTCGAGCATGGGTATCAACTAGGATAAATCCATACCAAAAATCAGTGAGCCACTTGCATTCCAGAAACATGATACAAGAAAGCGGATGAAACGAAATGAGCAATTGAATTAGCACATATAAGAGAAAGTTACACACTGTGAGACACCAAAGACTAGAATCCTCTTTAAAGACGGAACTCCTCCTCACTGAGACCCAATGGGCTCTGTACATTCATATAAGAGCTTTTACAAAATGCGTACAAAAATTCTCTTACTGCATGATTTTCTGATAAAATCTGGAACCCTAAATCATTTGTTCTTCGGGAGATTTATAGGAGAAAAAGAAAGCTCGAAAAGGGAGTAGGTGATGAACATTTAATTTTCCTCATTAAGACAAGATGGCGGAAACGTGCACGCCCATATTGCTGGATGAATTTGTAGCGCTGTATGTACTTTGCTGCCTGCTTTCTGAAATAAATGCACTGGGTAGAAGTCTCTTCAGGAACACAACAAAGAAGTAAAATCACATAAACATTCCGTCCTTCCCTGAAAGAAAATGGTGCTAAAAAGAAAACTTTAGGGTATAATTTTCTGCGAATGGTACCCACTGCCTTCTAAACCCTGAATTGAGGTTTAAGATCTTCAATGCTGAATGTTGAATTCCTTGATCATTCATTGATATTTCTCTGCTGCTCCATTAATGTCTCCATCTGCCCAATCTGTGCTTTGAATGACTTTGGAGGGTTTGACAGATTTTAAACCTGCTTCTTTAATAGAAGTCTTGTCGACATAACTTCCCAGGCCTTTCTCCATAATTCCAGCCTCTGAAAAATGGTCCTTTGATGTACTCTATTATAGTAGTAGAGAATATAAATCATGGCAGTTTTCTGCCGCTGTAATCCTGCAAAACCCGCAAACTCGTTAGGAAAACCATGCATGGGGATGGTGGATGTGGCGGGGTCAATGAAAATGGTCGTGTGGACATGGCGAAATGGTGGGACAGTGCAGGGTGGTGGCGAAACGCAGTGAAACGATGGAGGATGGACTGGTGAAAGTTTTTAATGTAAAATATTGAAATTTGACTAATGAATGAAATATATAAGGGCAGAGGAAAAATATGACAAACACGTGGAACGGTGACGGGGCAGAAGACACGTGTCGATGGTGGGGAGGTAGGTGATCTAGACCGTCCGATCTCAAGACGAGATCAACGGTTGAAAATGCGTCGGAGGGTGACGAACGGTGGGCCAGGGGTATGATTTTCCCGTGTTAACTCGTGAGCAACTTTGTGGAGCGATCGCCGTTGGATGGGCCGCTCTAGATCGGACGGGTCACGTGCATATTGCGCCGGATCTTCTGCCGAACTATAACGCGCGATGAGCGGCGGTTTTCAAACAGTGCTTAGTGACGCGTGTCACGCGATGAATGGCATCGCTCCAAAATGAGAAATATCGCCCGCCTCCGAAAGTCGGTGCGATATAAACCAGCGGGTTTTGTACAGTGAGCGGGTGCATTATGGACCGTTGATTTTGCAGGTTGATCGGACGGACAATACTGTGCTCGATATATATATGTGATAAGCGCCTTCATGGCTAGCACTCGGTTTCGACTTTCGGTCACGTGGAGAAAAAGGTGCAGGGGCTAGGGCCGAAAGGTGCTAGGCCTTAAATATATTATAATGTGGGATTTCGACCCTTTTATGCAGTTTTGAGGCTGGGAGAAGGTAATGATGAGCATAAAACAAATTTCTCAAGGTCAAAAATAGGGGTTTTGAAAGGTTTAAGCGAGATTTCTTTGTCAAAATTTTAATAGAATGCTGACATGATCAACATTGGCTCCACCTGGGGATGACACGTTCATCCCTGGGCATGTCGAGAACCTCACAGACCACCTGATGATCTTCTGTGTGAACTCTGCTCTTCAACACTTCTACTTTTCTTTTCATAATTCATCACGACACCCACATTATTCAAACAAAGGTGAAAACAGGAAACTAATATACAGTATAATACACCAGGCTATCTATGCTTGAATTAGAACTGGAAGTAGGGTTTAAGAAACTGACCATTTACAGGGGCGTCAAGCAAGTCTCCCTATAAATTTTCCAGCCTGAAAGTATTGTTACCTCCCTTTTCCACGATTTTGAAAGGACCGAACCAGAGTGGATCGAATTTGCCATGTTTTCCTTTTTCAGCCCTCCGGATATCCCACCTGAGCACTAAATCACCAATCTGAAAATTCCTATCCTTGGCATGCTGATCAAAAAGGTATTTCATCTTCTCCTAATATTCAGTCAGCCTTTGAATTACCCGGTTGCGGGTTTCTTCCAATTCCACCAGCTGATCTATTCTCCTGGTCATATCATCAGGCTCTTCTTGACTTTCTTGCATGAATCGGGTTACCAGTAGGACTAATTGTATAGGGAATACTGCTGCCCTCCCATATACTAATTCATATGGGGATTTCCCAGTTGCTCTCTTTCTGGTAATTCTATTGGCCCACAGAGCAAATTTCAACTGGGAATCCCAGTTTTTCTGATTTTCATTAATAGCCATCTTCAGTGCCCTCACCAGGGTTTTATTGGAAGACTCTGCCAAGCCATTTCCCTGTGGATAATAGGCTGTAGAGTGACTTAGTGTGATATTATACTGCTGACAGAAACTCACAAAATTTGCAGACTTGAAGCCCTGGGCATTATCAGTCACTATTCTGGCAGGGCAACCAAACCTGGATATGATGATTTCCTCCATGAATTTTATTATCACAGTATCTGTTGCGTTCCTCGCAGGTATGGCTTCCACCCATTTTGTGAAATAATCCATGGCGGTTAAAATCCACTTATGCTGACCACTCGATGGAGGATGTATTTCACCTATAAAATCAATTCCCCATTGCTTGAATGGTTCGTCCACATGAACGGGAATCATGGGCAGAGGTGCCAGCTTCTGTCTTTCAGCAAATTTCTGAGACTTCTGACAAGCTCTAACCCGGCAAAAACATATCCAAAAATCTTGGGCCAATAGAAACCAACCTTCATGATTTTGTGAGCAGTGGCCCTCCAGCTGTAATGATCCCCACAAATTCCTTCATGAAATTCGACCATTATACTCTCTACCTCATCCTCTGTGAGACACAGGAGTAGGATGCCTAAGGGATCTCGCCAATATAGCCGGCCATTGGCGACTATGTACTTCTGCGATTTCAATCTTAGCGTTCTGTATTTAGCTTTATCACAGCTTGGAGGGCAACTGAGTGTGAGGAGATATTCTACTATCTCCTTGTACCACCGACTGGTGAGGTAATTTATGTGTTTCCGGAGTAGCTACCCCAATTCCTTGTCGCTCTTCTTTCTCCTCAGATTCCTCACTTGCTATTATGGACAAGTTTATACCCAAAGCTTGATAGTTTGATTCAGATAACATTTTGGCAAGACCTTGTCCTTTGATCAGCTTGGTAGGGCGGATGTCTAGCTCATACTCCTAAATTTTAGCAATCCACTTCCCCCTTTTTCCTTCACTATCCCCTTGGATAAGAATATCTTTTACAGCAGCTGTAGGCACAAATGCAGTGATATGGGACTGCAAGATATACATGCGGAATGCTTTAAGGGATTTCACCAAGGCACATTCTTGCTTTTCTAATATGTTATATTTTAGTTCTGCATCACGGAGCACCTGACTGAAGAAGGCGATGGGCTGTTCGTACCCTTCTTCATTCTTCTGCAATAAAACTCCTGCTATTGTATGAGGTGATGCAAAAGAAAAGATCATGAAAGGTTTAGCATAATCCGGTCCAACTAGCACAGGGGCTTCTGCAAAAGAATTTTTTATTCTGGTAAAGGCCTCTCGTGATTCCTGGGACCACTTAACTTCATTATCTTTCTTCAGCATGTCAGTTATATGTCTAACTATTTAAGCATAGTTAGGAATAAACCTTCTCAGGAAATTAATGTGCCCTAGGAACACCTGTACCTCCTTCTTATTTATGGGAAGAGCATTACCATTTATAACCTCTACCCTCTTAGGATCTATCTTCACCCCATATTTAGTGACAATATGTCCTAAAATTTTACCCTCTTCTAATGCAAATAATGACTTCTGAGGATTTAGAGAGAGACCATACCTTCTGCATTTCTCAAAGGTTCTACGCAGATGTTCAATGTGCTCAGTATAATTCTTTGAAAATACAGTGATATCATCGAGGTAGACTACCAAAAATTCATCTTGCTCCCCAACAAAAGCAATGTCTATGGCCCTCTGAAAAGTGGCCCCTGCATTGATCAACCCAAAAGGCATCCTAGCGTACATAAATGTCCCCCATGGTGTGGTGAAAGCAGTCTTATTCTGATCTTCTGGAAGTACAACCACCTGATTATAATCAGAGAATACATCCATCATTGACATCCTAGAAGCTCCAACCACTTTTTGCAGGATGTGATCCATCTTAGGCAGTGGGTAATTATCTTTTAAGGATGCTCTATTTAAATTTCATAAATCAACACACAACCTTATTTCTCCATTCTTCTTTCAGACAGGGACCAGGTTTGCCACCCATTCAGAGTACCTCAATGGCACAATTATTTTGTCCTTTAACAGCTTCTTAATTTCCTTCTCAATAGAGGGAAGCAGCAGGGGATTTATTTGTCTGAGCTTCTGCTTATGAGGTTTTGCATCTCCCTTTAGTGGAATTTTGTGCTGCATTATACTGATGTCAAAAGTTTTTAGGTCCTAATAAGACCATGCAAACACATCTCTGTAAGACTGAAATAATTTCTGGTATATATTTTTATATTCTTCTGGGATCTTCTTGGATAGTTTCACAATTTTTGGGTCAGCATCAGTACCCAGATTCAGGTCTTCTACCTGATTTTCTTCTGTGACTCTGTTTGGCTGTAGTGGGACATAATTCTTGTCAAACAATCTTTCTAGAGGCACCAGCCCTCTGGGTATAACATTTCCCTTCAATTGTAACACTTTATTACCTGCCATTTTCTTCTCCTAATTTATTTCTAAAGTGTCTTCAGTCTCTCCTTCTTCACCAGCATCAATCTCCATATTGGAGAATTCCCCTACTGTTTCCAGGAATCTCTTCATATGTTCTTCATCTTCAAATACCTGCCAGTGCTTTATGTTATTTGGAATTGATGGTCGATAACGTACTTCAATTTCATACCTTAAGAGAGGGTTCTGAGGTGGACGAAATGTACTAGCAGCCACAACAAGGGAATCAGCCATCCTATTCTGTTCTCGAGGCATGAAATGGATATTAAATGCCAAGAAAAAATTCTCTACCATTTCCAAAACTTCATTCCTATAAGCCCTCAGTCGTGGATGTTTGGTTTGAAACTGATTCCTAACTTGTTTAACCACCAGTTCTGAATCTCCTAGAACTTTTAAACTTTGTATATTCATGCTCTTGGCTGTCTGCAATCCTAACAAAAGTGCTTCATATTCAGCCACATTATTGGTGGCTTCATATTCCAGCTTGATGGACAATGGGACCCATTTCCCTGCAGGAGAAATCAATAGTATTCCAGCTCCATTACCTTCTCTTGAATTTGCTCCATCAAAATGAAGTGTCCAGATTCCTGCTTCATGGCTCTCTGAGGGATACTCAGTCTTGATCTGGCAGAAGGATGGTTCATGAGCATAATATTGATCTTCTTCTAGCATCAAGCATGAGAAATCTCCTTCTTTACTGTAGACTGGTGAATTAACAGAGTTGTCAGCCTTAGTCACCATCTTGACAAATCTAGTTTCCCTGTACAACCTCCTCTCTTGGCCACCAAAAACTGGGATAGTGGCATATGTTAAATCCAACTTGATTGACCTGCCAATTTTTGTTCCCCAGGATCTTGACAGTAACATGCCAAAGCGAGCTGAGATGTCAGCCATCACGATGTCCATTACTACACTTTTTGCTGGGATTTGGACCAAATTGACCACCAAATCATTGATAATCCCCAGGCATTTAACTCTTTTGGAGTAAAATGAATAGAGGTCTTTGTATGGACGGGTGATTTGTAATCCTAGTTGTTCCATGACTGACAGAGGTAGTAGATTATGGGAAGCTCCAAAATCTAACATACATTTATGTAATAACAGGTCATGAATCACTAGAGACACATAGAAAGGAGGAGTTGAAGCATCTAATTCCTCAACATGTGGGCCAAATACAACCATGGGTCTTTCTTCTTGAAGGTTGAGGCTATCTGGGGTGAGTGCTGCTTCTGGTGGGATCATAAAAGAGGTGACTTGGGATTGATATGCAGGTTGCTTCAATAGTTCAGTCAAGGGAACTGGGATTTTGACTTTCTCGAGTTCCTTTTGCAGACTGAAAATAGGAGGGGACTTCTCTATTACAACCTCTTTTGACTCTTTATTTTCAGCTGAGGGTTTGAATTCTTTTGACATAGATTTGGTATTAGGGGGCATGAATACTTTTGAAGAGGAAGGAATTTTATCATTAGACTACAAATTTTTGTTTAGAGGCCCCTTACCTTTGGCTGTGATATTCCGCATTGTTGAATCCTTCTGAGCAGGTACTTCCTTCTGGGGTAGCTCTTCTTCTTGATATTGAGTATGAGTTCTCTTCCTAGAAGATCTGAGATCATATCTTGTATTGAACTGTGCTTGCATGAAATCAACGAATTGCTTACAATAGTGATCAATTTCTGAGTCTTATGTGTCTCTAGCTTTTTCTTCTTCTTGCAATGAGCACTTGGTTCCATCACTTCCTTGCAAGGGGCATTCTTCTCCATCACTATTTGAAAAAGCAATATTTTCATCCTCCAGTCCATAGGCAGTGTCTTCAGTAGGATCATCTACTGGACCTTCCAAGTACAATGGGTGTGGTACTTGATCCTGTTGTTCCTTTGGTTCCCTTGGCAATATTTGCAGAGGTGGTTTCCTATACTGAGGATTGTAACCTCTGTTTGGAGCATTGTGGAAATTCTTAGAGGCCAAATTATTGCCCTCCAATTCAAGCCTAACCAGTTTACCAGAAAGGTTCTTAATCATTTTGCTCATTTCTTCAGTTCTGTCATTAGCTGAGTCTCTGTCTTGGTTAGAGGTAGATACCTCCTCTTTGCCCCTTCTTCTGGTATCTTGTTCAGATTTCCCTTTGATTTACCAGTGGAGGCAAATTTTGCTTCCAACTCTAGTGCATCTGTTTGAGCATCATCCAGAGTAGCAGGCTTTCTTTCTCTGAGAGAGAAACCAAATTCTGAATCAAAGGCTGCTACAAAAACAACTTTAGCAGCAGTTTGATGAGGTTTCATATCAGCAGGAAGACTCAGATACAATTTATTAAATCTCTTGATAAATTCTGACACCCCTTCATTATGTCTTTTCTTAAGTGTATTGAACTCAGTAAGACAATGTCCATGATATTTCTTCTCTTCCCATTTCCTGAGGAAATTATTTTCCATTATTTCCCAAGTGGTGACAGAACGGTCTGCCAATGTCTTAAACCATTTTCGAGCTTCACCATCAAGAGATTGGACAAACAACCTTAAAACCACATCTAAATGTTCCACATTAAAATTCTCTGCAAAATAACAGAATACCTCAATATGTTTTTGAGCATCAATCTCGTTTTCCCCATTGAATCGGGGTAAAATCTTCAGGTAATCTTGTGGCATATCATTCAACACTTGGGGTAATGCCAAAGGGGCATATTTATTTAGCAAGAAGCCTAGAACATTGGCCATTGGAGGGGCTGGAGGTAGTGCAATAGTTAGATGTGTAAAAGGAGGAGGAGGAGGTGGAAGTGGAGTATGAATAACAATAGGAATATACTGGACAACAACTTGAGGTGTTGAGGGGAACAACGGTCTGTTAATAGCAGATACTTCGGTGACTTCCTTGACCTCTTCGACCTCAGGAATAGGGTGAAAATTATCTTTATTTCTAACACCTCCCCGGGGTGGACTATCTGAATAGTAATCAATATCTCCCACAATGGAGTCAGGAACTAGCACTTGGGCTACTTGGGAAGAAGAGGATGGGAAGTTTTCTACATACAATTCAGGGATTTCAGTGTGGATTGATTTTATTTCCTTCCAATTCCTCCTATGTATGATATTTTCAGGGTCAGACACTGAAGGTGTCTTTGGTTGTGACATATCTGACCTCAGGTGTGGCTTACGGGGAGCCAAGACTGCAAGTGAATTTATCTAAATAACAAATGTGGAGTCGCCAAGGTGAGGGATATACAACTCTCAACTCTCCATACTCACCTACTTGAAGAGTGAATTAGGTTTTGTCGAGGCCCAAGGATTTAAATTTTCTCAACTTCAATCCCCGGCAATGGCACCATAAAGATGTTGTAGTTCCTAGAGACAGCCTTGAGTTGTGAAAGACCAGTGCCTAGGACATCTTATATAGCAAGGAGCGTATGATATAACAGGGAGAGTTATCAACAAAAATCTCTCATGCTATTTCCTAAAAACAAGAAATATTAATTTGAATGGGACCAAGACCTTTAGAAACTGACACAGGGAAAGGAATACTGCAGAGGCAATGTGCAAAACTCAGATATAAAAGCATCAGAAAATTCAGAGGTAGCTTACTGTAAAGAGGGCCGATTCAAAGATATGTCATAGAAATAAATTATCAGAAGGTGTTTGTTGTGTATGAAAGATTAAGAGAATATTAGTTGTCATTGAGTTGATATCCAGATACACAATATCACCATGTAATGGGCTTACCAATTTAAGAATCCATACATGACAATAGCGTTTTAAAAATAACCTCCCAAAGAAACTAATATAGCAGAAATATGATTGAGATGAATAGTGGAACAATATATCATGCCTGAGCCATATTTAAAGCGCTTGAATAATTCGAGCATGGGTATCAACTAGGATAAATCCATACCAAAAATCAGTGAGCCACTTGCATTCCATAAACATGATACAAGAAAGCGGATGAAATGAAATGAGCAATTGAATTAGCACATATAAGAGAAAGTTACACACTGTGAGACACCAAAGACCAGAATCCTCTTTAAAGAAGAAAATCCTCCTCACTGAGACCCAACGGGCTCTATACATTCATATAAGAGCTTTTACAAAATGCGTACAAAAATTCTCTTACTGCATGATTTTATGATAAAATCTGGAACCCTAAATCATTTGTTCTTCAGGAGCTTTATAGGAGAAAAAGAAAGCTCGAAAAGGGAGTAGGTGATGAACATTTAATTTTCCTCATTAAGACAAGATGGCGGAAACGTGCATGCCCATATTGCTGGATGACTTTGAAGTGCTGTATGTACGCTGCTGCCTGCTTTCTGAAATAAATGCACTGGGTAGAAGTCTCTTCAGGAACACGACAAAGAAGTAAAATCACATAAACATTCCGTCCTTCCCTGAAAGAAAATGGTGCTGAAAATAAAATTTTAGGGTATAGTTTTATGCGAATGGTACCCTCTGCCTTCTAAACCCTGAATTGAGGTTTAAGATCTTCAATGCTGAACGTTGAATTCCTCGATCATTCACTGATATTTCTCTGCTGCTCCATTAATGTCTCCATCTGCCCAATCTGTGCTTTGAATGACTTTGGAGGGTTTGACAGATTTTAAACCTGCTTCTTTAATAGAAGTCTTGTCGACATACCTTCCCAGGCCTTTCTCCATAATTCCAGCCTCTGAAAAATGGTCCTTTGATGTACTCTCTATTACAGTAGTAGAGACTGTAAATCATGGCATTTTTCCGCCGCTGTAATCCTGCAAAACCCGCAAACTCGTTAGGAAAACCATGCATGGGGATGGTGGATGTGGCGGGGTCAATGAAAATGGTCGTGCGGACATGGCGAAATGGTGGGACAATGCAGGGTGGCGACGAAATGCAATGAAACGATGGAGGATGGACTGGTGAAAGTTTTTAACGTAAAATATTGAAATTTGACTAATGAATGAAATATATAAGGGCGGAGGAAAAATATGACAAACACATGGAACGGTGACGGGTTGGAAGACACGTGTCGATGGTGGGGAGGTAGGTGATCTAGACCGTCTGATCTCAAGACGAGATTGACGGTTGAAAATGCATCGAAGGGTGACGAACGGTGGGCCAGGGGTATGATTTTCCTGTGTTAACTCGCGAGCAACTTTGTGGAGTGATCGCCGTTGGATGGGCCGCTCTAGATCGGATGGGTCACGTGCATATCACGCTGGATCTTCTACCGAACTATAACGTGCGATGAGCGGCAGTTTTCAAACAGTGCTCAGTGATGCGTGTCACACGATGAATGGCATCGCTCCAAAATGAGAAATACCACCTGCCTCCGAAAGGCGGTGCGATATAAACCGGCAGGTTTTGTACAGTGAGCGGGTGCATTATGGACCATTGATTTTTCAGGTTGATCGGACGGACAATAATACACCCGATATATATATGTGATAAGCGCCTTCATGGCTAGCGCTCGGTTTCGACTTTCGGTCATGTGGAGAAAAAGGTGTAGGGGCTAGGGCTGAAAGGTGCTAGGCCTTAAATATATTATAATGTAGGATTTCAACCCTTTTATGCAATTTTGAGGCTGGGAGAAGGTAACGATGAGCAAAAAACGAATTTCTCAAGGGCAAAAAGAGGGGGTTTGAAAGGTTTAAGCGAGATTGCTTTGTCAAAATTTTAATAGAATGCTGACATGATCAACAGAAATGAAGCCTTATTTCCACTGTATTTATATGTTTATGGTTATTTATGTATTATGTTTCATTCCTGCATAAATATAGATCAGTGGTATCAGAGCGGTCTGCTTTTTCTTGATCCTTCTTTGCATGTCCCTAATGAGGTCGGGGTATAAGGAGTTAGGGCTCGATCTGGTGGAACCTTTGCAAGATCATCCTTTCAAACCCTAACGGACGCCCATGGGGGACGAAAAGAGAGATGAGGGAGTAGGAGATCCTATCAAAATATTGCTCGAGGAGGCCCTCGAAAAATAAAGGAACGCGATGATGGATAAATTTTCCCAGATCCTTCAACGGATGCCCACCGATGACGCATCTACATCTAGTAGCCACTCTGGAGGCGTGACTCCCTTTAAGGTACAAGTAAAATTTGACATTCCCATATTTGAGGGTAAAATAGATGCAGATGTCGTAGATAGATGGTTGAATCTATTAGAAGGATATTTCTCGGTTCATGACTTTTATGACCGGGAGAAGATTATTTTTGCACTCCTCAAATATGCCCCCCATGTCAAGGATTGGTGGGAAACCTACTGTGAGAAAAAGGACAAGACAAAACCCTCTCTGTTCTCAACCGTACCCACTTGGAATTATTTCTGAGATGTCATCAAGGAAAAATACTATTCCATGGGGAGCTATGAGGACAAGTACATACAATGGACCATGCTGCGGCAACAAAGGGATCAAGATGTGCATGAGCTAACAAATTTGTTCCATACCCTGTGCACAAAGTTGGGTATCAAAGATTCAGAGAAACATTTGGTGCTAAAGTATTGCAGTTGTATGCACAAATACATTTAGGAGGAAATGGAGTTCCTCGACATCTCCTCGCTTGGTATGACATACTGGTATGCTGCCAAGATTGAGCAGAAATTCAAACAGAAGAAGCGATACTTTGGATCTGTGAATCAAAATCAAGGGAAAGGTGCCCCCAAACCACAGAACAAAGGGAAAAGCCAAGGCATGGCGGCCCAAGACAACCTGCCAAAGACACAAGAAAAGAACAACACCGCGAAGCCAAAGAAGGACACGGGAAAGTGGTGTGAGTTCCATAAGAGCTCCACTCACAACACAAGTGAGTGTTGGGCCAAGCAGTCGCTGGTGGCCGAGATGAGGGCTTCTGAATTAGATGCATGCTCTAAATCTGAATCAGAACTTGACAAGGGGGATGACAAAGGGAAGCAGATTAGTGATGTGGAGCCCAACGCCACTGTTGCCACTACAAATATCTAGAAGGAGGAACCAGAAGATCTAGAGGAGGCAAAGCGTCTCTTCCACTCCCAGATGTGGGTAAAGGGTTACCCGCTACGGTTCATTGTCAAAAATGGGAGCCAAAAGAACCTCATTTCAGTAGATGTCGTGAAGCAGTTGGGCTTTCCGACCACAGCGCACCCACAACCATACACCATCGGGTGGCTTCACCAAGGATGGGATCTCTGCGTCAGCCAACAGTGCCGCCTTCCCTATAGCATCAAGCCCTTCACGGATCAGGTATTGTGTGACATTGCTCCTATTGATGTTTCTGATGTATTATTAGGCCAACCATACTTGTGGAAGCAACATGATGTGTATGAGTCCTGGCCTCACGCTGTTATTGTTACTTTGGGAAATAGATTGTACAAAATACCAGAGGTACCACCGCCTCCCACTATCTCTTTGGTTACTGCAAAACAATGCAGTAAGCTCATTTCCCAAACCAGGAAATTTGTTTTCCTGATGATTTGCTCCCAGGGCAAGAAGAAGACTGTGGCCACAACCTCCAGACATGGCTCCTCTGCAGGACAATAGAAAATAGACAAGGTTGTGGAGGAGTACGGGGACATCTTCACCTCTCCCATAGGGGTGCCTCTACATTGTCAGGTCAAGCATCCCATTGACCTGACCCTGGGTGCATTGCTACCTAATGGACTGATCTATAAGCGCTTTGTTCTAGAGAATGATGAAATCAAGAGGAAAATTCAAGAGCTACTGTAGAAAGGTCACATCTGGCCAAGTTCATTGCCCTGTGGGAGCCCGATCATGTTGGTACAGAAGAAAGATGGGACTTGGAGACTCTGTATTGACTATCGAGCGCTGAACAAGATCAATGTCTAGAATAGGTGCCTGATCCTACGGATTGATGACCTTCTGGACCAATTCAAAGGGGAAAAATATTTTAGCAAGATCGACTTGAAGTCTGGGTATCACCAGGTATCAATCGAACCCTCCGATGTGTGGAAGACTACCTTCAAAGCCAAGGAGGGCCTTTTTTAATGGCTCATCATGCCTTTCAGATTGACAAATGCTCTTGCAACCTTCATGAGGTTGATGGATGACATATTGAGTCCATTCACCAACTCATTTGTAGTGGTATACTTGGATGACATTCTGATCTTCAACCAGAATTGGGAAGAGCACCTCCACCACATCCGAGAAGTCCTCCAAACACTGCGGCAACACAAGTTGTGTGCCAATATTGGGAAGTGCACTTTTGGCATGACCAAGGTTCAATATCTGGGGTACATTATTGATGAAAGGGGGGTGCATGTGGATCCAGCCAAGATCCAAGTTATTCGGGATTGGCCAGCCCCAACCACCCTAATAGAGCTTCGCAAGTTTCTGGGTCCTGCTAATTTCTACCGCAGGTTCATATTGGGATTCTCTCATATCACTTGGCCCTTGAGTCAAGTCACCAAGGGAGGAGTGAAAGAAAAATTCTGTTTGTCGGAATCTCAACAGAAGGCATTCGTAGAATTGAAACATCGCCTTTGTCTTGCCCCAGTTTTCACATTACTAGACTTGCAACAACCATTTGAGATCGAGACAGATGCCTCTGACTATGCTATTGGGGGAGTTCTTACTCAACGGGGGCTTCCAGTGGCATATCATAGTGAGACATTGTCCGAAACAGTTCAAAAGTATCCCACTTATGATAAAGAAATGTATTCCATTGTGCAGGCTTGTCGACAATGGAAGAATTACACTTTGGGGAAGGAGATAATCATCCACATAGACCAGCGACCCCTGCAGTTCATACAGACACAAGGGAAGTTGCAGAACGATCGCCATCAGACGTGGTCCACATATCTGCAACAATTTCATTTGAACATCAATTACAAGAAGGGTAGCACCAATAATGTTGCAGACTGCCTCAGTCGACCATCAATCATGGCCATAACCACCATTCTCAACTCTTGTGGGCATGAGAATTCTGATTGGCCGCTTCTCTACAAGAGCAATCCAGAATTCAACTACACATACAAGGCACTCTTGGGGGGTATGCAAGTTCCAAATTTTCACCTCCAAGATGCACTATTATGTCACCTGGGACACCTTTGTGTTCCTTCAAGCGAGCGTGCCAAGATGATATGGGAAGCGCACTACATCTGAGTTGCTGGGAATTTTGGGGATGAGAAAATAGGGGCAGTACTGCAGAAGTATTTCTATTGTCCGAACCTTCGACAGGATGTTGGGAAGTATATCAGATCCTACATTTCTTGTGCCATTGGAAAATCGACCATCAAGAAGCAAGGGCTCTATACTCCGCTACTTACCCTTAGTTGACCTTGGGAATCCATCTCCATGGATTACATGTCAGACCTTCCTTCTACTAAGTATGGAAACGACTGTGTTTTCATGGTCGTCGACAGATTCTCAAAGATGGCCATTATGGAGGCCTGCAAGAAGAATATCACAGCAGAAGCCACTGCTAAACTCTTCTTTGAACGAGTGTGGGTGCACTTTTGGATCCCACAGTCTATCATATCAGATCGCGACAACAGGTTCCTCAGCACATTTTGGTCCAGCCTCTGGTCAATGTTGGACACCAAGCTCACCAAGTCCACAACTTTCCATCCCCAAACTAATGGCCAGAAAAAGGTCGTCAACATGATGATTGTACACATTCTGTGCATGTACAATTCAAAGCATCCACGCAAATGGGATGAGAGCCTTCCCTATGTACAACACAGTTATAACCGGGCTCTCCATAGCTCAATCGACCACAGCCCCTTTCAGGTGGGCTTGGGATTCCAGCCACTATGTCCCATTGACGTAGCCATGCCATTTGTAGCTACTCAGGCCGATTCAGCTCATGTTCAGTCGGAAGCTGACAAATAAAACAACTTCATCGAGCACATTCAACACATCTGCCAATAGGTTCATGACATATTGGACAGAGCCAATGCTAAGTACAAGCAACGACATGATCAACATCGGGTGCCACACAACTTCCAGGTAGGTGACAAAGTGTGGCTACATTTGCAGAAGGAGCGCCTCACTGGACCCCACCACAATATTCACCCTCTCTGATGTGGGCTATACACCATCCCAAGGCTATAGGGAACAATGCCTTCGAGCTTAGTATTCCACCATTCCTTGGTCTACACCCAGTATTCAATGTAGACCACCTTCATCCCTACTTCCCACCTCTATTGGACACCTCTGACATTGCAGAAGAACTCACACCAAAAGAGTTAAACCCAAACTACATGGAACAGGCCACAACAGACTGTATCATAGACATGCAAATCAAGAACACACACCGATAGAAGATCCAACTGTATCAGGTTGCCAAAGTTGGCCAACTCCTGCACCAAGGCAAGTGGTTCACCAGGGACCAAGTTCAACAGAAGTTTCCTCATCTCATGGAGGAACTCAATGCAATGGGGACTATTGCTTCCTAAGGGGGGAGGAATGATCCAGGTGGATATTGGTGGCCACCCGCCTATTCCACTTGGGGCCCCACCATTATCTCTTTCAGTTTTTTTCACAACTTACTATTTTTATCAGTTTTTCGAGTCTTGAAATTTCAGAGCCATTTTGAGGCCCCAAACGGAGATAGTATGCCGAAGTTATGTCCCCCAGAAGTTGAAACACCAATTTACCCAAACGAGGCCCATAGTTTTGGCGCTTCATTTCCTAGGGTTAGGTTTTGGACGTTTAGAGTTCTCCATTGTTTCTCCATAATAAATAGGCCCTCCAGCCTCATTGTAACATATTTTAGAGGTCTGTAGCTGCCACATCTCTTCTGAGAGATTCGCTACCAGCACCCTAGCTATTTTATTTCTATCATGTTTGTAAGCATATTTCTGTGACTTGATATTAATGAAATGAAGCCTTATTTCCGCTGTATTTATATGTTTATGGTTATTTCTGTATTCTATTGAGTTCTTGCATAAATTCAGATCATTGAGTGTGGGTATGATGTTTAAAGAATAGACATGGAGATCATGATTTGAAACAAAGATTTCCTTACAAAAGGATTGTATTTTCTGTCGAAACATCAGCGACCAAAAGGTGTAACCAAGAAAAAAAAGAAGGATAGAGTGTTAGCCAAATGTTTCAGTGTTACAAAGCCATTTTCTATTTTTTCACACTATCGTTCAAGCCCAAATATAATACCCTTCCTGCAAAATATCATTAAGTAAAGAAAAAAAGAAAAAAACACAACAAAGAAAAGAGAAAACTAGGAGGAAAAAAGAAGGAGGCTAACTGAAAATAGGATGCAAGAGAAAAGTTAGAAAACACAAGAGAAAATACAAAAAACGAGTGCAGGATGAATGTGCAAAAGAAACTAACATGAAAATAAATGTACTACTGAACTAACTCGTTAGAAGTTCAGGGTCACATATAATGAAATTTCCAATGTAGCCAGCATAGTTATTCCCAACCTGCAATCACAAAGATATGGTTGATTAAAAATGAAATAAAACAATGTGCAACAGAAAAGATAAGAGCTTGAAGTACTTGCACAAAAAAGTGAAGGTCTTTCCTATTGGCATAAATATGTGTCACAATCGCTACTTCTAACCAGTTCGCATTCTTTCCTTTTTTATGAAGACCAAAGTTAAAAAAAAATTGGAAGCTTCTTGCGAATGTATCTTCATCAGCAATGCACTCCTTCACGGGCATGAGGAAAGATCAAAGCTGGTTATTTGCGATAGAGTTTTCCATGTGGGATTGTTCGAACCATTCAACGATTGGATCGTAAAATTCGAAGCAATCCTCTTGAAAACCTTCAAATCCTTGAAGAGGTGAATTTTTAATTAAAGGCATGGTATCAATATGAGAATATTGTGAGGGAAAATAGATCTGATCATATTCAGCAGGTGTGTCAAGATAGTGAGGATCTAAGATAACCATCAACGAGTGCGAAATTGCCTCAACCTCTTGAAAATTACCCGAATACTGAGATGTTAAATCATAAATATCAAAGGATGTAAAAGAAATGTCATTGGATGTGATGATGGGAATATAGTAAGTTTAATGACAGTCATTAGAGATAGAATCATGATCAGATGGGTTGATTAAAGCATCAGATTCCCAGTTTGCAATTAACAAAGATAAATAAATTTGAACAGTTTTGAAAATACTCTACATAATAGAATCATATTCCTCGCATGATGAGTGTAACAAACAATTTTATTTTAACTCGTTACATACTGCACCAACATCGTAATCTTCAAAAGAAGTAAAAAGGAATGCTATTATAACAAACACATGAAACTAGTCAGGGTAAAACAAGTGAAGAAGATTTTTTTTCATCGAATAATCCATGCATTCACTGGAACTCAAGGATTTCAGGTGTAATGAAGTATTAAACCATTCAGGAAATAAAAAATCTTATGAGATCTAGAGAGCAATGAAGGATTCTCTAACATGTCCTAGCAGAAGAAAACATCAAGGCAGTGAAGAACAAACAGAGCTAAGGTGCCTTCAGAAACATTTCTTAGTCTAAATCCTTTATTCTATTGCAACATAGAAATATGGAAACATAATGAAACAGGAAATAAAAATAACAAAATAGAAGCACTTCACCATCAACCAAGCTCAGGGATCCTGCAACCAATCCTCCTCCATCAACGAACAAATCAAGGCATTCACAAGCTCCAAGACATCAAAATTGCTTTCAACCTCCAAGAGACAATGTATTACTTTAGAATAAGTCAACAAATGCCAACAAAATACATGAGAGCCTTATGCTCTATTTATGGAGCAAAGGAGGGCTAAAACCCTAATTAGGGTTTTAAAATATCCAAAATAGTCATAAATGACAATTTATGTCCAAGTGACCATGCAAGGCCCAAGGCATAAATATCCAAGAAAAATAAATACATAATAACTTCTAACACCTAATCCTAGAGTGATTTGCCTCAAAAATACTAAAAAACTATTTTTGCAATAAATGAGTGTGTTTTGTTGACTTTTGCCACTTTTGGTCCTGTATGCGCAGTGCCAAAATATCAGAGAATAGGTGTACTTGCAGTCCTATTTTGACCTCCTTCTCGATGTCGGATTTTGCTTCGTGATGGCTCGTTGGAAAGCTTGTCAAGTAGGATTTCTAGATATACCTTTGGTTTTTTGAATGAGTGCCATTTTCCTATTCAAAAATCCATTCTCCCAACATTGTTCTATGCACAACACCTTGCATGCAAATGAGGCAGAATGGTCAAAATTTAGGTGTTTTTTGACCTTTTGGGGGGTCAAAACTGCTCCAAATGGTCTGAAAATTTGTGAGAAGACTGTGATGATGAGAGGAATCCAAAAATTTCAAATTTTCAAGCTGAGGATGCATGATTTGTGTGCACAACGCTAAGGGTGCTGCGCATAGAGGCCTCAAAATTTCAAAAAAAACAAAATCTTCAAATTTGCCCAAAATTTGTGGAGTGGTCCCTCAAGAGGTCTTGGACACCTTTAGGGAAGCTTTGGCCAGAAATCCAAGGCTTTCATGGGCTTTTTCCTCCTTTAGTGTTTTATTTTCAAGCAATGCCTTCTTGAGCTTTGCCCTCACAATTTGGTTTCTGAGGGCATAATGTTTGGCCATATTCCTTTGGAGCTTAAGAGCCTTGTGTTCCTTCACAAAATAATCTTCTAAATGCATATTGGCCCTCTCAAGCCAAGGCTCCCTATCAAACTCTATGTATCTATCAAGTAGCTCACTAATAGGAATTTGCTTAGCTAGGGCAGATTCTTCCCCCCTCTCTTTGGCCAAGGCTTTTCTCAGCCCAATGGTCCTTGGCCTCCTTCTATGCTATTCTTCTTCTTCTTCTTCTTCACTCTCTGGATGAGTCTTCTTGTACTCTTCTAATTGCACCTCTTCCCTTATGGCTTGTCTCCGGGCCCTGAGTGCCCTTACTTCATGAATTTCCATGTGTGCACTCCTTTGCCGATTCTCCCAATCTAAGACATCATATTTGTACTTGGCTCATTCCAACTCTACCTGAAGATCTCTTATTTGGGCATTCTTACTTTGGAGGAGAGAACTGGAGATTTTCTCTTCTTCCTCACTATCAATATGTATAAGTTCAAATTCTCTTTCTTCACCATGTTGATCCTCAACATCTTCATTTATTTTTTCCTTACCTTTGTCCAATGGTTTGATAGCTGGAGAAGAGATGGCCCCTTGCCTTTTTAAGGCAGAAAACACATCCCTCTTCCCCCTGTGGCATGAGAAATCAAAAGGTCTAATGATTTATACTCTAGGTTCCTTGTCATGAATGTTTCATCTTCTGGAAAGTATTATTTCTCACCTTTTGGACTACTGTGTGTAACCCCCTCTTCCATTTTATCCTCACTGCTAGGTCTCCCATCACTTTGTGCATCATCAGCTTGTTCATTGGGAGAGCTGTGAGCCTCACTGCTACCTGCAACACTCCGAATTTTACCATTGTCATGTTGACTGTCATGACTGCTGTCATGACAATCAAGGTCATTTTTGAGCTCTGTTTTGTCCTCATGGTCACTTGGCAAGTTTACTTCAACATTTAATGATGTGTCATCAACCTCCATATCTCTGTTTTGCTATTTAGCTTGGTCATCAGTTTGTGCTGCATCCATGTCAACATCACTGCCATTTTGATTCTTCATTTCATCCTCATTGTGACTATGATCCTCTTGACTGTCTTCTTTGCCTTTACTTTCTGCCTCACTGTCCTCTTCCATGATTTGTACCGCAAGGCTGCTTTATTGCCCATTAATGTCAAGCGAATCACTGTTTTCTTGCTCCTCAGACTCATCATCATTACTAACTTCTCTGTCTTCCATTTCTGTTTGCTCTGACTCCTCTTGAATTGTTTCATTATCATTGTTTTCATTTTCTGTTTGCTCTTCCTCCTCTTGACTTTGTTTCATTATCTTTGTTTTCCTTATTTTATGTTTCATGAGAAGAAGAAAGAGGTAAGTCTCCTTGTGGATAAGGCATGGGTGGAGGTGATGGAACATGATCTCTGGGGGGTGATGGAGGAGTGGAGGTAAGGGGGTGTGATTTTGCTGAATGAAGGCTTGAGGATTTGCAAATATATCATGTGAGATAAAAACTTCCCAAGGGATTCCCTACTTCTCTAGCTGGTGTAAAACAATAATTTTAACCAAGGAATGGTGAAAAAGGCTTTGCATTTGGTGGGCATAACTCATTTTCTTGACTATTGAAGCCATTTTGTCAATGCTCCAGTAGAGATAGTATGGTAGGATTAGCAATTTAACCTTGGTGAAGTGCATTAGAACCTTATTTGATATGAACAAAGCCTCGAGTACCTCCCCTCACAAGTGAAGTACTTGATGATATCCCTAATTAGTGGTGCATATCTCTTTAGCAGGTGAGATAAAGGGAAAAAAGTCTTGCAGCACTGTTGATACCTAGGTTTGAGGAAGGGCTCATAGTATCTTAGGGCCAATTTCTCCCTCTTGAACCATCTCTCACCCACATCTAGTATCCCTGTGGCCCTAGCAATGGATCCGGATAATAGCTCAAAATTTACTTCTGCTAGGTTGACCTACTTGTTTTGTAGGCTGAGAACGAACAACCTAGTCAAATCTGATTGGTTTTGGACCTGTTTGACCTTCTCACAGAACTGATAGCATCCAACATCTTGAAAATATGCAAGGATCATGGGAGAAGAGGTGATTTGAATTGTATCCAAGGGCTCAAACCTATTAATTCTTCCTCCCTTGTGTTTTGGTATGATAGGCCCTTGGCCTTCATCACTACTGCTACTTATCTCTACTCCAGACATAGTGACTGATTGTGTCCTTAAACAAATTGGCTTTTAGCTTGTGAGAGCTTTAGGTCTAGGGAGGAAAAATGAGTGATGGTGAGGGAAAATTTTAACAAATGGGGGAAAAATGGAAGTAAGTCTAGGAATGCTTTCAGAGTTTTGAAATATGCCTAGTTTTTACTGAGTGTATTCACATCAATGACCACTCTCCAACTGGTAAATTCTACCTCAGAAGGTTAAATGATTGTTTTCCATGAAGATTAGGGTTTTTTTAGCCATTTAGGTTTTTGTTACTCTTCTTTGATTATGGAAGCAAATAGAACATTTGGAGGGCAAAGAAAAAGTGACCACCAACCTTTTTCAACTTGTGCAAAAGCCTTGGGAAAATTTGAGGAGGAAAATACTAATTTTGACCAATTTTTGGCAATTTTGGCCAAACCTCTCCTATGCGCAGTGCCACCCGACTGGCCATTTCAGTCGTGCCCTCTGCACGCCTCTATGCGCAGCGTCAGGTGGGTTAGGTGCCCTTGTGCGCAACGCCGACGAGTCGGGCTGTCGTTTAGGCCTATGCGCAGTGCCCAAAGACTGTGGGTGGCTCCGGCCTTTGCACAGGCCTATCGGGTCCTCCCCTATGCGCAACACCTATTGATTTCGTGCAGGTCAGGTGAGGTATCGGGCCTGTTGGGTCCTCCCCTATGAGTGAACTGAGTTCTTCTTGACATGCTAGATCATTTTGAAGATTCAAAAACCACTAAAATTGATTTTCCTAAGGAGTTTTCAGAGGAAAATATGGGTTTTTGAAGGCTTTGAGGCGTTTAGGTCAGCGTGGTGAAAAGTAGGCAGAGGCAAAACAGAGTGTCCAAACCATAGGTGTAAAAAATGGGATGGGGATGAGTGACCTAGGCTTTATGAGGGATTCTTCAGGAGTCGTAGGCTAACCAAGGCATGGTAGAGTAGTAGAAGAGTGAAAAATTTATCCTAAGGATAATGAAGGCAGTGAGATTTCTAAAACTTACAATATTTCATGAAATTTGTTTTTAGAAATCTAGGTTTCTCAAATAGTCATATTCAAATGATAAAAATTACTGATGACTAATAGTGGCTCCACTTGGGGAGGGTAGCTCCTTTTTAGGAGGTGTCCAGAACCTCAGATGTTTAGGTCTCTGTGTTTGAAAACTAGTGCCTCATCCATTGGGAAAACCTTTCTTCTCTTTTTGCAAGTGTTCTCTTGTAGTTGTGATCCAAAAAATCCGAAAGACATGATTACTTTAGACTCATCTCTACTTACCCAACCTACTTTGCCTAACATTTTTTTCTTCTTCTTCTTTGTGTGCACTTGGATTTGCACACCCTTGACAGTTTTCTTTTTGAAAACAAAAATCAAACTATCTAATTGTACCCTTATTTCTTCCAAGAGTTCAGATTGGGCTAATGAACTCTCTTTATTTTCTACCTAGTCTACTCATTTGTCAAGATTAAGCTGTTTGACAAACTTTATTCTCTATCCTACTAACATGAAATTGAACCATGAATAAACCAGGATTAGGCTATCTCATTTATCATGGGTTTTGACTTTGAAACAAGCTGCACATAAGCATTATTTTTATACCAACAAAACTAGAAAGTATGAGGGCAGTAATCCATAATTTGTTAGGGATCCCTATCCTTCTCTTTGGTTTATATTTGAGCATTTAGAACCAACATTCATTCTTCCTAATCTACACCTATTGACAAGTCAAGATTAGATGTTTTGACAAGTTTTTCTTTCACTAACCTATCAACAAATAAATTGAAAACATGTTCAGCCATGATTAGGCTAGATGACTGAACAAGACTTCTTTTTCAAAAACAAGTAGTGGAATTTAGACTTGCACACTTTCAACATCACTATTTTTTAGGTATGGGGCTGTACCTTTTGCTTTAAATATGCCCTCTTTTTCTACTTTTCTTTGTTTTTGTGCTTTTTCATTTTTTCCAAATAATCTAGAATTAAAAAGATGCTCACAAGGTTGAGCTTATTTTTCATACCTATCTATCCTAATCTAACCTATACATGATATACATTCATTTGGTGAACTCCATTTTCCAATATAACCAATCAAGTAGATGATTCCACGATTGATCTTGTTTTAGCTCTTTGAGAGTGCTGAAGAAATCAAAAGGCCACTTCCACCTCACTTGTTTTCGGACAGTAATGCTTAAAATTTTTCTCACACTTTGCAACAAACTGTTCTTGGTAGAACACACTCCTCCTTTAGATTTCTCAAGGAAAACAACAAATGGATCTTGAAATAATACCTGATCTAGAGGATTTGAGACATAAGCTTCATTTAGGACTACTCCTTCTTGCACTTGGCTATGCTTGGGACTCTTTTGGTAAAGAAACTCCACCTCTTCCTCATGATCATCTGAACTGTTAGATTCATCATATGTGGCAATGTTATCCTCTAACAAACCTGATGCGCTTTGATAGAGCGGGATGAAATCTGTGTGAAGGCCATCATATTGATGAGCAGGAGCATTCTTTAGCAACAAATCTTCTTGAGAAAGAAGTGCATCAACTTTCTTGTGATCATCAATTTCCATGCCTTCATCTGTAATTTGTAATTAACAGGAAATTGGTGGCTGAAAATCTGGACTTAAGGAGGATTCCATGTCCCAAATTGTTTCCTCAACCATTTCAGGAAAAGGCTTCTCATTAAAAACTTTCTCAAGAAGTTCACCATCCTTCTCAACCTCAACATCAAAACTAAAAGACTGTTGATTTAGAATTACATGAAATTTATTTATGATGGACTGAAGTGAAGTAGAGCAAAGAGTTAGAGACTCCTCACTTACTTGTGAACTCTCAAGGCTTTCCTCATCAGTGTCATAGGTGACCTGTATTGGCTACTTAATTTTTTCAAGTTGATGATAGTGAACTCCACCCCACAAATCGACTATTGATTGCTCTGCAAGGTTAGTTTCTGTTTGGAGAACATCATCATCAGACTGATCAAACTTTGGAAAATTATCAACATAACTAACATCACCAAACAAACATATTGTATTGTTAGTTTGTTCTTCTTTGAGTTGATCTACAAGTTCACTTTTTGATGTATGGTAGATGGGATTGGTAGGAGAATGAACATAAATGTTTTGTTCACATAAAGGCTTGGAGGTTGGCCACATGTTTAGCATTTGATTTATTTCCTCTTCAGTTAAAAGAGGAGGGATTTTTCTCTTACTTTGGATAAAAGTACAACAATTCTCTCTCTCTTTTGAAGGCTGAATGTTTTCTTGAGCCTCACCTAGAAGAGATGGTGAATCATCACTTGTGCCTTCAGAGAGATCCTGTGGGTTTTCTTCTATTTCTTGATTGGGTTATAACTCCTTTAGGTTGTCATGATAGCTATCTTGAGAATGAAATGCATGGAGTTCTTCTAATAAATATTTAGGATGCCAATTCTCGAAATATTCATTAATGTTTACAAGGTGTTGTATGAAATCTTCAGATTGATCACAACAATTTTCAGCTGATGATAAAGATGGAAAATATTCTTTATAGTGTTCATAAAACACCTTGTGAAAAATTTTCAAGGAAAACAAGCTACCCAATTTTAGCCGTTCGTACCATTCTCTTGCCTTACCCTATAAAGTTTCCATAAAAATTTTCATGAGGCAGTCCTCATGCCATTCAACCTTTAACCTCCATAAATGTATATGAAATTTGATGATATGTAACAAGGGATCATCAGATTTTTCATCTTGAAATATAGGTATGTTTTTCATCCAATTTATCTGAGGCATTTTGTGTGGGAATCTAGGGATATGATCTCTGTTCATCGAAGCATATCTCCTTTGCATCCTTGGATCCATGTTTGTAAATCAGAAAGGGTCATTGTATCTTTTCAACCAGTCTAGAGTTCTCTACTAGTGGAGTCTTTAGGTCTATTTAGGATTGTGGAGTCGCTAGGTGGAATATTTCAACTTTGTTGTCCACCATCAACATGATCGGGATTGCTTAATGCATTCCCAGGTGAGTTTATGAGGACTAGTGTAGTAATAGGCCTACTGGAGGCTAGTGGAGTCACCAGGTGGATATTTTTTGCTATTTTTAAGGATGTATGTTTATGGTCCACCGCCAATAACTGACAAAAACCAATCTAGGGAGTGTTTTTTGGGTTTTCTGAGCTCCTATATGTAGCCCTAAGGTTTGTGAGAGTGCCCTATAGCTGAATCATCATTTTGATAAGATGTTGAAACAAACATAGTCTACTCTTGGATATCAGTTGAGTTCTCTATGATTTGACAAGGGTTTAAATGAGTCTATAATAGTTTCTTAGGCTACTATGTACTCTGTCCTACTGTGATCACCATTATGTTAGGGCAATGAGGTGGAGATGAATCATTGGATACTATATTTTAATTCTTAAGGTATGCTTAGGGTGTTATTCACTCATAATGTCCCACCATGATCACCATTATATTAGCTCCCCGTATTCACAGTGGGCTCTCTCTAATTTGTGCAAGAGATGTGAACATGTTTGCTTCTTAAGGTTAATTTTAGGCTAGTTATGAAGCATTAGGTTTTTTTGTTTGTTTTGGTTGGGTATGATGATTAGATAGAACAGATAGAACAAGTGAATCTTCAAGTTATTGGGCAATGGAGTCTAATAAAGTCATGATAGGTTCATTAATGGATTAGGGAGTATTGTAGGGAAAATCTAGCTTGGTTGGTGGATCTTCGAGGTTTAATGGATCATGAGATGGACATCAAATTTGAGAACAAAAAGTTGAACAAAGGGCAATCAAGAATCCTTTATCAAATACTTTAAACAAAAAGGGACTTAGAAGAATCATAAGAATAGCGAGGAAATCAAAGGTAGAGCAAACCATAAACTCTTTGATTCAACTAAAGCATATAATTATTCAAGGCAAACATTCCAATGAAATATAGAAGGCAAGAAACTTATTTAACTTCCAGTGATTTCATCATTAAGGACATAAAACATTTAAGATACACAAATAACTACAATCAAAGAGGAGGGAACTCCTGAACATATAATATTATAGCTATGAAGATCTTTAAAACAATTAACTAAGCAAGTGCAAAGAGTATGATTGAAACAAAACTTCTTTGACAAACCTAAGTAATGGTAATTTAAAGACAGACTTCAAGAATAGTGTTTTGGTGACATCAAATAAGCAGGGCTAACCATGAATCATGGTTGATACCTATTGTATTAAACCATTCAGGAAATAAACAAGCTTAGGAGGTCTAGAGAGCAATGAAGGATTCTCTAACATGTCCTAGCAGAAGAAAACATCAAGGCAGTGAAGAACAAAGAGAGCTAAGGTGCCTTCAGAAACATTTCCTAGTGTAAATCCGTTGTTCTACTACAACACAGAAATATGGAAACATAATGAAATAGGAAATAACAATAACAAAATAGAAGCACTTCACCATCAACCATGCTCAGGGATCCTACAACCAATCCTCCTCCATGAACGAACAAATTAGGGCATTCACAAGCTCCAAGACATCAAAATTGCTTTCAACCTCCAAGAGACTATGTATTACTTCAGAATAAGTCACCAAATGCCAACAAAATACATGAGAGCCTCATGCTCTATTTATGGAACAAAGGAGGGCTAAAACCCTAATTAGGGTTTTAAACCAAGTGACCATGCAAGGCCCAAGGCATAAATATCCTAGAAAAATAAATGCATAATAACTTCTAACACCTAATCCTAGAGTGATTTGCCTCAAAAATACTAAAAAAATCATTTTGCAATAAATGATTGTGTTTTGTTGACTTTTGCCACTTTTGGTCCTGTATGTGCAGCGCCAAAATATCAGAGAATAGGTGGACTTGCAGTCTTGTTTTGATGTCCTTCCCGGTGTCGGATTTTGCTCCGTGATGGCTCATTGGAAAGCTTGTCAAGTTGGATTTCCAGATCTACCTTTTATTTTCTGAATGAGTGCCATTTTGCTATCAAAAAATACATTCTTCTAACACTTCTCTATGCGCAACACCTTGCCTGAAAATGAGGCAGAATGGTCAAATTTAGGTGTTTTTTGACCTTTTGGTGGGTTAAAACTGCTCCAAATGGTCTGCAATTTGTGAGAAGACTGTTGATGATTAGAGGAATAAAAAAATGTCAAGTTTTCAAGCTGAGGATGCATGAGCTGTGTGCACAGCGCCAAGGGTGCTGTGCATAGAGGCCTCAAAATTTCAAAAAAAAAACAAAATCTTGTTCAAATTTTCCCAAAATTTGTGGAGTGGTCCCTTAAGAGGACTTGGACACTTGTAGGGAAGCTTCAGCCAGAAATCCAAGGCTTTCATGGCCTTTTACCTCCTTTAGTGTTTTATTTTCAAACAATGCCTTCTTGAGCTTTGCCCTAGCAATTTGGTTTCTGAGGGCATAATGTTTGGCCATATTCCTTTGGAGCTCAAGGTCCTTTTTTGCCTTCAACAACTTATCTTCTAAATGTGTATTGGCCCTCTCAATCCAAGGCTCCCTATCAAAATCTATGTCTCTATCATGTAGCTCATTGATAAGAATTTGCTTTGCTAGGCCGGATTCTTCCTGCCTCTCTTTGACCAAGGCTTTTCTCAGCCCAATGGTCCTTGGCCTCATTCTAGGCTGTTCTTCTTCTTCTTCTTCACTCTTTGGATGAGTCCTCTTGTACTCTTCTAATTGCACCTCTGCCCTTATGGCTTGTCTCCGGGCCCTAAGTGCCCTTAATTCATGAATTTTCATGTGTGCACTCCTTTGCCGATTCTCCCAATCTAAGACATCATATTTGTACTTGGCTCTTTCCAACTTTGCCTGAAGATCTCTTATTTGGGAATTCTTACTTTGGAGGAGAGAACTGGAGATTTTCTCTTCTTCCTCACTATCAATATGTATACGTTCAAATTCTCTTTCTTCACCATGTTTATCCTCAACATCTTCATTAATTTTTTCCTTACCTTTGTCCAATGGTTTGATAGCTGGAGAAGAGATGGCCCCTTGCCTTTTTAAGGCAGAAAAAACATCCCTCTTCCCCCTGTGGTATGAGAAATCAAAAGGTCTAATGATTTCTACTCTAGGGTCCTTGTCATGAATGTTATCATCTGCTGGAAAGTCTTCTATCTCACCTTTTGGACTACTGTGTGTAGCCCCCTCTTCCATTTTATCCTCATTGCTAGGTCTCCCATCACTTTTTGCATCACCATCTTGTTCATTGGGAGGGCTGTGAGCCTCACTGCTGCTTGCAACACTATGATTTTTACCCTTGTCATGTTGACTGTCATGACTGCTGTCATGACGATCAAGGTCATTTTTGAGCTCTGTTTTTTCCTCATGGTCACTTGGCAAGTTTACTTTAGCATTTAATGATGTGTCATCAACCTCCATATCTTTGTTTTGCTGTTTAGCTTGGTCATCAGTTTGTGGCGCATCCATGTCAACATCACTACCATTTTGATTCTTCATTTCATCCTCATTGTGACTATGATCCTCTTGACTGTCTTCTGCCTCACTGTCCTCTTCCATGCTTTGTGCCTCAAGGCTACTTTCTTGCCCATCAATGTCAAGGGCATCACTGTTTTCTTGCTCCTCTTGACTTTGTTTCATTATCTTTGTTTTCCTCATTTGATGTTTCATGAGAAGAAGAAAGAGGTAAGTCTCCTTGTGGAGAAGGCATGGGTGGAGGTGATGGAACATGATCTCTGGGGGGTGATGGAAGAGTGGAGGTAAGGGGGTGTGAAGTGGAAGGCAAATTTTGCTAAATGAAGGCTTGGGGATTTGCAAATATATCATGTGAGATAAAAAACTTCCCAAGGGATTCCCAGCTGCTCTAGCTAGTGTAAAACAATCATTTTAACCCAGGAGTGGTGAAAAAGGCTTTACATTTGGTGGGCATAACTCATTTTCTTGACTACTAAAGCTATTTTGCCAATGCTCTGGTAGAGATAGTATGGTAGGTTTAGCAATTTAACCTTGGTGAAGTGCATTAGTAGCCTTATGTGATATGAATAAAGCCTGGAGTACGTCCCCTCACAAGTGAAGTACTTGATGATCTCCCTGATCAGTGGTGCATATCTCTCTAACAAGTGAGAGAAGGGAAAAAAGGTATTGCAACCCTGTTGATACCTATGTTTGAGGAGGGGCTCATAGTAGCTTAAGGCCAATTTATCCCTCTTGAACCATCTTTCACCCTCATCTAGTATCCTTGTGGCCCTAGCAATGGATATGGATGATAGCTCAAAATTTAGTCCTGCTAGGTTGAACTGCTTGTTTTGTAGGCTGAAAATGAACAACCTAGTCAAATCTGAGTGGTTTTGGACCTGTTTGACCCTCTCACAGAACTGATAGCATCCAACATATTGAAAATATGCAAGGATCATGGAAGAAGAGGTGACTTGAATTGTATCCAAGGGCTTAAACCTATTAATTCTTCCTCCCTTGTGTTTTGGTCTAATAGGCCCTTCGCCTTCATCACTACAGCTAATTATCTCTTCTCCGGACATAGTGACTAATTGTGTCCTTAAACAAATTGGCTTTTAGCTTGTGAGAGATTTAGTTCTAGGGAGGAAAAATGAGTGATGGTGAGGGAAAATTTTAACAAATTGAGGCAAAATGGAAGTAAGTCTAGGAATGCTTTCAGAGTTTTGAAGGATGCCTAGCTTGTACTGAATGTATTTACACCAATTACCACTCTCCAACTGGTAAATTTTTCCTCAGAAGGTTAAATGATTGTTTGCCATGAAGATTAGGATTTTTTTAGCCATTTAGGTTTTTGTTACTCTTTTTTGATTATGGATGCAAAAATAAAATTTGGAGGGCAAAGAAAAAGTGACCACCAACCTTTTTCAACTTGTGCAAGAGACGGGGGAAAATTTGAGGAGGAAAAGACTGATTTTGACCAATTTTTGGCAATTCTAGCCAAACCTCTCCTATGCGCAGTGCCACTCAACTGGCCATTTCAGTCATGCCCTCTGCACGCCTCTGTGCGTAGCATCAGGCAGGTCGGGTGCCCTTGTGCGCAGTGCCCGATGACTGTGGGTGGCTTGGGCCTCTGCACAGGCCTGTCGGGTCCTCCCCTATGCACAATTCCCATGGATTTTGTGTGGGTCGGGTGAGATGTCAGGCCTGTCAGGTCCTCCCCTATGCGCAATGTCCGTTTCTGTGGGCAGCTCGGGCTTCGACCTGGGCATGTGCGTAGTGTTGGTGCCTATGCACAGCGCCAGTCCGTCTGTGTGCAACGCAGTGTTATTTAACATTGTCTTTCCTCCCCTGTGCTGTTGGGTGATAAAAGGTGCCTTTTAAAACTCCTAATTATCCCACATTAATCATCAATCCGGGCAAGTCCTCTTATTTCAAGAGTGTACAAAATATGTGGCTACTATTAATTCAGAGAGTAATGTTTCCTAAATTGTAGTACAGATCTTGACACAAGAATAAATGGAAGCATCTAATAAACTCCAATTGCAATTATTAAAAGGAATATCAAAGCTCAATCTTCTACTGAAATCAAACCTTACAACAATTCAAGCAATAAAATAATCAGCCGAGAGCACAGTAACAATAACTCACCTCTACTTAGCTGATTCAATCTAAACTATACTAAATCTCTATAAAGAAACCAAGATAGGAATGAGATCACTTCTGAGAGTCTAATAGAAATAATCAAACTCTTGCAGATGATTAAATCAATACAATGCACCGTCTAAATGATTGGCGCTGTAATGAACAAACTTAGATCAAATGATAACGATGTAAATCATAATAGAACATATATTATTTCGATATGAGAGAGTAATGAACAGCTAATAAAATAAACTCATGGAAACAAGGAATTAACAACCAAACCAAATTCTAACAGAATTGGAAATATAACACAAGGAAGCAGTTAACTTCACCAGAGACCAGGCCCTTAGCCTCCAGCGAGCACTGCTGAATTACTTCAGATAATGCGAGAGAACAAAAACTTCAATTATATATTAATCATCGAACTTGAGTAACATTACAGTATAATCACGTTCTCCAACGATGCAGTCTGTAATTAAACTTACAACTTGAAAAATAACAGAGGTTATCCCCTTTCTTCCTACAATTGCTTTCTTTTATAATCAGAAAGGGGTAATCGATTTCTAACTTAAAATATTTTTTCTATTCCGTGCTGATCCCTCTGATTTTTTCTCAACCTTGTTTGCAACTGACACATTCCTTCCTTTGCTTGTCATATTCTGCTGTCCCAATGTCAGGGAACAATAATCGTTCCTTTTGTCACTTTCCTACATAGAGAAAGGTAAGAGTTAGTTAAATCGTAACTGCAAACGATTCCTTCATTTCTTACCATAATTCCTCAATATATTAACGCATTAAGACATGAAAAAGATAAGAATCAAGGAAAACGATGATGAACTTAAAAGTAAAGACATACCCATTTCGTAACTCAACATACTCCCCTGCTTACCCTGTTTCATGACCTCATGAAAAAAAATGATTCTAATGGAGTGCAGTTAACGAGTAAGCTGGAGAAGGAGCATCAAAAATTGGTCTGAAACTGTGATGTTGAGCTAAGAGTGCAAAAGCGGGTTCTTCCTTACCTTCAGACAATTCATAGATGGCCCTGTAACCTTTAGGAGGATACCAAATGACGGGACTATGAAACCGACATCCTAACCAATAGGGTCCTTCTCTTAAAATGAGGTTGCTATATGTGATAAAATGGGCTGTAGCTGCTTTAAAATTTCGCTAATTAAATGGTTCCCTATCCTGCACACTACTAGTAGAGACCGTCCACCTAAGCTTGGAAGCAGCTAGAGAGGTTTCTTGAATGGATTGAAAATATGATACTCCATTTTGTACAATCTCTCTATGAATAGGCCCTAAAGTTTTAATCACCTCTTCCCTTTTCATCAGACTCTTGTGGTTGGAAAGCATTTGCAAAGGGTGCTTGGGCTCACTTCTTACCCAAAGATCCAATCTATGCTCTTGTCTTTGGAAGGCGTTATGAACTTTAAACCATTTAAGTTGATTAACTGCAAATGAGATAAAGGCCTGGAATTGGACATCTCCCACAAAAGGGTTAGGGTTCTTTTCTACCTCATCCACTAATAAAAAATTGTGTAGGTAAAATTCACAGAGCAACCTTTGAAATTTACACCATGCTTTTTGCAACAATTTATAAAATCTTCAACTTTTTTTAATTCAATTGGTTTTCTAGCTCTTACGGCTTTAATTTTCAACAACAAGTATCACTCTAACAAAAATAAGGCGTAGTTAGTGGTGGGAGCCCTACATGCCAAAACGTCTGTATATAACGATGACCCTATCTAATTTGAGCTTGATTATCTCTATTTTCTCTTTTGATTTTCTGTATCTATTGAAGGTATTGCTTTCTGTCACATTCATTTCCTGAAGCTGCCTCTGCAATGCTTGATATCTTTGCTGGGGACAGTTTCTTGTTCAATTCATTCTAATGCGAGCCGAGCCTGTGCTAATTCTTTCTAAAGATTCAGAATAATGGGGTCATCGTGTGTCATGATGTCTTTAGCTTGTATTCTTGTCTGAGTCTCTTTATCATGGGAGGTCCAAGCCTCTGTTTGAGTAGCTGTGCTGTGAGAGGGTACATCCTCTGTCTGAGTAGCTATATCTACGAAAATTGCATGCTGTTCTTCTTTAATAATGACTGGTTGAATGGGTATGGGCTCGGTTTGAGTCCCTGTAGCCCTCCCTTCATGTGATTATGTCTTCACGGCTGCGTTTGCTGTCTCTAGGGTTTTGTCTGAGACCTTTCACGCTGTGATTTCCTTTATTTTTAATCTGAGCCTTTTTACTATTTTGTGCAGCTTCTGTCATTATTTCCTAAGCTTTTTCAATTTGGCTCTATACTCTTTCGGAGGAGCAACTATTCTGCTGACAGTCTCATTAATTGTTTCTGCCTCTAAAGAGGCTGGTTGCTCATCCTGGCTCTAATATAAGAGGATCATGTCTCTTGATTTAATATCGTCTTCCCGAAGCATCTATGTCTCTACTTCTTCTCCTCGGCCTATGTTTTCTCTATTTTCTACCGGAAGCGTGTCACCAGGTTGGCGCACTACTTCCGGAATGGCCTCTACATCAGTTTCTGCTTCACAGATTGCATCTTTTAAGGGAGATAGACTCTTAGTATCGCCATCATTTTCAGGAGATTGGGTTGCTCCGAAGTTAGAATTGAGCGGACTTTCAGGCTGCATGTAATCGTTCATGTTAGCCAGGACTCATGCTTGGTATTGATTCGTTTCTTTGTTCATCTCCAGAATGCCCTATTTCTTCCTCATGGTCTGATTCAGGGTTATCCTAGCCTTCTGACTCTGGCTGCAAGTGTTGTTCATTTACTGGCTAGATAATTCTATAGGTTGCTTGGTACTGTCTTGAGGATTTTCGGCCACTCCTAGCCTTGACCTCAACCTTGTGGATTGTTTGCGCTTTTGAGGTATGTTTCTTGGAAGGGTATTCCTATTTCTTTTCTGAACCAGGTTGAGTGCAGGTAGGTCTGAACCGCCCTCGAGAGCTAATATTAGGTCACCCCATCTTGATTGCTGCTGGGCGAGGTTATAGCTGACTATTAACCTGATCAGAAAATGGCGGCTTACTACGGCTTCCATGTGCTAGGAACGTCTTAGCCTCTCGGCGGTGTCATGCAGTAAAGAGTTCAATAATGTAGGTAAATTAACAGATCATTTTTGTTTTAGAACTGCTAAGAGTTTAAGTTGACGCGACCTTACCACATATTTTCGCCCGTCGCATGTAATGTAGTTCTGGACAATTCTTGCTAGTTCTCCCGATGGCTCCCCAAGAGAAGATGACTGAATTCCTTTGCCCTTTTTGACCAGCTCCTATCCTTCGTCTCTAAAAGCCTCGATAATGTGCTACAACTTCAACTGCTTATCAGCCCACACAAGTCCTTCTGTCGGTAACCCAGATACCTCTACTATCACTGTGTCTGATACAGTGATTTTCCTATCCATTACCATAGATTGTCCATTCTGTAAATTGCGTAAGAACTTGATGGAAATTTCCTCGTTGGGTGGTTGAAATCTCGTAAAGTATGTTATTCACCTGGCTTGAGCTAAAATTGCCCTAGCTGCATCAGAAACAACCAGTATTAGCAGTTCTCTGCGTATTTCTCTTCCTCCTATAGCGCTGGAATTCTGCAAACGATAAGTGTAGCAGGAAAAAAACAATGATGAACAGAGTTGAATGATGGAACAACAATTAAATATGAATACCATTATTTAGGGCTGTTATCATACCACATGCTTTGCGATCATGGAATGTCGTATCATTCTGCAAAATCCAATGAGAAAATGACAACGCATTCATAAGTACACTGGAGGTCCCTCCCCCCTTTGAATTGATAGGTCGCCTACGACCGAATAAATGAAAGGGTAATGCGCTGGCGGCGAAGTACAGGGGTAATGTATTGGAAAGGTATGCTTATTAATGAAAATATCATAAAGGATATGGGGGTGGTGAAATCAAGGCTTGTACCGAGAATTATGAATAAATGATAGGCTGCCGTGATGTGATATGATAAAGAAAAAGGGAAAGCATGTGAAATAACACTTTAGTGCCGTTATTCCACTTTAAACTGTTGTGATTGATTAAAAAAATATTCATGCATAAAGGTTCAAGGTATGTTAGGACCATAATCTCTCCATAGAAAAGTTTATAAGAAGAGGATTATACTGGTTATTGACGTAAAATAAAGCTTCAATACCATCAGCAGAGCTTCTGTTGCCTGCAGGCGTCCATAGCCTTGACAGAGTTCTTTTTAACCCTTGGGAACCATGATCCTCTATGTATAATTGGGGAAGTGTCTTATGATGTATATAGTAGAGACCAATGTGCTGGCTTGGTGACTAGATGAACACATTGCCATTCACTAGAAAGTAACGAAAGTGGTCAGGTTGGCTCATGATGAGACCTCTTGTTTCCAAGGATTTTTATTTCATCCATTGGATCATATCCATGGTATGGTGGCCATAGTGGGAATGCCACTTCGCTGATTCCTTATGATCATGGTAGGATGGCTCGTGATGAGACCCCCTATCCTCCATCTGAAAAAAATCATAAAATTGTTAGTGAATATATATATTTTTTACTCTTTTTTTATGTTAGTCCCCATTTTATACATAGAGGGTGGCTCATCACTCCTTAAGAGTAGGGATGGAGGAAGAAGTTTGACATATCAATATATAAAAAAATATACCCATAATCTTATTGATAATATGTAGAGAGAGTTATACTAGCAAGGGGGAACCAACATGGCATAGATACTCAATCAGTTTGATTTATAGTAGAAATAAGGATAGAAAAGTGAGATAGATAACTGTGTCCTTTTCCTTTTTTATTTTTGTGGATCATCACAAAGAAATTTTGTTATAGATGATAATATTCATGGTATTTACCTGTTCCACTAGACCTCCATACTTGTTGTCTTTAAATATATATTGTACCTTCCATGCCATTACGAAAATTATAAAGAGTGAAACTGGGGTGGTCTAGGGATGATTATGCAAGGAAGAGAAAGAGGATGTTCTCAAAAACATTCACAAAGTGTCATTCTTTGAAAGAAATAGCAAAAGAAAAACCCACACAAAAGGCGCTGTTCCTTAAAAGGAAGAGCAACTGTTCCTTGTAGGAAACAACAAAATAAAATACGCAAAAAAATGTGTGCTGTTCCTTATAGGGAACAAAAAAATAAAACGCACGCAAATTTTTTTGTTCCTTATAGGGAACAACAGCTGTTCCCTGTAAGGAACAACAAAGAAATCTACACACAAAAATTGCTGTTCCCTGTAGGGAATAGCAAAAAAAAATTCACACGAAAATTGTTGTTCCCTGGAGGGAACAGCAAAGTGAAATACACAGAAAAATTGTTGTTCCCTGTAGGGAAAAACAAGGCAAAATGCACACAGAAATTGCTGTTCCCTGTAGGGAACAACAAAGGAAAAATAGAGAAAAGAAAAAAGTAAAGTACAATCTATTATCAAGCAAATCCAATCAAACAAAAAGGCAAATTTATGTACAGGTTTCAAGAAAAAGTGCATTTCTTCACTGGACTGGCGCTGTGGAAGGGTTGCCCTCCTCAACAAGAATTTGTATTGTGGAATCTTCCCGTATTTGTTGGTAAAAGGATTCCCTTGTAAGCGGTTTGTGATAGAGGCGTAATCGATGTCCATTCGCTTTAAAAGAGTAGCTAGACCCATCAATGGTGGCTAATGTAAGGGTGCCATTATCATGCACCTCTTGTATCTCATAGGGGCCTAACCATCTGGTCTGGAGTTTTCCTGGGAAATCCTGGAACCTAGAATCATACAAAAGTTCCCAATCACCTTCATGGAATATCTTCTTCTTGATGAGGGCATCATGCCATTTCGCTCTTTGTTGTTGGATTAGTGTAGTATGCTACAAAGCTGATAGCCATATTTCATCCACTTCATTGATTTGACGTAGCCTATTGATCTGTGATTCATTCAAGTCCAAGCCTACTTCTTGAGCTAAACTCAATGTCTAAATTTTGAATTCTATTGGGAAGATAGGTTCTTTGCCAAACACTAGCTGATATGAGGAGTATCTTGTGGTATTTCTCCATGTCATGCGGTATGACCACAGGGCTTTCAGCAATCGGGTAGCCCAGTCACATCTATGAGATGTGACTGTCTTTGTTAGTATTGCCTCGATTACTTTATTGGTACTTTCTACCTGGCTGTTTGCCTGCGGGTGGTATGGAGATGTGATTCTATGCATGATATGATGATTTTTTAATGTTGCAGCAATCTTATGGCCTACAAATTGTGGCCCTCCATCCGTGATTACTTCTCTAGGCAAGCCATATCGCACAAAAATTTGGAAAAGAAAGTGGATTACCGAGTCTTCCATTTCCCTTAGTAATGCTTCTGCCTCCACCCATTTAGTCACATATTTTGTTGCAACCAATATATATGTCTTTTGATTAGATGATGGGTTTATTGGGCCAATGAAATCTAACTCCCATCATTCAAAGGGTTCAATGACTAACTGTGGATGCAGGGGCATCTTGTCAGACTGTCCAGGGTGGCCCATTCTTTGGCAGCTATCACATGCCTGGAAAAAATTGTTGGTGTCCTTAAAAATGGTGGGCCAATAATAGCCCATATGTAAGACTTTATGTACAATCATGCGGTCTGAAAAATGTCCACCGCAAGGCCCATCGTGGAAAGCTTTTAAGATGTTGAAGATTTCATCTTCCCTAACACACCTTCGAATATGCATATCGGTTCTTGTATGAAAGAGATATCCTCCAATCCAGGAGAACCGAGTGCTACATTGTACTATTAGTTTTCTTTGACTGGGCGTCAGGTGTTTGGGTAATTTTCCCACTGCTAGGTAGTTTGCAACATCCACGTACCACAGTGTTTTTATGGTTACAGCAAATAAATTCTCATCAGGGAACTGGTCTTCTACTGCTACCGAGTCATCTATCTTTGGCACACGTGAGAGGAAGTTTTCTACCAGATTGTCCTTTCCTGGTTGATCTTTGATTTTTATGTCGAATTACTGCAAAAGGATCAACTATCGTGTCACTCTTCCATTCGTAACAGGTTTATTAGCTAAATATTTAATAGCAGAGTGATCAATATACAAAACCACATGGTATCCTGTTATATAATGTCTGAATTTGTTAATAGCATAAATAACAGCTAAAAACTCCTTCTCTGTTACTATGTAATTCAATTCAGCGGGGGATAAGTTTTTGCTAATGTAATATATAGCGTAGGGTTTATTTTCTTCTTCTTGGCCAAGAACTGCTCCAGTGGCTGTGTCTGATGCATCTGATGGAATCTGGAATGGTATATCCCAGTTCGGTCCTCGTAGAACTGGTGTTGTTGATACTAGTTGTTTTAGATCTGTAAATGTAGTGTCACATTTTTCAGTCCATATGAAATCACTGTTTCCTGTTAAGGCATATAATGGTGCAGCAATTTGTGAAAAATTCTTGATAAATCTACGATAATATCCAACAAATCCCAAAAAATTACGTACCTTTGTTTGAGTGTAGGGGGTAGCTAGTAAGAGAATTACCTATAATTTTGCTGGATCTACCTAAATTCCAGCTGCTAAAATGTAATGACCCAAGATCAAGGCTTCTGTCATCATCATATGGCACTTTTCGTGACTTAAACATAGGCTGGTAGCAATACAACATTCCAAAACTTTTTCCAAAGTTTGTAATGCTTGCTCAAAGTAATCTCCACAGGGTGTGAAATCATCCATGTATACTTCTAATCCTTCATTTATCAAGTCTACAAAAATACTGAGTATGGCTCGTTGGAATGTGGCAGGTGCATTACACAATCCAAAATGTAATACCCTATAGGCAAATGTTCCCCATGGACAGGTAAAGGTAGTCTTATCCTGGTCTTCAGGGGCAATTTGGATTTGGTTATAGCCACTGAAGCCATCCAGGAAAGAGAAAAATTTCTTCCCTGCCAATGTATCTGAGACTTGGTCAATAAATGGAAGGGGTTTGCATTGCCCTGTTGAGTTCTCTATAGTCAACGCATATTCGCCATTTCCCATTCTTTTTGGGAACCATGACTAATGGAGAAACCCATTTACTGTCAGACATAGGGTAGATAAAATTGACATAACAGTTTTTGAAGTTCTTCTTTAACAATGTCTTTCAGGTGAGGGTTTAATCTACGCTGAGGTTGTCGAATGGTTTTTGCATCTTTCTCAGTGTAGATGTGACGCATGCATAGCTGAGGGTCGATACCTTTCATATATGAGTAGTCCCAAGCAAAAACATCTTTATTTTTCCTAAGAACTTGAGTAAGTTTTTGTTGCTGGTCATCACTAAGATTACTGTTAATGTTAAAGATTTTCCCTGGCTTGATTTCGATAGGTTTGCTATTATAAACAATGGTTGTAGGGATTGTTTGGTGATTGATTTATCTAAGGGGATATTATTCGATTTCATTGTCAAGGACTGCTTTGATCATATGGCATTTCAAACTGGATACTGTGGCAGGATGATTGATAAAAGTATTAATAATATCATCTTCAATTTGGTTTTTAAATTCAAGGGCATCTCCCATAGTTAATGGTGACCGAATATTTTCCGTGAAGTATGTTGCAGGTTTTTTCCTGGTTTTCACAATATTCAAGCTTGGCTAAGCAGGGGGGTATAAAGCTAAATTTTTCACATCATTCCCCCTAGTTATAGTCATACTTCCTGTCCGACAGCTGATATAAGCATCAACATTTGCTAGCCAAGGCCTTCCTAATATTAAAGGTTGCCCATCTAGCCGGTTTCTAGGATTGATGATCAAGAAATCTGCTAGGTATTCCCAAGAATCTATAGACACCATTACATCCTGCAATGTCCCTTCTGGTTTGACAACCGACCGGTTAGCCAATTCTAGCAAGGTCGTGGTTGGATCCAAGGTTGTAATGCCAAGTTTTTGACAGGTTGTTGTTGTGAGAATATTAATGGCTGCTCCTAAATTAACTAATGCATTGGGGAAGGAACATACATTTATTTTTACCGTGATTATAGGGTTTCCTGGGTCCTCATATTTCACCGGTGTTTCTCTTCCTGATAATAAATCAGACAAAGTTTTCCGACTACGTGGACATTTGGGGTTGTTTTTATTTTCCTCTTTGGTTTTTTCATACAAAATTCCTTAATAGTTTTTGCATAAATTGGAATGTCTTGAATAGCCTGGAGGAGAGGTATTTTCACGCACATATTTTTTAATTCTCCCTGAAGATCAAAATCAGGATATTCTATTGAGCGAGGTATAATCAATCTCTCTGGGAATGGTGGAGAAGAGGTAATAGTTTGATCGTGGCTTTTCTATTTAACCGTATTATCCACTTGAGGTGTTTGTTATACAGGTAACGGATCTTATAATTGTATATTTTTATCTTTCTCTGATTCAATTATCTATCCAGATCTTAATTTGAGTTCATTACACTCCCTCAACTTAGTTTCTTGCTTTGATCCTTCCATAACTTGTATGGATTGGACTGGTCTATTGTTGGGATTCAGGTTGGGTTGGGCTGGGAGTTGTGGTTGTAGATTGGATTGCGGATTCTGCTGTAATGTGTAAGGTGTTGGTAAAGTTGGTTGAGGCAGAGAGACTATTCCCATAGGCTGGTTTGTAGCTCTTTGCCAATTTGATTTTGTGAAGTGGAAGGGGACCATTGGGAAGAATAAGGGTTGTTCTGCCAAAATGGTGGTGGGTAAGGGAGATTTTTCCAATTATTGTTATTTGGATTTGACTGATTGGGCCATGGTGGCATAAAAAATGCTTGAGGTGGCAAAAAATGTGGCTGATTCTGCCATGCTACCCCTGAATATTGCTGAGAATTATATTGTGAGGAAGGAAAAAACGAAGATGGATTAGTAGGCATACCTGTCTGATGTGCTTGCCATTGGCGATGCTGGTTCAACAGATATGTTGGTTCTACTTCTTCTTCCGCTTCCTTGAAGACTGATTTTAACCCTAGGAGTGATGGGCAGCTTTCCATAGTGTGCTCTTTAGTGCATATGGCGCATGTTCGCATCGCATCTAGATGGCATTCTTTATGGCTGTGCTTTTTTCTGCAGCGGGGGTAGAAAATAGCCAAGTTATGTTCTGCTATAGCTTGCTTTTGCTTAGCTTGCATGACATCCAATTGTGTTGTCAGGGTCCCCAAGATATCTGTCTTGAAATCCTATAACAAATTTCCGATTTCAGTTCGTGTAACGCTTTCTCCTGAAGCTTTACTGTCTTGGAGGTTTGTATCATGTCCGACTGGTTTCAGCCTTGAATTTCCCCTAGAACACTTGATGCAAAAATTTACAATATCGTTATAGTTTTCTTGATAAATATCACCTTTACCCATTATATTTAGTGTCTCTACCCATTGGTCTTTCATACCTCTAATCAGTGTGGTTTTTAGAACGTTATCAGGCAGATTTGTATAAGGAGATCTTTGCAGATTATATTGAAAACGTTCTACATATTCTTCCAAATTCTCGCTAGGCTTGGCTACCATTTGAAAGATTTCATCTTTCAGTTCTCTAGTTCGGCAATAATCTTGGTATTTTCTTAGGAAATATGTTTTCATTTGGTCCCAATCATTGATGGTGCCTCCACCAAGTCCCATGAACCAATGGAGAGCTGCTCCCTTCAAAGTAGAGGGGAATAGATTCAGTTTTTGGGGGTCGGTAGTGTAATCATAACCCTTGCATAAGACATCAAATTCAAAAAGGAATGCATCAGGATCTTCTAATGTTAGCCCATGAAAGGTAGGAATGTTCTGTAATGGAATAGCCTTCATGGGGGCATTGACAGCTATGTCAACAATAGGGTTTTGTAATGTAGAAGTTTGAGTTTGCTAGTTATGAGCCATTTGGTCAAAAATATGCCAATATCCTTCAGGGATCTCCATAGCTGGAGAGTTTTTCCTAGGATGCCTACTGGAGGCTTGAAAAGTTTTAACAAAACTACCTTGATCTGGAAGACTGGGTATCTTCTGCTCAGTTACTATTTTAGGAGATCTAGGTTCTGGTAACTCGATTTCAAGCTTACCTGTTTCTCCTTCTCCTTCACGGAGGTTGCAATAATTTCCTTCTTGTGAAGGGCAGGCTTGTACGTTCTCAGTATCTTGAAAACTCTGCTCAGCCCTTTCGGTTTGACTATGAATCTCAACGTTAGCTACAGATGGTGATTCTGCAGTTTGAAGGAAGTCAATAGAACGTTTGGCAGCAATAATTCAGGGTCCTACTGATGACTGAGACTTAGCTTTTCTTAAGATTTCGTCAATAAAAGTTGATCGTCCAAGGGTCACCGGTCCCTTAGATTTTTAGGTTTAGGAGGAAGAATTTTTCCCTTGTCAAGTTTCTTAGTCATTCATGCAAAAAAAATTCAAATTTTTATTTCTACCTTAAGTTCCTAACAATTCTGCTGGAAAGCAGGCGGGGGAGTAGGCATTTTACTTGCTCTGTAAGCAAGTTCTTACCTTCTGTTTTTAATATCCAATTCCCTCTCAATAGACAATTATCAGATATACATCACTCTTTGTAAACGGCTACACTCTCCCCAGAAACAACGCCAAAATGTTGGGTGATAAAAGGTGCCTTTTAAAACTCCTAATTATCCCACATTAATCATCAATCCGGGCAAGTCCTCTTATTTCAAGAGTGTACACAGTATGTGGCTGCTATTAATTCATAGAGTAATGTTTCCTAAATTGTAGTACATATTTTGACACAAGAATAAATGGAAGCATCTAATAAACTCCAATTGCAATTATTAAAAGGAATATCAAAGCTCAATCTTCTACTGAAATCAAACCTTACAACAATTCAAGCAATAACATCATCAGCTGAGAGCACAGTAACAATAACTCACCTCTACATAGCTGATTCAATCTAAACTATACTAAATCTCTATAAAGAAACCAAGATAGGAATGAGATCACTTTTGAGAGTCTAATAGCAATAATCAAACTCTTGCAGATGACTAAATCAATGCAATGCACTGTCTAAATGATTTGCGCTGTAATGAACAAACTTAAATCAAATGATAATGATGTAAATCATAATAGAACATATATTATTTTGATATAAGAGAGTAATGAACAACTAATGAAATAAACTCACGAAAACAAGGAATTATCAACCAAACCAAACTCTAACAGAATTAGAAATATAACACAAGGAAGCAGTTAACTTCACCAGAGGCCGGGCCCTTAGCCGCCAGCGAGCACTACTGAATTACTTCAGATAATGCAAGAGAACAAAAACTTCAATTATATATTAATCATCGAACTTGAGTAACATTACAATATAATCACGTTCTCCAACGATGCAGTTTGTAATTAAAATTAAAACTTGAAAAATAATAGAGGTTCTCCCCTTTCTTCCTACAATCGCTTTCTTTTATAATCAGAAAGGGGTAAAAATTAAATAGTAAATGCGATCCCTCAGGATCTCCCGATCCTGAGGGATTCGCAATCGATTTCTAACTTAAGACATCTTTTCTATTTCATGCTGATCCCTCTGATTTGTTCTCAGCCTTGTCCGCAACCGACGCGTTCCTTCCTTTTCTTGTCGGATTGTGCTGTCCCAACATTAGGGAACAACAATTGTTCCTTTTTTCACTTTCCTAAATAGAAAAAGGTAAGAGTTAGTTAAATCGTAACTGCAAACAATTCCTTCATTTCTTACCATAATTCCTCAATATATTAATGAATTAAGACATGAAAAATATAAGAATCAAGGAAAACGATGATGAACTTAGTAGTAAATACATACCCATTTCGTAACTCAACATGTGTGCAGCGCCATCGTCTATGCGCAACACCCGGGAAAATTTGCCCAGTCTTCAGGAAAACACCTAGAATTTCTTCAACAACTCTCTATCTTTCTTTAAAACACAAAAATGAGTTTCGGAAGAGGGAAGGAAGGCCTTTATACCCTTTTTTGAAAAATAATTTCATGATCAAACCCACTTTTCTAATGGTTGTTTCCTATCTTGGGTTTTCACTTACTTTTTGGTCTTTTTGTCCTGTAGGTGGCAGAACTCTGAGAAAAATGTTTTTTTTTTTTTGCCTTTGCTGGAGCATCTTGATGTTTCCCTTGGATTGAATTTTTTTTTAACAAGCTTAACTTTGCCTCTTACCCACATTTTGGAAACATGAACCAGTTCTTAAAAAGCAAAAGGTCATTTTGACAAATTTTTGAGGAAAAAGGCATACAGTGACATTAGTGCTCTTTTGAAAGTTTTCTCCACTTTATCCTTTTCATGAATTTCAACACCTTTAAACAATAAAATTGTGATTATTTTTTCATTTTCACCTTTGAATCTTCAGTCCTGCATCTTTTATGCCTTTGATTTCTTGATGGATGAGACTGAAGAGAAGAATTTTGACCTTCTTTCAACTAACATTTTGTCATGTTTTCACTTTGAAGCAGTAAAAACCTCTTGGTGTGAAAACCCTAGTAGTTGGTATCAATAGCTCCTTTAGTCTTTATATGTGCCATCATCATGAGATACATCAGGTTTGTTTTATCTTATCAATATTCTTGTAGGTATCCATCTTTGACAATCCTGCAAAAGTGTCACTCATGGCTAACTATATTTTGAAAAATATACTTTTGATAAGGAAACCCTTATTAGAGGCTTCTATGATTTGTTTTAGACCAATTAAATGTTTTTTCCTTTGACCTGATTCCAATTTTTCTCATTACCTAAAAACAATTCTCTTTCAACATAAAGGCCAACCCTAGCACCTACAAACTCTAGTGACCTAGTGGAGGGGTTTTTTTGACTTTTCCATGGATTGAAGTTTTGACTTGGGGATTTTTAGGAAAAATGAGGGAATTGATTTCTTCTTGACATGCTAGATCATTTTGAATATTCATAAACCATTGAAATTGATCTGCCTAAGGAGTTTTCAGAGGCAAATTTGGGTTTTTGAAGGCTTTGAGGCGTTTAGGTCAGCATGGTGAAAAGTAGGCAAAGGCAAAACGGAGTGTCCAAACCATAGGTGTAAAAAATGGGATGGGGATGAGTGACCTAGGCTTTATGAGGGATTCTTCAGGAGTGGTAGGCTGACCAAGGCATGGTAGAGTAGTAGAAGAGTGAAAAATTTATCCTAAGGATAATGAAGGCAGTGAAATTTCTAAAACTCACAATATTTCATGAAATTTGTTTTTATAAATCTAGTTTCTCAAATAGTCATCTTCAAATGATAAAAATCACTGATGACTAACAAAAACATCAAGTGGTTTGGATTCACCGTGCAAAGAAATATGAACCAAACACTCAAAATTTTGTTTCAAGAAATCTTGATATCTATCTTCTTCAGGAAATTCATAACAATGGTGAAGGAATTGATTAGAGAAATCCTCAAATGATTCATAAGGCTTCATTCTATGCTGATTTATTCTTTTATAAACTTCTTGGTAATCATACCTATTGAATGCTAAATGAAGCTCCTTAATGAGATGGTTAAGGAAATGAATGGACATAGGTGGTAGAGTGTGACACCACTCGCTAATTTGACCTTCAAGGGTGAGTGATCCAGGTGGATAATGGTGGCCACCCACCTATTCCACCTATACCTCTAGTCATTTTCATCAGTTTCCTTTCTTATAGTAGCATTTACTATTTTAGCAGTTTTTCGGGTCCTGAAATTCCGAAGCAGTTTTGACCCCCTAAATGGAGTTTTTTTGAGGTCCACTAAAGCTACAAGACTGCAAAAAAACTTGTATTAATCAGAGAGATATTTCCGATGATATATCGTACCCGAAAAATAGATATGATATGACCATGTTACAACCCCAGGAAGTTGGCTGCCCAACTAACCCCAATGAGGCAATCAAACTCTTGGCGTTTCATCTCCTGGGGTTAGGGTTTTGGTTGTTTAGGTTTTTCCTATGTTGTTCAATAATAAAAAGGATCTTAAGCCTTATTGTAACATAGTTCATAGGCCTGTAGCTACCACTTCTATTCTCATAGATAAGGTACCAACGCCCTAGCTAGTTTATTCCCATTATGTCTGTAAGCATATTTCAGTTATTTGATATTAATGAAATGAAGTATTATTTCTACTGTATATCTGTGTTTATGTGTATTTATGTATTTTATTGTGTTCTTGCATAAGTTTGGATTAGTGGTGTCAGACCGGTCTTCTCTTTCTCAATCCTTATTTGCATGTCCCCAACAAGGTCCGGGTATAAGGAGTTAGGGCTCGATCTAGTTGAACCTTTGCAAGGTCAGCCTTGCATTAGGGGAATTTTGAGGTCTAAAATGGGCCTCATAAGAAAAATGTACAACAAAAATAAACTTTATAAAAACCAATAGGATTCAAGATGATGATGTCATCCATAATGGATGATTCACCATTTTTGGAGTAAAAAAGTAAAAAATATTAAAAAATAATAAAATAATAAAACTACTTTTTCAACTCGTATTTTAAACTTATCTCCCAAATTTTTTACTCAAATTTCGAGCGGGAGTACTCGTTGGATGTGGAATTTAATTCCTCATCCAAGGAGTACCCATGTTGCATACTTTCGATGAACTCTTCTACACGAAAAATGAGAAATACATAAAAAACGTGATTGTAATCACGTTTTTTTTATGTATTTCTCATTTTTCGTGTAGTAGGACTCATCGAAAGTATGCAACATGGGTACTCCTTGGATGAGGAATTAAATTCCGCATCCAACGAGTACTCCCGCTCGAAATTTGAGTAAAAACTTTGGGAGATAAGTTGAAAATATGAATTGAAAAAGTAGTTTTTTCATTTTTCCCTCTAAAATTTGATGATGTCATCAAATCTTATTAGATTTTTTCCACTATTATTTTATAATTTCCTTAGGAGGCCCATTTTAGACCTCAAAATTCCCCTAATGCGAACCTCGATGGCCACCCATGGGGGAAAAAAAGAAATATGAGGGAGCAGGATATCATATCAAAATCTTGCTCAAGGAGGCCCTCGAGAAACAAAGGAACACGATGATGGATAAATTTTCCCAGATCCTTCAACAACTTCCACCGGTGGCGCATCTGCATCCAACAACCACTCTGGAGGTGTAACTCCTTTTAAGGTACAATTAAACTTTGATATTCACATATTTGAGGGCCAAATATATGAGAATGTTGTAGATAGATGGTTGAATCTATTAGAAGGATATTTCTTGGTTCATGACTTTTCCAACTGGGAAAAGATTTCTTTTGTACTCAAAGTCGCCCCCCATGTCAATGACTGGTGGGAAACCTACTGTGAGAAAAAGGATGAAAGGGGACCCTCTCTGTTTTTGACCACGCACTTGGGATTCTTTCTAAGATGCCATAAAGGAACAATATTATCCCGTGCAGAGCTATTAGGACAAGTACATACAATGGACTATGTTGTGGTAGGAAAGGGATCAAGATGTGCATGAGATGACGAATATTTTCCATACCCTGTGCGAAGAAGTTGGGTATCAAAGATTCAAAGAAACATTTGGTGCCGAAGTACCGTATTTGCATGCACAAATACATTAAGGAGGAAATGGAGTTCCTCGAAATATCCTCGGCTGGTGCAGCATACCGGTATGCTGCCAATATTGAGAATAATTAAAAAGGAAGAAGCGAGACTTTGGATCTATGAATTAGAAGCAAGGGAAAGGTGCCCCCAAACTGTAGAACAAAGGAAAAATCCAAGGCAGGGCAACCCAGGATAACCTTCCAAAGCCACAAGAAGAGAATATCATTGCGAAGCCAAAGAAGGGCATGGCAAAGTGGTGCGAGTTCCATAAGAGCTCCACTCACAACAAAAATGAGTGTCGGGCCAAGGATTCACTGGTGGTCGAGCTAAAGGCTTCTGAATTAGATGCATTCTCTGACTCTAAATCAGAACCCAGAAAGGGGAATGAAAAAGGGAAGAAGATTATCGATGCAGAGCCCAACGCCATCGTTGCCACCTTAAAGATCTAGAAGGAGGAACCCGAAGATCCTGAGGAGGGGGAGTGCCTCTTCCATTCCCATATGTGGGTAAAGGGTTCCCTGTTGCAGTCCATTTTCGACAGTGGGAGAAAAATAAACTCATTTTAATAGAGGTCGTGAAGTGGCTAGGCTTGCTGACCACAACACACCCACAACTATACACCATCGGGTGGCTTCACCAAGGACGAGATCTTTGTGTCCTACAACAGTGTCACCTTCCCTAAAAATTCAAGCCCTTCATAGATGAGGTATTATGTGACATTTCTCCTCTTGATGTTTGTGATGTATTATTAGCCCAACCATACGTGTGGAAGCGACATGTTGTGTATGAGTCCAGGCCTCATGCTATTATTGTTACTTTGGGAAATAAGTTGTACAGGATACTATAGGTAGCACTGCCTACCGCCATCTCTTTGGTTACTGCAAAAAAATTAGTAAGCTCATTTCCAAAACTGGGAAATTTATTTTCCTGATGATTCGTCCTTAGGGAAAGAAGAATATTGTGGCCATGACCTCTAAACAAGGCTCCTCTGCACAACAACAACATATGGACAAGGTCATGGAAGAGTATGAAAAAATATTCACCTCACTTGCAGGGGTGCCTCTGCACTGTCAGGTCAACCACCCCATCGATCTGACCCCAGGTGTGTCGTTTCCCAATGGACCAATCTATCGGTGCTCTGTTCTGGAGAACGAAGAAATCAAGAGGCAGATTTAGGAGCTACTGCCACTGAACAAGATCACTATCTAAAATAGTTACCTGATCCCACAGATTGATGACCTTATGGACCAACTCAAGGGGGAATTTTTTTTAGCAAGATTTACTTGAAGTCTGAGTATTACCAGGTACCAATCAAACCCTCTGATGTGTGGAAGACTGTCTTTAAAGCCAAGGAGGGTCTTTTCGAATGGTTGGTCATGCCTTTCAGTTTGAAGAATGCTCCCACAACCTTCATGAGTATGATGGATGACATCTTACATCCATTCACCAATCCATTTTTAGTGGTGTACTTGGATGACATCCTGATCTTAAGCAAGACTTGGGAAGAGCACCTCCATCACATCCAACAGGTCCTCCAAACATTGCGGAAACACAAGTTGTGTGCCAGTTTGGAGAAGTGCACTTTTGACATGAACTAGGCTTAGTATCTAGGATACATTATTGATGAGTAGGTGGTGCACGTGGATCCAGGAAACATCCAAGTAATTCAATATTGGCCAACCCCAACCACTTTAACAGAGCTTTGAATCTTTCTGGGCCTTGTCAATTTCTACAACATATTCGTGTTGGGATTCTCTCATATCACTTGGACCTTGAGTCAATTTACCAAGGGAGGAGCGAAAGATTTTTTTTTGGTCTGAATCTCAATAGAAGGTGTTTGTAGAGTTGAAACTTCTCCTCTGCTCTACCCCAGTGCTCACATTACCAGAATTGCAACAACCATTTGTGATCGAGACAGATGCCTCTGACTATGCTATTGGGGTAGTTCTTACTCAACATGGGCATCTAGTGGAATATTACAATGAGACACTATCTGACACAGTGCGGAAGTATCCAACTTATGACAAATAGATGTATTCCATTGTGCAAGCTTGTCGACAATGGAAGAATTACCTTTTAGGGAAGGAAACGATTATCCACACAGACCACCGACCCATGTAGTTCATACAAACATAAGGGAAGTTGCATAATGACCACCATCAAAAGTGGTCCACATATATGCAAAAATTTCATTTCAAAATCAAGTCCAAGAAGGGAAGCACCAATAACGTTGCAGAATGCCTCATCTGACCATCGATTGTGGCGCTAACCACTGTGCTCAACTCTTGTGGGAACGAGACTTATGATTGGCCACTTCTCTACAAAAGTGATCCAGAATTCGGCCACACATACAATATTCTCTTGGAGGGTAAGCAAGTTCCAACTTTTCACCTCCAGGATGCACTGCTATGTCATGTGGGACACCTTTGTGTTCCTTCAAGTGAGTGTGCCAAGATGATTTGGGAAGCGCACTACATTTGGGTCATTGGGAATTTTGGGTTTGAGAAAATAGTGGCAGTACTGCAAAAGTATTTCTATTGGATGAAACTTCGAGAATATGTTAGGAAGTACATTAGATCCTACACTACCTGTGCCATTGCCAAACTGACCATCAGGAAGCAAGGCCTTTATACTTTTTTTCCTACCCCTAGTTGATCTTGGGAATCCATCTCTGTAATATTCCTAAATTAGCACACAACTAATTGGAATATTAAATTTTTATTTTTCTCTTAGATAGAAGAATAAGAGGGTATGGAGACCCATAAATCTCTTTAGAAGGAATAAAATACACACCTAGTGTGAATTGATGTCATATGAAAGCTGGATTGAAGACCCTTAGGCGTGAAAGGGGGATGGAGCATGTTGAATAGGTCAACTTTGACCAAATCAAATAGTGATGTTATGGAGGAGTGGCATTAATGATGGGACAACGCAGTTTTGGAGGGAGAATGATTGCATGATGATGGAAACCCTAATGAGTGGGACCCAAGGTGAGAAGGCTCACATTGTTTATAAAAAAGATGATGGTAGCCATAGTGGGTTAGCTTACGATTATTGTTTTGATATGTTTGTTTAGAATTTCGCTCTCTTCAGCTGTTTAGCTAAGATTGTTGGTGTTGTTTAGCACAGGGTGTTCTCGGTCGGAAATCCCACCTCTTTCCTTGAGAGGCCTCTTGGGAGAGTACTAATATATCATTTTCACATATCTGACATTCTGGCCAGGCTTCAGTATTTAGCTACAACGTATTTTATGCAGAATATTGTGTTTTATTGCAGGGTGTGGCAGTGGAAGGTTGATAAGCCCACTTTCTGAGCTAGTTTTTCATAGGAGGAAGAATGAATTCCCTTGGGAGATCAACAAGGAGGGATTCTGAGCAGATTTAAGATATTTGGCACCAGGCCAACCTATTACCATCATTTAAAATGTAGTTTCAGTTGGGAATTGCATTATTTTGGAGGGCAGTTTCAGAGGAGGATCTATTGGCTATTTTAGAGTGTTTTCCTGTAGGTGAAGGGTTCAACCTTTCATTGGAGGAGAACTTTGAGGATATCTACATCAGATCTATATTATTTCATCCTTATATTTCATGAGCTTTAGTTTGCAGTGAATCTTTATTCCTAGGGCTATATATCACCATTTGTATTTGGGTGTATGTTATAGCATCATTTTTCAACCTCATGTGATTCATGATTGTCTCTTTGGCCTTGGGCACCCATTCCCACAGACTTGAACAAAATTCATAAAAAATAGTGTTAAAAATCCCATACGCGGGTATGCCCAGACTTTTCCGCGTGTATACGCGAGTCCATACACACTTTTCTGCGTATGCCATTAAAATCATTAAAAAATATATAAAAATTCCCTATTTTCGGGCTGGGTTGATGGTTACTCTAGTAGTTCAACCACCTCAGTGCGTGGCCAACTGTTTCCAACTGATTGAAACTACTTTGAGGCAGTATAAAAGCCCCTCATGTGCATGGCCTAAGGGAGAGAGAAATTAATAGACATTATACTCTGTTGGAATCCCAATTCAAGTCTGATTTCCCGTGCCTCCTGCACCTTCCCAGATTTTTACAGGAAACTCTTGTTTCCTAGAGATGTTCATCCATTTATATGTCATCTCGTGTGCACAAGTCTTGAAAGTATCTTAGCGAGGCAAGGGTGGGATGGATCCTGTTGAGGAGGTAAATCCCCTCTGCGGACAGAGGCGATCCCTACTAGCCCAGCAGGGGTCTAGCAACAAACAAACAATGCTATGACGCAAGCTCCTAATTACGAATGAAAGACTTGGGATAGAAGCCTACCTGGATTCCAACGCTATGATCTGAAGAAGAAGTGTCCCCGTCCTTCAGCCCTGGCAGATCACAATCCTTCCACGATCTCCGCGGATGAACACCTGCACGTAGAAGAAACGAACAGATACAAGCATAGGAACCAGCATACGTAACTAAACATCGGTCAGAAAAGATATTATTCGCATTAACATGATGGAAAACGGAGTGGAACCATAATCATAGTCATCTATTAAGTAATAAACGAATAGAAGTTACAACCAAGTTCTGACGTCGCAGCTTCCTTCGAACGGGTCTCCGGTCGTCCACGTCTCGCAAAGCTCGCCAAGGAAAGGGAAACCTCTCCAGAGTCTCGTAACAATGGTCTCCTCGCTTGAATGGGCCTTAAGGGAAAGAAGGGATTCTTTACAGCACAAAGGCACTTGGGAATAGGGAGATGCAAAGCTTCGGCACTTCAAGACTAGCTTGCCATGGATCTGAGCAAGCTTTTATAGATGGGGAAGGAGGGAGTTGGGATCCCTATTATTATGGGATTGGCCCTATCAACAAGGAAGGTTCCATGGAAGGTGGCAAAACCACTTCCCTTCCATAGAACTCCCGCAGCCAAACCTCCCAACTCAAGATAGGCAATGGTTGTGAGTTTGTTTGAACTCAACTTCCGCCATCCATATTTAAAAACAGTCCCTAAAATGGGTGGCGCGATTGCTGCTCTATGACAGAGCGCCAAGTGGCGCGACCTCTTTACAGGATTTCCCTGATTGGCGCGAGAACTGAACTGTCTACCCGCGCCAATGCAAAAAGAGCTGTTTTTCATGAGTTTTGCAAGGAGATGTCTCAAGGGAAAATGAAGCTCATACTCAGAGGGACGCATTGATGATGTTTTCAAGGCATGATAGTGTTCACAGGTCACATAATGGGTCCTCCATTGTGCGGGACGGGTAATGGTAGGGACGGTGACAAATTACTGTGTAACAGATGCCCCCTAAAGCATGAGGCTCGAGAGAGAGAGGGGTGAAATGCTTTACGAGAACATGTCCAACTGAAGGCCCGCCGTCGGAAAACCTGCGCAGAAAGATACAACTGATATCTCAAGTACATGATGTATATATATGGTATGGACGCAGCCATCCGAACAGAGTATGCTATAATCCGGATCCGGGGTATGGGCGCAGCCATCCAACTAAGATCAAACAAATAGACTCAGGTATGGTCGTAGCCATCCAATCAGTGAGTCATGTACATAATGATAATAATCCACAATCGCAGCCTGGATTACAACAGACACAATCCAGGGTCTTGCGCTCCATCTCGACCCAAACGAGTACAAGTTCGAGCATGTGAATATGTGAGCTGATGTCGAACATGCAAGAACATCGTCTGATTACCAGCCAATGATGAAAGTTGTTAACGGACGCGAGAGAAACCACTAATAATGACAATGGTCCTCAAGGTACTACAGGTACAATCTACGGCGTGTGAATAAATGAGTTGACGTCGAACACCCGCAGAATCATTCGATCGGAAGTCAAGGATGTAAACTTCACGTCGAATGCGACGAACCTGCCATTGAGGCATGCAGGCTCCAAGGTACCATCAGGAGTCTCTAGACCAACTTCCTGGATAATGAGTTGAAGTCGACAGGAAGTGACCTTGATCGAAGGTGGGCCATAATAATTCCCACATCATCGACACGAGACAGAGGAACATGATGTTTTTGTTGTGAATCAGGATCGTATGAGAAACAGAGGAAGGTTGATATTTGCAGAGGCCAACTTCTCTTGAACACATGAACGGCACGACAATGGACTTGGCAGTATTTGACATCAATGGATCAGGGGTCATGGCGACGAGGCAGTGAACAGATGAGAGGTCAAAAGAGATTACCCAAACCCATGGAGGCAAAGTGAAGCAACGAGATGAGATGTCCCCAACCCGACACGAATGCGGACAAGTGCCATGTTCAAGAGCGACATACTGCCGACGACAACGACGATGGTTCCATTTTTCCCCCACCATTTCTGGCGAGTACCCCAATTATTTTTAATAACAAGCTTGAAGGGGATAACATATGCTTGTGATATAAGTCCGCCCTTCAGGCGAATCCATCCTAGTGCATTTAACGAGTCCTAGGAAGGAGAAACTTGGAGAACGTCATTTCGACGGAATCCAATGTCATCAGGGTTTAATGAGTCTGACAAAGGAAGAACTCGGCGTCTTTTCATGTTTAGAGAGTTTGAAAAGACAACGGAAAAGAAAACTCCACAGGTCCCTTTTCGTAAATAGTTCCCCAGATCCGAAAAGGTAGAAAACAATATCCGGGAAAACCTCCTAGTCGCGATAGGCTAGGGTATTCCTTTTTTCGTAATCAATCCATCCCAGCCCGAAAAAGGGTTAAACTTATACTGGGTGGATGTCGATTCGTGTCCATTTTAACGAGATCGAAACGACAAGGGCCTCGGCGATCTTTTCATATTTAGAGAGTTAGAAAAGAGCTGAAAGATGACTCCAGAGTGACTTTTTCGTGTATTTACCGAGTCCGAAAAAGTATAAAATATAACTCGTTTCCACCTTTTAAGTCGCAAAAACCTGCTGCTGCACATACCAAGCAAGCGTAAAATCCATTTTCGACATAATGCATGCAAATATTTGACAAAAATAACTTTTAAAGCTCATTTAACGTGAAAAAGTTATAAATATGTCTAATTGGTAAAAAATGAAATTACTTTTTACTATTTACCTTGTGGAAAGCAACAGTGGTCCATTTGGAGCAGAATCTTCTGACGGTGATCGCGACCAATCCAGGGAACCATTCAGCGTCTCGTCTGTCACAGGTAAGAGGCGCTCCTTTTCTCTTCATTTCCATACATTTTTTAATGATTTCCATTCATAAATCAGTTCTGTAAGGGCACTTTTAAAATTTTAGGGCCGGGCCCAGTGGCACGGGTATCGGGCACGGACCCGCGCCACTGAGCTCTTTTTACCAAAAGGCCCGCGCCACCTGGCGCGACTGTTAGCAAAACAGTCGCGCCAGCGGCGGAACCCAAAATTTCGCCTAAAATTCCGATATTTACACCAAATTCCTTGAAATTTGAAGCTCACAAAGATCTAATCAGGGGCTTTTGACCATGTGAATGCAGATAAACACTCAAAATGGCAATTGAATGGAAGGAACGAGAACACGGAGATGAGGATGAAGAGGCCATGCAAAGCTAGGCTTGCATGAACGCTCTGAGAGACTGCAGATTGAAGAAGTTCTTCCTCACGCCATGTTTACGAGATCAGCCCGAGCTTCTCCAATATCTAATCAACATCTGGGATGAAAATGACCAAGTATTCAGAATACGAGACCAGGTGCTGGAATTGGAGGTCACTGACATTTATTTCATTACTGGATTGTCCCGCAGAGGTCCAATCCCTGTACTGACTGGGAGCAGACCATCAGGGGAAAAGATGGAAGAGGTAATGGCGCGGGTGTGCTGAGGGGCACAAAAAGGATCAGGAAGTAAGAAAGTATACATCTCCACCATCCCTGATCTAGCACTGAGAGTAGTTCTCCACACCATTACGCGGGCTGCTGGGTCGCAGGCTCCGCACGAGGCCACGAAGACTCAACTCCTGTTAGCCTCAGAATACATGGGTCCCCGACTGTATGATTGGGCAACAGCTGTGACCATCAATATGAAAAGGCAGCTCACAAAGTGAAAACAGGGGAAACTAAAGCAGTTTGGGTATGGTTCCATCTTGGTATCGTTCATTCTGGAACGCATACCAACCTTCCAGGGCCAAGAGGCCCATGTGGCGAGTCCGGTACCACGAGAGCCGAGAATGGCTCGCTGGGCAGCACTGATGCCCAGATCTGGAGGCGGGCAACAGATGTCCTGGAAGCCCGAGTTCTTTAGGTGGCTACGGCGCCAACTGATCGTTGTGGAAGATTGGCCCTATTCGGGAACTGACTTTACAGGAGACCCAGATCTCCCACTACCAGAAGGGGATGACTGGGACGAGGAGCTGGGTAAGACCTCAAATTTTTGATTTCATGTTTATATGTTTTTTTTTTTGTTAATACACACTTGTCTTAACACAATTATATATGCATGCAGATGTAGGACCTGAGAGACCAGCCGGGATGTCTCCTATCTCCCGGAGGACACAACTCGCCCCTGAGATCCAGGGGGAAGGCACCAGAGGAGAGGCACTGGTCCAGAACCTCGAGGGGATTGCCCATGGGATCCCGGACTATGCCCGGCTGTCAGACGTACCGATGGAGTACCAGCGCCATATGGTGGGAGTTCCAAACCGGCTCCACCGAATCCTGAGGCGGCTAGTGCGTGCAGTGACGTGCTATCATGAGCACCATGCGGATTAGTCTCTAGGATTTAGCTACACCTATTTTTTGAGAGACACAGTGTCTCAGGATGTATTAAGACAATTATGTATATTTTTTGAGTTTTATGCGACACACTTTATGTAAACATTTCGATATCTATATATATACATATCTATTTTTGGATGAGTCTTCTTTACATGTGATGATGATTTATAAATTGCGCAAATGCCTGTCTAACACCAAATTTGCTACTGCATCTGTTAATGTATTCAAATGTCTGGGTATATGATGATATGTAATGTATTCAAAATTCCTTTCCAGTAATCGAATACGCAAATACAATCGTAAAATGGACGGGTTTTTTACCGAATAGTGCCCGTTCAGCTGCAACACTACAAGCTGTGAATCTAGGTACACGAGCAATTCACGGATACCAAGGTTTACTGCCTCGGTTAATAATTCCAACACGGCGCTATATTCCGCGATATTGTTCGTGGTACGTCCTAAACACACACCTTGCGGGTCAATCAACTCACCAGCAGGATCGTAGATTACCCAGGCTGCCGAAGACAGATTCCTGGTACTGCGGGAGGCACCATCCGCGAAACCAACAAATGGATGAATAGACATCTGCACAACCAGGAAGACCCGATCAGCAGAAAGATGTTTACAAAGCACACCACACCATGCACACAAATGAAAATCACACACCTATGTACACACACCACACCAAGAAATCATTTCAGGCGTAGTACTTCTTAAGGTACAGCCCATTTCTGGGCTGCGCCAATGGAACTCCTTCGTAATCTATAAGCTCGTAGGCCCCATTTTTTAAAACACGTTTTACTATATAAGGCCCGTGCCACATGGGATGGAGCTTCCCGGCACCAAGCTTGTCATGTGCCTGATCGTACAAGAGGACTAGGTCTCCTTCGATGAAAGAACGGGGAGAAACAGATTGATCAAAATGAGTCTTGACCCTCTTCTTTTGTGCTTCGATGATCAAAGCAGCTAGACGACGGGTTTCATCCAACCGTTTGAGATACAGAAGACGTTCTTCTTCAGGAGAAGTATCCGGTAAGAGCTCCACAGCTAATTTGAGCGAAGGAATTTCACATTCAACCGGCAAAGTAGCTTCCAGACCGTACACCAGTTGGAATGGTGTGAATCCGGTTGCACTTTTAGCGGATGTTCGGTACGCCCAGAGAGCTGAGAACAGTTGGAGATGCCAACTGGATTTATGAATCCCAACTGTTCGTTGAAGCATAGTGACCAAAACCTTGTTCACCGCTTCAACCTGACCGTTCGCTTGAGGGTAGTATGGCGTTGAGCTGTCGTGACGCAGGCCCAACGCAGCTGTCAGCTCCGCCATCATGTAATCGCGGAAATGAGTACCGTGATCAGTGACGATAGCTTGAGGAACCCCGAATCGTGCGATAACATGGTTGAATAAAAATGAAGCAGCCGTTTTCCCATCAGCAGCTAGTGTAGGCATCGCCTCGGCCCACTTAGTGAAGTAGTCGACGACGACAATGATATACGCATGCCCCCCGGCCGAGTGAGGGTTACACGTCATAAAATCCACGCCCCATTTCGCGAAAGGGCCAACGGTAATAACGGGATGCAAAGGCAACGGCGGCGCGCGCATCTTGCGCTGAAAAATCTGGCACGGATGGCATTTTCGGACTGCAGTGATACAATCCTTGAATATAGAAGGCCATAAATAACCTGCCCTCAGAATCTTTTGGGCAGTGGCATATCCGGACATGTGTCCACCACAGGCGCCACTGTGGCAGTCATTCAAGACTTTCTCAGCCTCGTCCGAGGTAAGGCATCGTCGGAGCACCGAATCTACTCCAATACGATATAAGGTATCTCCTACTATGCGGTAGGGTTGGGACTGGTGCCGAATCCGACGGCGTGCAGCTTTATCCAACTCAGACCGGAATGTCGCGGTCTGAAGATACACTATAATGTCACCGTACCAAGGATCACGAGTATCGATAAGAAACAGCGTTTCGTCCGGTATATGATCTTCTGAGTGCGAGGGAACAGAGTCCATAGGGAGAGAACATATCAGATCCGCGAAGACCAGTGATTTAGTTGACTTGGCAGTGGTGAACTCCAAGTCAAACTCCTGCAGGATGACGATCCATTTGGAGTACTTGCCCCCCAACAATTGTCTAGAAAGAATATACGTCATAGGGTTGCAGTCTGAAACCACTGTTATCGTGCGCAAAAGGATGTAATGGCGAAAGCGTTGTACGACATGTACTGCTGCTAAGGCCAACTTCTCGACATGTGCATAACGCGTTTCCGGGTCGAGAAGGTTCCGAGATAGGTAATAAACAACATGTTCGTCACCGTTCTCGTCATCCTGCACCAAGACCATGGCGATGGTGCTTAATGCGACGGCTAGATACAAAGTAAAGTCGCGGTGGTAGTCCGGAGGACGAAGCAACGGAGCATTGACGAGCAATGTCTTCAGCTTCTCAAAGGATTCTTGAGCGATTTCGTCCCAATGAAAAGGAACATTCTGCTTTAACAAACGAGTGAATCCTTTGGCCACCTCGGCATAATTCGGGATAAAGCACCTAAGAAAATTCGCTTTCCCCTGCAGACTCTGCAACTGATACAGGGAGGAGGGTGACGGGAGATTTATGATGGCCTCAACCTTTAGAGGGTCAAGGCGAATTCCGTCTTTCGAGACTATAAAGCCTAAAAGACGGCCAGAATCGACGCAGAAGACGCACTTATGAGGGTTGAGCCTGATATTGTAGCGTCTGCAACGAAGGAATATCTGGCGGAGATGCTCAGGATGGTCCTCTCGCTTACTCGAATGGGCTGGAAGGTCGTCCAGATAAGGCTGGACGATATGGCGAATATCATGAAAAGCATAGGACATCGCGCGCTGGAACGTGGCGCCAGCGTTTTTTAAGCCGAACGGGAGTTTTTTGTACGCGAAAGTGCCCCACGGACAGATGAATGTGGTCTTATGTTGATCCTCAGGTGCAATATTGATCTGGTTGTAACCTGAGAAACCGTCCATTAAGGAATAGATCTCACTCCCGGCGTAATCGTCGATAATTTGGTCGATAAACGGAGTGGGATAATTATCCTTAGGACAGGCGCGATTGATATCGCGATAATCCACACAGACTCGAATGGTACCCTGCTTTTTATCGACAGGGACGATATTGGACACCCATTTTGTAAGGGGGATAGGATAAATAAAACCCGCGTTCAGAAGTTTTTCAACCTCTGCCTTGATAGCGGCGGCTTTCCGAGGATGCATGGGACGCAAGCGTTGGCGCACAGGTTTCGCACCTGGATAGGTTGGAATCTTGTGCACGACAATACTAGGATCAATTCCCGGCATTTCCTCGTAGGACCATGCGAAAACATCTCTGAATTCTTTAAAAAGTTCCGTATAGACCTGAATCTCCTCGGGAGAACAAGTCACACCCACATGAATGTTCTCAACAATCCCTGGTTTAACAGAGATGTTGATAGGGACAGTTTGAGTAATGTTACTCAGATTACCCTCCGAAAAGACCTCGTGCGTCAAGATCGGTGTTTGAAGAGGAGGGGAAGGAACCTAAGTAGCATAGCGCTCCAGACAGTCAGTCATTGCCCCCAAGCTAGGCATAAACGAGGAGCGATGATGCCCATCGCCCCAGGGTAGCTCCTCAAGAGACATAGTTTCAATGATAGCCTCATCTGAGGGAAAAGTCTCTCTAAGAGGATCAGGTGAATCAGCCTGACCAAGCCTGAGGGATTGTGAGTAGACGTCAAGAGCCATGCTCATCGGAGCATGCTGAGGAGGTGGAGGGTCCGATGCAGCAACAATCTCACAGTAGCTGATCTCTACTGGCGTTAAAGGCATGGATTCTCCAAACTCATATACCTGCTTAGGTGTAGGAATGAGCCAGGGGTCATCAGTCCTGGACAACATGTTGACTTGAGCGGTATTCGGTGGCGGTGCGGGGAAAATACCCATGAGGACTGGGTCTTTGAAAAGACCAGGTCCTATGCTGTCTGGGGGATTCGGAATTTGATCCACATATGGCACGTTGTTCTCAGAGCTAGAGGTAAAAAATGACAACTGATCTACCGTGACAATCTTGCCCTCGTGAGGGAACTTAATGAATCGAAAGACAGTAGACGGCACGCAGAGCATGGCATGGGTCCAGCTGTGGCCAAGAAGTATATTGTAGTTGAGTTTAGCGTCAACTACTTCTACTTCTACGTTGACGGTTTTTCCCTGTAATGTGATCGCAAGACTCTCGAGAACTCCCAGGGGTTTAGACTCCCGACCATCAAATGCCTCAAGGGCATTGGGAGATGACGACAAAGTTGGAGAGCCGATGGCCTTCCAACAAGCGGAGGACATAACACAAGTAGATGCACCCTCATCTACGACGGCTCTGTGAACGTTCAGACCGTTAATCCCGACTTGAATGACCAAAGCGATTTGATGTGGAAGCCGGGGAGTAAAATTCTCCAGATCAAAGGTGAGAAGGCTCGAGTCGGCGGGATCGATACCACCGATGGCAGACAGTAAAGCCTTCCGTTGTGAAGGACAACTTTGAAGAACCTCAAGTGCGGACATGGCACATGGCGCCTGTGCCAGATCCTCAACGATACTGTAATGTTGAGCGGCACGAGCATTTGGATTGTAAGAGGATCTTCGAAGAACACCCTTGGGAGGTGGCTTCACAACGGGTTCGAGAGTCGGCTTCTCGATTTCCAACGGACCAGAAACAGGTGGGGGAGGCGGTCCATCCGCAACTGCCTTCCCGGGTGCCTGCTGCTGACCATTGTAATCCTTCGATCTAGTAGCAATAGTGATAGGTGCATTAGTTTTCATCATGAAAACCTGAGACCCAAACGGTGCAGATGATGAACCTTGTTCGACCATCTGGGTCTGCTGAGATGGAAATGGCTCTTTTAAAACAGCCGGAGTCCCTTTTGAGCCTTTAAGAAGTTGACTAATTTCAGACCGTCGTGGACAATCCTTAGTGTAATGGTCACCTTCACAGATGAGGCAAGGGAATTTCGGCTTACGTTGGGAGCCATCCTCAGTTCGAGTTTTAGATTCCGGTTTTGGGGCATCAGATTTTGATTTGCCTTTGCCCTTCTTCTTCCCCTTGGAGGATTTGTCTGCAGGATTGGCCTGAACGGCATTTACCTCCGCGGTTTTACCAGAATCGGATGATACGGGATTAGCAGAGGTATTGTTGGAAGAATTAGCCTTCTGCTTCCCATTCGAAGACTTCTTCGAATTTTGAGAAACGGAACCAATGACACCATCCACCGTAGGGGTAGGCGGGGCCTTTGTGGCTCCGGGCCGTGGAGCATCAGGTAGGATGTCATAAAGCGTGCCAGATTGCGAATAAACAAGATCCAGGTACTGGGCACGCGCGATAGCTTGTTCCTCCGTCACACACGCTCCCATCGCGATATCCTGAGTGATTTTATTGACAAAGGAGGTGGTGAACCAGTGAGTCAAAATCTGATAAGGTATGTGAAACTTGATCAGTCGACGACGACGCCGCCACTCATGGATGTGATCCGAGATGTGAGTGGCCGAGTCCTGCTTCAGGGAAGACAGGAGGTGCGTCCCGGTCTCATACCGGACTGGTAACTGGAAATGCGTGAGGAAAGCCATAGCTAACGAGTTGAAATCCTGAAAAATACCACGGGATAGCTCTATGTACCACTTAGCGGCAGCTCCTGTTAAAGTACGCTGGAAAAGACGCAGACGAACCGAATCGTCAGTCCAAGAGTTAGACGAACACCAGAGGTGATACGTCATCACATGCGCCTGGGGGTCTTCGCCAGATTTGCCCTCAAACTTGGGACAATCTCCTGGTATCTTGGTGGGAACCGGAGGCCAATATGGATTATGAGAAATCGGATCATTGGTCAACTTTGAAACGTCCGGCAGATCCAAGGTAGCCAGAAACGGCAACGGAGGGTTAATTCCCATGCCAGTCCCAGAATAAGGTCCGGTACCCATGCTCCACGATGGTTGTGAATATCCCTGCCCCCATGGGTTCTGTCCCGTAGGATTCTGACCGTAGGGGGCATAATTCGTATAGCCAGACTGATTTGGATTCTGGTAACCATAGTGTGGGGCTTCAGAGTTCGTACCCTGATTAGGCGTTTGCCCCGTATAAGCAGCGTTTGGATTTGGCTGCTGAGCATAGTTAGAACCGGGTGGAGGAGGTTGATGCTGAGAACCTCTAGAGTGGTTATAGTTCGGTTGTGATTGACCATGAGGATAATAACCACCCTGAGGATGAGTAGACTGCTGATAAGTGGAACCCTGCGGAGCCTTGTACGTAGGGCGCAGTTGTTGATTAGGCTGCGGCATTGAATGAGCAGGCTGCTGGGCAGAGTGAACGGAATGAGAGGGCTGCCCTGAATGAATAGGTTGACCCGAGTGAGGGGGTGGCCCTGAATGAACAGGTTGGCCCGGATAAACAGGCGGCGCTGGTCGCGCAGGTTGACCTGGTTGTAAGTGAGCCCCAGGTTGCATCGAGTAAGCCGGTTGGCCTGGAGGCGGGACACCAGGTTGTACCGGATGACCCGGTTGGCCTGGTGGAGGAACAGGACCAGGTGCTTGCTGAAAACCAGTTTGACCTGAAGCAGAACCATGAGGTGGTCCTGGCTGATATGCAACGTTAGAGACAACAGGATACTGCGGTTGCATCGGTAAAGAAGGCTGGATTTGCCCCCCAGGACCATAGGCCGATCCCTGTTGATATCCCGGCTGAGGCTGAGCAGGTTGACCAGCAGGGTTATAATACGATCCTTGCGGATTATAGAATGGCCCTTGCTGGCCCGCAGGGTAGCCTTGATTGGGCTGTCCCTGCGGGTCGTACTGATAGCCAGGTTGGCCTGCAGGTTGGCCTTGAAAAGGCTGTGCCTGCAGGTTCTGAGCCTGGTTGTACGGAAAACCTTGAACATAAAGATAAGCTTCAAGAGCAGGAAGGCGCAAAATGTCCCCATGCTCGTCAAGCTGACCCGGGAAACCATACACGGGAGTGCCGTCCTGTGCATAGTGCGAAAAGAAAGATCGGTAAGGATCTTGGGAATTTAATCGACCCGGCGTTCGGGCATTGCAAAAACTCATGGAAATACTCCTCGGAGAGATATTCCGTGTATGGGCGTGCTTAAATAGACATCTTCGAGTTGGCCCGGCCACATTGGGCGAGACAACGGCGGAAAGCATTTGCAACAAGCAGGTGGGCACTCACGGGAACGAAGTGACGGGCGTCGAAGGAGACACCCCAGGTGTAGTAGAAGCTGGCCTCGAAGCAGGAGATGATATCCCCATAGAGGCTGCAGCTGAAATGATCTGACCCAGCGATCTGTATCCCTGTGGTAAAGAAGGATTGGCTGTTGACATGGTAGCCAGCTCAGAGTTGTCTCCCTCAAAAAATCTACGCGGGAAGAGCTGATAGTCTTCACCAGACGTTGGGATTTCCTCACCAGAATCACTCATGGTTGATCCTGCCGTTAAATCTCGCAAGAGACGACGAGGACTAGGAGGAAATACAGCAGCAACAAGCGGTGAACCCGATGTAAGAGAAAGGAAATCAGCTCCTAATCTCAATTCAGACACAGGGTCCGAAAAGGGCCGATTGAACTCAACTGGTTCTCCAAAGGGTTGCTCGGCGAGGACCGGTCCCCCGTCAGGGAACTCGGAGACAATAGGCTGCTGTGGTTCAACAGAGGGCTCAGAAGCCTCTGAAGAATCGTCCGTGTAAGGACTATCAGTAGACGAAACCGAGGGTTCCGCCACCGTGACAAAAGACTAGAAGAAGAGAGCACACACACACACGGGCTGAAAACGAGTTAAGACACACGATCACCCAGTCACAAGCAATATCTAAATGGGTGTGTTATCGTGGGAGATTGATTTTACCACATTGGAAAATAAACAAATTCTACCGTTTCATATTTTAAGAGTCGAGAAACGATAAAGGAATGACTCTATCTTCCCGAGTTGATACAATTGGCGAAAGGACAAGCGCTTGACTGGTCTTTTCAAGTTTGGGGGTGAGAGAAAAGACCAAATGTTTAACTCATGAAAAACTAGGCACAAAGGTGTACCAAATATCAAGTGAGCACCAATATACACATGGTTTCAAAATGAAGCAATCGACCAAGAGGACTACGTACGTGCGGGTAGTCCCCGCGAATGTGTTCGTGTATCGGGTATAGGGCGACGGACGACCGACTTCCTATGGACTGGGGTCAAAACCTATAGGGGTCTCCCTTTATATACGCGACGGTACGGGGAGCGCAAGTCCGTACTAGCGCTGTCTACAGCCAATAGGCGAACGACAGCTGCTAGGTTTAACGACGCCGGAACACGTCTCTAGCCTAGACCTTCTAAATATGTTGCGTTAAGTTCCAATGTTGCCTTAGGTTAATTGAATAAATTTTACGGTTGATCTTCAATTAAGTTTCAATTTCCAGGCCCTATCGTATGTAGTGTCTCCTAAATGCAAGCTATATGCCACGATGCAACATTTCGTTCGATGAAAACTAGTTAAATGCGAGTTGAGAGCTTTTATACAAACGAAATGAACGGAATACAAACAAGAATGTCTCTAATGCAACTGATGCAATTGCACACTTTTCATTCAAACACTAATCACTAGCAATATGGAAAAGATCACAATTTGCACTAATTAATCAAGACAAAAGAATTTTTTTTTTTGATTTTCAATGTTTAATGGCTAATGTGCACTGAAAACAAAAGGAACAATTTGAGAAATGATATCTAAGAGAGCGAAACAAACAACATTCACTCGACAAAGCAAGCAACCAAATCTCTAAATCGACCCAAAGTCCCTCAAAGCAAAGAAAGACTTGAAAACTCCCAATGGACCGTGTGATCTAGGTCCAAAGCAAGGGCAAACGAATTCCGAATGAAGGAATGAACAATCACTCAAAAAACGCAGCAAAACAATCGAAGACTGTTAAGAGAGCGCGGAGAATCAATCAACAAGTTGACAGGACAATCAAGACACCGAAACTCCCAAGGAGGGCTCGACGCACTAAGCCACTAGATGCCCTAGGGCTCAAAATGTGAAATCGGTAGATAGAGGCAAACAACCAAAGGATAGCGGTGAATTCCAGCCAAACAAGACTCCAACACACTCAGACAATCAGGAAATCAAGAAGAAAAGTACTGGTCAAGCTCAGAAAGCTAAAAAATGAAGAAACTCAAAAAGTCACAGGGGTGGCGCGACTGTGGACTTGAAACTGGCGCCAGAGGCCGATTGGCGCGAGACAGACAAATGCAACAAGCGCCAAGTGGCGCGACTGTCGGGTTAAAACCCGCGCCAGTCGAGTTCTTCAACAAAAATTAAAAAACAAGCTATTCTGAAAGTAGACCAATACAAGCTAAGCAAACCAAGAAGCTAAAATAATGAAAGAATCCAACCCAGAAGGTTCATCAAGCAAGGAGAAACAGTCAAGGCGAAACAATCATAAACAAGACAAGGAAGACCGGACGATCCCCAGCGGAGTCGCCAATTTGTTGAGGAGGTAAATCCCCTCTGCGGACAGAGGCGATCCCTACTAGCCCAGCAGGGGTCTAGCAACAAACAAACAATGCTATGGCGCAAGCTCCTAGTTACGAATGAAAGACTTGGGATAAGAGCCTACCTGGATTCCAACGCTAGATCTGAAGAAGAGATGTCCCCGTCCTTCAGCCCTGGCAGATCACAATCCTTCCATGATCTCCGCGGATGAACACCTGCACATAGAAGAAACGAACAGATACAAGCATAGGAACCAGCATACGTAACTAAACATCGGTCAGAAAAGATATAACTCGCATTAACATGATGGAAAACGGAGTGGAACCATAATCATAGTCATCGTCAAATGATAACGAATAGAAGTTACAACCAGAGTTCGCGTGTGACTTCCTTCGAGCTTGGTCTCCGGTCGTCCACGTCTCGCAAAGCTACGCAAGGGAAAGAGAATCTCACCGGTCTCGTAACAATGGTCTCCTTGCTCGAATGGGCCTTAAGGGAAAGGAAGGATTCTTTTCAGCACAAAGGCACTTGGGAATGGGAGATGCAAAGCTTCAGCACTTCAAGACTAGCTTGCCATGGATCTGAGCAAGCTTTTATAGATGGGGAAGGAGGGAGTTGGGATCCCTATTATTATGGGATTGGCCCTATCAACAAGGAAGGTTCCATAGAAGGTGGCAAAACTACTTCCCTTCCATAGAACTCCCGCAGCCAAACCTCCCAACTCAAGATAGGCAATGGATGTGAGTTTGTTTGAACTCAACTTCCGCCATCCATATTTAAAAAACAGTCCCTAAAATGGGTGGCGCGATTGCTGCTCTATGACAGAGCGCCAAGTGGCGCGACCTCTTTACAGGATTTCCCTGATTGGCGCGAGCACTGAACTGTCTACCCGCGCCAATGCAAAAAGAGCTGTTTTTCATAAGTTTTGCAAGGAGATGTCTCAAGGGGAAATGAAGCTCATACTCAGAGGGATGCATTGATGATGTTTTCAAGGCATGACAGTGTTCACAGGTCACATGATGGGTCCTCCATTGTGCGGGACGGGGAATGGTAGGGACGGTGACAAATTACTGTGTAACAGCCCTACATAGGCTAGCTCCACCTTCACTCCATCCATGCCTGGCCTTGAGCAAGTGTGCTAAGTCAGTGGGAGCTCAACTCTTGGAATTTATTTTTGCCCAAAAAACAACTGAAAAACCTTATTAAACGTAAAATGAGTTTTGTTTTATTATATAAAATTCTCCATGAGAAAGCCACTTTAAAAATGGTAAATCGTCCGTCCGCGGATCAATGGTGTGAACAACCTAACACAGTGGACCCCTTTCCCTTTAGTCTCCAATATACAGTTTCAAATAGGACCATAACGTCAGGTGTTTGATTTTCCGTAAACGTGACGGTCCCACACGTTTGGCCGACACATATTCTCCCACCAGTGACAACCGCCATGCAAATCCATGGCCCCGCATGTTAATTAGCCATTACCATAGCCCAGCAGCGGGATCCACCTCCACCATTGGATTTGGGCCCTCCAATCTGACGGTTGCCAATCGCCCGATCCTCCCGGTCTTTAACGAACTCGCCCACCTGTTAAATCCCCCTCGACGCGTTTGAAATCCGATCCCCACCGTCGATCTCCGCAGATCGACGGCTCTCATTCATTCTCCCGATTCCATGGTACAAGTTCACTTTTTCTCCGCTGACTCGTCAAAGCGCCCCCGACCGTTGATCGCAGTACGATCAACGGCTCAGATTGCTCCATTTTCCCGCACGTCCTCCAATGCAGTCCATCCATATAACGCAGGATTTTCTCATTTTTCTTGTATTTTGCAGGTTTTAAGGTTCTTTCGTCGTGTTTTAATAAAAAACTGAAGAATGAGGGTGACGACTCCCGTCCTTCTGGTTAATCCAGAGAATCGACCGCAGGGTGAAGAATAAAGATATCAACAAGGTTTCATGAGCCTTGGTTGCTACGTGTCCCTGTAAAGCCTGAAGAATGCAGTCAAACATCGACGCAGGGAAGAGTATCAGATTTTGAAGATAGAATGAACCAGAGCAACAGTTTTATAGATAGATTGGCGGGGATTACGGCTAAGACGGTTATCAAAAGCCTAATCCCCGGCTTCGAGCACAGATTAAAGAAAAACCTAAAAGTGTTCATCAGACGTTGCATCCACCGCCATACTTTGGGGCAAATTGATTCCTCAACCACCACAGTGCCACCTATTGCCTCAGAATGCTCAATCAAAGGATGAATTTATTGAACAAGATCAGATATTATGCCTCGGAACAACCAAAGGAGTTATTTCTGCGACAGATTTAATGACAGAATTTTTGCAGAGTAACCCTAATAGTACGCAAAGCCTCAAATGTCAACAAAATCTCCTTCCAAGCTTACTTCATAAGCACAAGCGCATAAATGCAGTAGAACACCTGTATAAATTCGTCAACGAGCCTCCCAGGCCAGGAAGACATTAATTCTACATTAATTGTGTTTGAGATCTTTTTATTAGATCTCACCTCCTCGTCCTTCTATAAATACTCCAGAAGAAGATGAGTGAGGGGTTGGATTAGTTGGTTGTCAATGTAATTGCTGAAGTGTTGTAGCTGTTTCTGAGTGGAAAACTCTTGACTGTAAATAGTGGTTTCATAGGCTCTTGGAGCTCTGCCTGTAACAGATAGGTTAGATTGTGAAAAGAGATGGATTAAAACATTGGACTTGAAGATTGTAACCGGTTTGAAGCAATCAATACAAGCTGATTTATGGGATCCTGGTCTATGCTGATGGTGATGTTATTCTCACTGTAACTTGTCATTTTATTTATGTTTTCAATTTGTTTCCATTTTCCACTATAAAGAACAGTTTAAACAGTGTTAGAGTTTGCTGCATATCAGTGACCTTCTCTGGCTGAAAAATCTTTATCCCAATGTTTTCTTCTAATTGTGTTGTTTAGAAATGATTTAATTCAGTCTAAGCACAGAGATGCTGGCGTTCCCTCATCTTTTCGTCACTGCTGAATGTTATTTTTAAATGTTACTTTCATATATGTTGTGTAAGGAATGAATTGAGGAAATCAAAGGTTAGCCCTGAGTCCCTTTCTTGTTTGCTCAACTATTTGTTTGTTTCCCTTAGGATGTGTCAAAAGCTGACTAGTTTCAAAGTACTTATCAGATCTTGGGCCATTCTGTGTTATCTTGGTGATTGTCTTGGAAAGTAACTAAGTAAAGGAGAAACTAAGATGAGGAGAAAGGTGAGCCCTGCCCACTAGTTTCTGCTCCAAAGGTTGCCTTTCAAGTTTCCCTTTGTTTTTAATCTGTTTTCTCTTAGAAGTGTATCAAAGGCTGGATAGTTTCAAAGCACTTACCAGATCCTAGTTTGCTTCTATGTTTTTCTTAAGTGCCTGGTCAAAGGCTGGCTAGTTTCAAAGTACTTACCAGATCCTGGGCTGCTCTTTGTTCTGCATCTGTTAATTCCCTTTCTTGTTGTATCATCCCATTCCATAAATCAAAATTTAAAGAGATCCTTAGGCCTAGATGACTTGCCCCATAGATTATTCTTGAACCTGGATGCTTCAATTAAATTCTCTTATGACTCCATAACCCAATGGATTGAAAACTTGCCATCATCTTTCTTTAGAATCGAAGCTTATTCTGTCTGCTTGCAACTTCTCACCTTTGAACCTATTTGCATATAGATCTTTCTACCTCAGACAGCAACTATGTTCAACCATCCAAGAAAACCAAACAAAACCCTTGACCTTCATAACTAGCCTAATATCATCACCCCAAACTTCAAAGACAATATCCATCTTTGTACATATTGGAGAGATCCCTCTCCGGATTCAGGAGGGCTAGATCCTAGAATCCCAAAGTTGGTTGAAATGATTTTAACTCTGTGATCGGACTTTGCCAATCTTGCTTGTTACAGAGACCTAACATTTCTGGCGACTCCATTGGGGATCAAACCCAGAATCTTCTACATTCAAATCTATTCATAAAGAAGCTTGCGTTGGGGTTCATGGAGCACTTGCTTTATTAACCAGCTTGAGCCACCAGGACCTAACATTTCTGGCGACTCCACTGGGGAACTCAAACCCAGCAACTTCCTAACATCTTGAGAGTCATAAGCAGCCTTTTCAAGCACTGCCAAGAAAATGGTAATTAAGATGAAGATCAATTTAATCAGTGACAAACTAGGTCACTCCTAGGATTCTTTTAAGTTTTTATCTAACCTTGGAAAATCAGTTAGCTTAAGCCATAGGGATAGACTGTCTTTGTTTCATAACCGTAGCTAAGTTTTGAGGCAAAGTTAGGACATTCTTTTAAACCACAAATATAAACAATTCAGAAAATACCAAGAACATTTCAGATTGGTAGTAAAACACTAGTTTTGATATCTTGTATGCGTCTTTGATGTGTTTTACTCTATACTCTTAGACAGAGTTTGGAAAGGGCCAGGTAGCCTCTGGATCTCATCCTCTTTTAGGGGTGACATATCTGGTGAATGCCCTCCCAGTCAATCTCTGGTTAGAGTTTGTTGTGTTTTGAGATATCCTTGAAAAGGAATATTTCACAAACACTGTGGTGGACAGTGTACTCCTTTGAAAACACTCTGAACCTTTCACCTGGCGACTCCACCATCCTGAACAGACCTTAAGACTCCACTGGGAAGAACCCTTATCATTACAAAGTCATTCAAACTCAGTTAGAGGACTGCAGGATTCGAATTAAGAAAACAGATTAGTTAACCATCTAAAGATTGTCATATCTGGTTGAACTTTTCTTGTCTAGTTGGGTCTAAACATATAAAAACTGTGGCTCCTAAAAAAATTCACACTAGAGCCCATCCTGACCCAGATCCTCCTAAAATAGTTGATAACCCAGAAAGAATTCTTAGGAAGTCTCCTAGGATACAATCTTCAACTATTTTCAGACCACCTATAAGAGCTAATTCAGTCCCTGAAAACCTTTCAGCTCTTCATGAATCACAAATTGACCTATTAAACCCATTCAGAACTAGGTCATTTGGTGATTTAGATCAACTAGATTCTGAGCCTACACTTTCATCTCCCAAAACAAGTGAGACTCTTGGGAATAGAGAATCAACACCTCCTGATTTACATTTCTTACATAATCTAGGTGTCTCTCATCCGATATCAGCTCAGAGATCTACTGCTGTTCCATCCACTTCTGTTCATCTCTCATCCACTGTTCAAGCCACTCCACTTCAACCCACACCTCCACTTGTAAACCCACCCCCACCACATATCATGGCAGCATGGTATGCTCCCTTAGTCCTTCCTGTACCATTAGTCAATCTTCCACAAGATTATCAGTCCAAAATTCCATTATATGATGCTAATAATACCATAACAACATCTCAACATGTGGACAAGATGAATGACTATTTTGACATAAATGAAATCGATAATGAATCTGTCAAAATCAGATTGTTTGCTTAAAGTTTGGGGGGAGAAGTGAGAAAATGGTTTAAAGGTTTAACCCCCCATAGTATTAACGACCTTCAAGCCTTCCATCAAACATTCTTAAACAAATGGGAAGTAAGCAAAAACCCTCTCCAAGTCCTTTCCGACTATAACAATCTCCATAGGAACCCTGGGGAAAGTGTACAAGCTTATTGTACCAGATTCAACAGTGTGTATAATGCACTTTCCCCTGAACTGAAACCTCCTCAGGGATCAGCCTTAAACAAATTTCCGGAAGGGTTTGATCCAGACATGACATATTCACTCAGAGAAAGAGTCTTTGCAACCCTTGAAGATATGCAAAGAGGTGCTCTTTCTGTGGAAGTCAACCTCATGGAGAAGAGAGCAAGGATGAAAGCTGAAAAGAGAGTATCTTTTAGAGAGGAATCCACCCCTTCCACCTCAAGTTCAAAGATGGAGAGAATGATGGAAGAAATGATGAAGAAAATGAGCATTCTTGAGAGGGCGCAAGCAAGTTTAAATCAGAGCGCTCCTCAAAACAGAAACCAAAACCAGAATCAGAATCTCAGAAGAAATCAGCCTCCAAACAGACTCAGGGAAGATGATCAGCAGGTCATTCCTCCCTTTCATCAGAACTTTTTAAGTGAGGTTGAACAAACAGATCAAATAACAGAGGAAGATGATATAAACTTATTTGGGGTAGATGATGATGACTTTGAGGTTCATTATGATGAAAAACAAGGTCTTTATACACCTTGTGATGACAGAAGAGATGATAATCAGAATAACTATCAAAATATGGAAAACGCTGTCATAGAGCCTTTAAGGGAATATGAACTCAGAAGTAGATCCAATCAACAAACACCCAAAAATAAAACCTCTGACAAACCTTCTCAAAACAGCACTGCAATCAAGTCTAAAACAATCAAACAAAAGGACAAAACAATGGCTGTTAATTCTGGTAATGGTAAAGAGAAAGACTCTCAAAATGTTGAAAAACAGAGTGCAAACATTAGTAGTACTAGCACCTCAGTTAGTACTCCTGGAAAGACAACCCTTTCAACTGTAGATAAATCAAATCAGCAAGCTGTTATTGCTGATAAAGTGGCAGTAAACAAGGCTAAAGTCAATGCTTTGAAGAGTCAAAACCTTTTTAACCTAGAACAGGAAATCTCAAAGATCAAAATCTCTGTTCCTCTGACTGAGTTGGCTGCCCAACATGTATATAGGTCCAAAATTTTGAAGGCTTTGAACTTAGAAGATAACGAAGATACTCTCAATCTTAATGATGACCAACCAGAGCTTATTTTTGGTCCAAAGATTGAAGGAAAGTTCCAAGAAGGTCCTGTCCCTCCCTTTTATGTGAGCTTAAACATTCATGACAAAATTCTGCATAATGCTATGCATGACTCAGGCGCTTCCCATAATTTAATTCCAAAAGCTGTAATGGAAAGCCTGGGTCTTGAAATTACCAGACCTTACAAAGATCTGTACTCCTTTGACTCAAACAGAGTTAAGTGTCTAGGATTGATTAAAGATCTATGTGTTAATTTAGCTCAAATTCCAGCCAAATGTTTAGTCATGGATGTTGTTGTGGCTGATGTCCCCCCAAAGTATGGAATGCTTTTATCACGATCTTGGGGGGCTAAGTTACAGGGGACCATGAAAATGGACATGACCTATGCAACTATCCCTGTCTTCAATCAAACTAGGAAGCTTTATAGGGAATCCCACATGCAGTACACAGTAACAAGTCAGGATCGGCCTCAAAACTCCCCTCTCTACGCTATAAACATGAGCCTCGATTCTTTTATCATGTTTAATAATGAAGCACTCACAGAACAAATTATTTCAACAGAATCCATGGCTGAGATGAAAGAGGAGGAAAACAACGCTGAAGTGCCGAAACAGTCTATTGTGTCTGAAGATCCTAGCAAACTAAACTCAGATCTTGAACTGCAAGTTATCGATCCTTTGAACTTAAATTTTGGTATTCAGGGAGACAGTCCTCAACCCGATGAGAAACTTGAGGAATCAAATGATACAAAGTCCATACACCAAACTGAAAATCTACCTCTCTGGACTATGTATTTTGATGGGTCATGCACCAAAACGAATGCTGGTGCAGGTGTCTGGATCACTAACACTGAAAATAATCATACAGAATATATTTCATGCAAATTAAACTTTCAGTGTTCCAACAACATAGCAGAATACGAATCCCTTCTCTTAGGCTTGCGTCTTTTGAAAAAATTAGGTGCCAAGAGAATCGATGTATATGGGGATTCTGAATTAATCATTAGGCAAGTTAATGGGGAGTATAATGCAAATCACCCAAGACTTAGGGCCTACAGGAATGATGTCATTGATCTTTTAAAAACATTTGAGGAGTACACCTTATCTTTTGTCCCAAGAAAAAGAAACATTGCAGCCCACAATTTAGCTTTTGCTGCTAGAACCTGTCCAATACTGTATGATGACACCTCTCAGGTAAAATTCAGACCAACTATCCCAGATAACAAGAAATATTGGCAGATATTTGATGGAGATAAACAAAGAGAAGACTTCATGCAATTCAGAAATGAGTTTGAACCCCATAGTTCAGATTCAGACTATGATACAGACTGCAACGAAGAAAATTTTCTTGGTGAAGAAGAACCATCCCCACAGCTGGTAGATATAAACCTTCAGACTATTATATCTAGAAACCAAATAGAATTAAGTGCAAAATCTGAAACAGAAGAAATGGAAACTCTGCATTCTAATAACGATGGTCTGCCCAAGGGCTTGGCCCCTCTAGAAGAATTGTTTGATTTTGACGATGTGGCCAACAAACCGAAACTGGAACCTGTAGAAACTGAAGTGGAGGAATGTAATGTAGGCAGTGAGGAGAAACCAAGATTGATCAAACTGTCTAAAACTTTACCAGCTCACATTAAACTCAAATACTTAGAGCTGTTTAAAGAATTTTCTGATGTTTTTGCATGGAGTTACGAAGATCTTAAATCCTATGACACTGAAATAATACAGCACAAAATCTCTTAAAAGAAAACCAAAACCATTCAAACAAAAGCTAACATGAGAATCAACCACTGTCCGATTTGCCATTGGTTAAAAATTATGAGAGTACTGCGATCTTTATTATTGTGCTACATGCAGATCTTGATGATATCCTATCCCTGGTATGCCATTGGAAGAAAGCTGGAAAATGGAGGCTTTATAACAGAACTTAGGGGAATTTAAGCAAAAACTATTGAAAATAACTATATGCAGATGGATGCTCTTTTAAAGGTGGTGGGTCTAATAATTCTTTCTAGAGATAATATTAGACATAATCAAGTCCTAGTCCCACAGGCGATAAATTAAACAGCTTTCAGACTTTAGACACTTTCAATAAACAAACCATAAAAATGCCTTTGAATACAATAAATCTTTGAAACAAACACAGAGAACCAGGGACCTTAAAATTCTGGAAGAATTAAACTACTGTCATTATATCTGATGAATATAGTATGTTTCAAAAACAGATGAAGAACACTTAGAAGATTTGAGGAAAATTTTCAAGAAGTGCAGGAGGTTTGGGAGATCTTTGAACCCCAAGAAGACAATATTCGGTCTCCAAGAAGGTAAGCTTCTCGGGCATATCATTTCAGAACAGGGCATAAAGATAGATCCCATGAGGATTGAGGCCATATTGCAAATCTCCCATCCTCGAAATATCAAAGAGTTGCAGTCTTTCTTTGGAAAGATAAACTTTTTGAGAAGGTTCATCCCCAACTTGGCCGAGCTCCTTAGGAATATCACAAACATGTTGAAAAAGGAGCAAGGGGTAAAATGGACCTCAGAAGCAAAGACATCCTTTGAACTGGTCAAACAAGCGTTAACCAAAGCACCGGTTCTCATAAGTCCTGATTTTTCAAAAGATTTTTATATCTTGTCATTTGCCTCAGAACATACTATAGCTGCTGTCCTGTTACAGAAAAATCCACAAGGACAAGAGCAGCCCATTGCATTCTGTAGCAAGGCATTAAGGGATGCCCCTTTGAGGTATAACATTATGGAAAAACAGGCTTTTGCTTTGGTAAAAGCTTTAAAAGACTTCAGGGTATACATCCTTCACTCACACATCATTGCCTTTGTCCCAAATTCGGTTGTAAAAGACATTCTAACCCAGGATCCAGATGGTAAGAGAGGTAAGTGGATTGCTGTTATTCTTGAATATGATTTAGAGATAAAACCCACTAAGCTCATCAAAGGTCAGGGTCTAGCTAGGTTAATGGCTGAATCAAATTGTGAATTTCTTGATATTAATATGATTAACGCTTTGGATGACCAAGAAGAATTCTCGACTCCCATTGTTGAAGATCATTTTCCGAATTCTCCCTGGTACTCCGATATTGTTTATGTTTTGCTTAATTTAAATACACCTCCTGGTTTATCCAAAACAAAGGCAAGGTTCCTAAAGCTGAAGACTGTAAACTATTGCATTATTGATAAATGTCTTTATTGGAAAAATGCTAGTGGTATATTGCTTAAATGTTTGCCTGAGTTTGATGCAGAAAAGATTAAGCAGAAATTCCATGAAGGAGAGTGTGGAGGCCATTTATACTGGAAGTCAACAGCCAACAAAATTTTGAAGGCTGGTTTCTATTGGCCTATTCTTTTTCCTGATGTACACAAACTAACAACCACTTGCCATAAATGCCAATTGTTCGAGGGCAAGAGAAAATTACTACCCCTTCCTCTGCATCCAATTACTGTTGAAGCCCCTTTTCAACAATGGGGACTTGACTTCATAGGAGAAATCCACCCACCATCCTCTGCCCAACATAGGTGGATTCTTACTGCCACAAACTACTTCACTAAGTGGATAGAAGCCATTCCATGTAGACAGGCCAATGACTCAGTTATCATTAAATTCATGGAAACCAACATCCTCTCCAGATTTGGCTGTCCTGCCAAGATCATTACAGATAATGCAGCAGCATTTGGATCAAAGAGAATGGTAGAATTCTGTCACAAGTACCAGATAACATTGGGGCACTCCACAGCCTATTACCCTCAAGGTAATGGACTTGCAGAGTCTTCCAACAAAAGCTTAGTGAACATAATAAAGAAATTGTTGGAGGACAACAAGAAGTCTTGGCACATGAAGTTGAATCATGCACTTTGGGCTGACAAATTAACATTGAAGAAGTCCATTGGTATGTCACCCTTCCAGCTTGTGTATGGTACAGATGCAATTTTTCATAACAGCCTTGGTGTACCAGTTATGAAGTTAGTTCAGGAGTTGTAGACTGAAGAAAATGACATAATCAGAAGAATAAATCAGACCATTCATCTTCAACAAACCAGAGAGGAAGTTTACAACAAAGCATTACAGAAGCAAGATAATATCAAGAGGATATTTGACAGAAGAACAAAGGCCAGCAATTTCAAGATTGGGAATAAAGTTTTAAAATGGGACTCCAACAGGGAAGACAAGGGAAAGCATGGTAAATTTGACAATCTATGGCTTGGTCCTTACTCCATTCATTCAGTTGCTGGAAACAATGCATTCTTCTTACAAGAGCTGAATGGAACATAATTGTTTGGGGGTCCTATCAATGGCAGGATGCTTAAGCATTATCTTTCTTAAATTATTCGATGTTGTGAAGACTTTTTACCTTTTTTCCATTGTAAATACTTCATCCATCATTGCATTCAAGATTATGAAAAGTCAAAAAATACAAAAACAAAGAAAAAGAAAAGAGGGCAGAAATGAAAACAAGAAAGGCAAGGCCCCATGCCAAAAAGAAAAATAAATCTGAAAGTGTGCAAGCTTAAATGCCACTCCTTGAAACACACTTCTAATTGGTCAAACTGTTTAATCTTGACTAATTAGCCTTCAATTTTCTGCTGATAGGATAGCAAATTTGATTTGCCAAACTGTTTAATCTTGGCTTATCAGTAGATAGAATAGGGTAGAAATTAAGGTTCAAACCAACTCAAAATCTGAACCAAAGTTTCCAAAGAGATGACTCAAAACTACTCCAATTCTTGAGTCAAAGAGAAAAACCTGGTTCTAAGTAGCTCAAAACTTGAACCAGAGGAAAAGCAAAGATAGCTCACCGAAAAGGAAAAACAGAGCTGTAAAGATAAGAGAAGGCCATAACGAGAAATTTTCAGGTCTTTAGCCTTCTGTTTTGGTTTAAAATTTTCTGTAAACAATAAGCTATGTGCAGCTTGTCTTTATACCATAGATCATAGCGAGTCAAACAGCTCAGTCTTGACTTGACTATTTTTAAATTTATGTTGTAGAATTTAGTGAATCAAAGTTTGTTGGACTGTTTAATCCCAACAGACAGTAGAATAGGTAGAGAAACATTTGAGCTCAACTGTTTAATCTGAGTTCAGGGAGAAATAAGGAGTAGAAATAGATTAGATTTCCTGTTTTCAAAAGAATAAAATGTTGTGTAAAGAGTTTTCCAATCCAAGTGCACTCTGATGAAGAAAAAATGTTCGATCAGTAGGATTGGGGTAGGTAGAAGTTGTATTGATGAAATCCATTTTTTTTCATAAACTGATGTTATTTTGTCCAAGGAAAAGCAAGAGCAAGCAATAGTTCAAGCACCAGTCAGCATCCCAGAGAAGTCAAGTCTGAATTCTTGATGCCTTCAAGAAGGCACCATCCCCAAGTGGAGCCATTGTTAGCCACCCATATTTTTCAATTATATCAGCTGGTGGCTAAATATTCCTTGCAGCCTTCAAGAAACAAATTCAGTCCTAAAGTTGTTGGTACTTGAAGTCTGTTGGTAAGATCCTAAACTACTGGTTGGTTCTACATACCTTTCCTCCTCTCTGCCTCTGATATTCCATGAAAATCCTAGTCAAGTATTGCTGCATCCTCCTCCTTTTTCCTCTCCCCTTCTTCCATCTTTCCTTCATTTCTTCAAAGTTTCCTTTCATCCATAAAAGCCCCACTAAACCATATGTTATTCCCTATCCCCTCCCTCATCTCATTTCCTAAGGTTAAAACCCACTTTTTACCTTATCGGAGCCTTTTCCCTTTTTCAAAATCATTGAAAAACATATAAAAACGCTTATTTTTCTGAGCGCTGGCTTAAGCCCTACAGGCTAAGCTCCTGCCTTCACTCCATCCATATGCCCCGACGCCAGAACCGTGTGCTAAGTCCGCTGGGCGCTTAACTCTTGGAATTTATTTTTGCCCAAAAAACACTGAAAAACCTTCGTAAAACGCAAAGTCAGGTTTTGTTTTATTTTTCATAAAATTCTCCGCCGAAGAAATTATATTAAAAATCGACCGTCGATCCGTCCCGCGGATCAACGGTGCGGAGCACCCCTAGCCTGGTGGACCCCCTTTCCCCACACCCGTCTCCAAAACCACGGTTTCATCCCGCACCACTTAACGTCGGATGGCAGTTTTTCCCGTCGGCCAGCGATTCCACACGCTGGCCGACACGTGTTCTCCGCCCAGTGCCAAAACCGCCATGCAAATCCCATTGCCCGCACGTTAATCATCGTACCATGGCCCCACAGCGGGGTCCACCTCCACCGTTGGATTTGGGCCCTCCAATCTGACGGTTGCCGATCGCCCGATCTTCCCGGTCTTTAACGAACTCGCCCGTCTGTTAAATCTCCCCCGACGCGTTTGAAAGCCGATCCCCTCCGTCGATCTCCGCAGATCGACGGCTCTCATTCATTCTCCCGATTCCATGGTACAAGTTCACTTTTTCGCCGCTTACTTTTCAGAAACGCTCCCGACCGTTGATTGCCATACGATCAACGGTTCTGATTGCTCCACTCTCCCGCATGCCCCTCAATGCAGTCTATCCATATAACGCAGGATTTTCTCATTTTTCTTGTATTTTGCAGGTTTTAAGGTTCTTTCGTCGTGTTTCAATGAAAATCTCAAGAATGAGGGTGACGACTCCCGTCCTTCTGATTAATTCAGAGAATCGACTGCAGGGTGAAGAATGAAGATATCAACAAGGTTTCATGAGCCTTGGTTGCTACGTGTCCCTGTAAAGCCTGAAGAATGCAGTCAACATCGACGCAGGGAAGAGAATCAGATTTTGAAGACAGGATGAACCAGAGCAGCAGTTTTATGGATAGATTGGCGGGGATTACGACTAAGACGGTTATCAAAAGCCTAATCCCCGGCTTCGAACACAGATTAAAGCAAAACCTAAAAGTGTTCATCAGACGTTGCCTCCACCGCCATACTTTGAGGCAAATTGATTCCTCAACCACCGCAGTGCCACCTATTGCCTCAGAACGCTCAATCAGAGGATGAATTTATTGAACAAGATCAGATATTATGCCTCGGAACAACCAAAGGAGTTATTTCTGCGCCAGATTTAATGACAGAATGTTTGCAGAGTAACCCTAATAGTACGCATAGCCTCAAATGTCAACAAAAGCTCCTTCCGAGCTTACTTCATAAGCACAAGCGCATAAATGTAGTAGCACACCTGTATAAATTCTTCATCGAGCCTCCCAGGCCAGGAAGACATTAATTCTGCATTAATTGTGTTTGAGATCTTTTTATTAGATCTCACCTCCTCATCCTTCTATAAATACTCCAGAAGAAGATGAGTGAGGGGTTGGATTAGTTGGTTGTCAATGTAATTGCTGAAGTGTTGTAGCTGTTTCTGAGTGGAAAACTCTTGACTGTAAATAGTGGTTTCATAGGCTCTTGGAGCTCTGCTTGTAATAGATAGGTTAGATTGTGAAAAGAGATGGATTAAAACATTGGATTTGAATATTGTAACCGGTTTGAAGCAATCAATACAAGCTGATTTATGGGATCCTGGTCTATGCTGATGGTGATGTTATTCTCACTGTAACTTGTCATTTTATTTCAGTTTTCAATTTGTTTCATTTTTCCACTGTAAAGAACAGTTTAAACAGTGTTAGGACTTGCTGTATATCAGTGATCTTTCTTTGGCTGAAAAATCTTTATCCCAATGTTTTCTTCTAATTGTGTTATTTAGAAATGATTTAATTCAGTCTAAGCACAGAGATGCTGGCGTTCCCTCATCTTTTCGTCACTGCTGAATGTTGTTTTTTAAATGTTACTTTCATATATGTTGTGTAAGGAATGAATTGAGGAAATCAAAGGTTAGCCCTGAGTCCCTTTCTTGTTTGCTCAACTATTTGTCTGTTTCCCTTAGGATGTGTCAAAAGCTGACTAGTTTCAAAGTACTTATTAGATCTTGGGCCATTCTGTGTTATCTCGGTGATTGTCTTGGAAGTAACTAAGTAAAGAAGAACTAAGATGAGGAGAAAGGTGAGCCCTGCTCGCTAGTTTCTGCTCCAAAGGTTGCCTTCAAGTTTCCCTTTGTTTTTAATCTGTGTTCTATTAGAAGTGTATCAAAGGATGGATAGTTTCAAAGTACTTACCAGATCCTAGTTTGCTTCTATGTTTTTCTTAAGTGCCTGGTCAAAGGCTGGCTAGTTTCAAAGTACTTACCAGATCCTGGGCTGCTCTTTGTTCTTCATCTGTTAATTCCCTTTCTTGTTGTATCATCCCATTCCATAAATCAAACTTTAAAGAGATCCTTAGGCCTAGATGACTTTCCCCATAGATTACTCTTGAACCTGAATGTTTCAATTAAATTCTCTTATGACTCCATAGCCCAATGGATTGAAAAATTGCCATCATCTTTCTTTAGAATCAAAGCTTATTCTGTCTTCTTGCAACTTCTCACCTTTGAACCTATTTGCATATAGATCTTTCCGCCTCAGACAGCAACTATGTTCAACCATCCAAGAAAACCAAACAAAACCCTTGACCTTCATAACTAGCCTAATATCATCACCCCAAACTTCAAAGACAATATCCATCTTTGTACATATTGGAGAGATTCCTCTCCGGATTCAGGAGGGCTAGATCCTAGAATCCCAAAGTTGGTTGAAATGATGTTAACTCTGTGATCGGACTTTGCCAATCTTTCTTGTTACAGAGACCTAACACAAACCATGACAACTAAATCAGTAACACATTTTTTTAATGAAGGAGTTCACCCCTCCTGGGCTATATTTCCTTGGTCCAACTTCCATGGCATGGGCCTTTGTATTAGCTTAAATTGTGAAGAAATGCTATTTATAGTTTCCTGTTGCCTCTGCAACCTGCTCCAATGGCTCCAAAACATCAAATATACCAAGAATGACTCTTTATGAGCCAAAATTGGTTGAACATTGGCTCAGTTATTGAAAAACCAATTTTCCTACATTTTCTCCACTAAATCTAGAAAATGTCCAGTTAACACTGCTAAATTTGGAGTTTCCGCCTAAAAAGGCGCCTCCACCAGTTTGACTGCCACATTAATCTACAGATTAACACGTATTTAATGAAGGCTTAGTGGATAAGCGTGTCATTAAACTACACGTTATCCAATTGTTGAAAGCATATTAGATTAAAGATTAAGCGTAGGTTATGTGACATTAATCCTGGATTAATTTAATAAAACAGGTTTATAATGATAATATTTTTCCGGTTCATAAGTTGTTTGTGCCATGGTTCCAGCATTAGGGAATATGGGAGGGGGCTGCCCCCCTCCAGAACCCCATCAATTGTGTGACTTAACTTCAAATAGTAGTGGAGCTCTAATAGGGTTAAGACCCATCAGAGTGGTAGAGCGGTAGAGCACTGGAGTAGTACGGGGGTGGTCATGGGTTCGACCCAGACCCCCACACCAACATTTTGATCCGCCCTACAATAAACGTAACCAAGGTTTAAAACCATATTTTATAATACATGCGCCTATCCACCATGTCCACCAAGTATAGTGTCCGTCTGCTTGATTAGAAACCTCTCGTGAGATGTAACTGTATGTCTGCTATATATATAGGTTCTCCACCATATAATACATCCCATCTACAGGAAGAAGAAAATTCTGGTAGCAAGCTCGATGTAAGCACCGGAAAATACCTTAAGATGGTTTTGATCATTCATGGCGACCAAGAAGACTTGTGATATGACTCTAAGGGAAGAAACAACATTCCAAGAAGGACCCTCCACCACGAAACATGTAGTTGAAGACTCAACAAAATACCTACACACACAAAAAACAAATCAAGTTAACACACCTCAAAAGGGAAGCAGACACATCAAAGAATCAAGCACCAATACAAACTCAGTTGATTCCACTATAGCTCTAGCTCTGATCTGAATGGGAAAATTAGTTTTCCTGTTCTAAATTCCTCTTCGGAATATAAGCAAAGTGCTTGAGGATTATGAGGTAAATCACAAGTTAACCATGATTTTTTTTATGTGAATTTATTGAGTAAATTAACATAAAAAAAACACTAAACATCAAAATATAACATACATGAACATCGCCATAAACAATAACACAAAAACACTTGATTAAAGTTCACCCCACCTGTGCTATGTGTACTTGGTCCAGCTTACAATTGCTTGACCCTCTTGTATTATGCTCAGAATTGTGATTACATAAATTTACAATGCTCAAAAAACTTTTAAACCTTCTTCAATGGTTCCAAAATGCCCAAAAATTCTTGTCTAGCCTCTTTCTACCTCGAATTTGGTCAAAAACTAGAGACGTTAATGAGCCTCCCTAGTTTTCATGCTAAACGCTCCACAATTTCCCCAAAATCCGGACCTCTCCTACAATTTTTCCCCTTTTTCGACTAACTGGGTGACAATTTCATGAAATTCCAGGTGAAATTGTCGGACAGTTAAAACGCCCAATGACGCCTTAAATCCGAAAAATCAACATTACAGTTTGGTGCGTTTTATAATTTTTTAATATAAAAATTCATCGGGCAGTTAACTAACCACCGATGGTTAGAACTGCAGTGGTTACATGCACAGTGATGATGGTGTTTAAATCGATGGTCACATCGCTGAATTAAACTTGACAGTCACAACAACAATGGTCACGTGCCATAGTTTATGCGGGCGACTTGTCTCCAATTGGCGGTTCGACAAACTATTAGCATAGTGAACACATGGTAGGCTCCCTGTGGATTTAGGTTATGGTTAGCGTTACATGGGGCGGTTGGTGCCTAGCCCCTAGCCCCCCTGTGCACGGTCACATGGCTCAGGGGTGGCTAGGGACTAGGCCTTAGCTCCAACCCCCACCGACATCAAACATTAAAATGTATTGCGTTGTATGTATTCATAAGGAATACATGTGATATAGTGGTATGGCTCGATGATGTTTCAAAGGAGGTCATGCGTTCAATCCCCACCTGCTTTGCTCAGACCTTGACCAAAATTTTTGTTGCCTACAGGCTACTATGTGGCGGCCCCTAACTGGGCCACATGGAAGCCTGTGATTTTCCACCCATAAACCAATCAAATCCTTCCATTTCAAACCAAAGACATCATGCCACTTGGCACCCACCAAAAATTTTAAGGATGGAAATTTATCCTAAAGTTTAGAAACCTTGGCAAATCCCACCAGTCCATAATATGAAAAGTATAAAATGTTTGGAGATATTTCTGTAAAAATATTCAAATTTCTAATAATTTTATATAGTCTCTATATAATGTTTTGGCATTTTTTAGGACAAAATATTTTCATACTATTTGGGTGAATCACTTCTAGAAAAAATGGAAATTAGCGAATCTTTTCTTTGGATAATGTATAGAAATTTAGCCCACCTATGAATACTAGCCCCTAAAATTTTCCTTGTTGGCACCACCTCATTCGATAGATAATATACCATTTGACTAGTCAACCTGCCACATGGGCATGCCCAGTCAGTGGTACGAACTGCTGACTGGCCTGTCCTGCATTTTTTTTTTCAAAATTTTTTCCTATTTGACAAAGTGGACATAATGTGTTTATGGGAGCATACGGTGTTGGTTTTTTGCAAAACAAGTTGCGCTGGATTTAGAATGACGAGATCTATGCGATTGTTCACGTTCCAAATTATTTCGACAAATTTCATTTTTGAGCATAATTTTGAGCACTTGATCACACCTCCCCACTAGAAGTTTTTGTACTCCAAAATATCTTTCATTAATAAAAATGTGGTTGAGGTTACAACCCCCTCACCCTTCCTGTCTCAATCCATTGGAATTTTCTTGAATTAAAAAAATTGAGCTTTTTTTGAGAACTGATATTTTTCTTTGATTCTGGAGACCCTATCTTGTTGTTGTAGATACCATCTTGCTGCAATTTCCTAGAATTTTCAGAACAAAAAACTATCCTTGAAGAAAAAAACATGTTCCTTCCTTGGTCCTCAATCAAAGGAAGCTTGAATAACTTGAAAACTTTCTCACCTTGAACATTGTCGACATGGAAATTTTTAGCTTGTCTTGCCTTGTAGTTGTGTCGAATTTTGATCAAGTGTTTTCACCATTTCCATGTACCATTTTTAAATCCAAAAGAAGTACTTGTGGAACCTATTCCTTATTTTTCATCTTACCTTGGTGCTTGTTCTTTGATTTTTTCACCATTTAGCACCGACATCTTGTTCCCATCACTATTCAACAATGATGTGGACTGCTGCAAATATTTCACAGCTTGTTTAGCTCTTTTCAAAGGAAACATGTTAGAGCCCTAAAACATCTTATTACAACCATTAAAAACTTCAATGAAATCATCTTATTGATTTGATGCATGTTCTTAAAAGGTCTCACTCAAAACATCTTTATGCTTGACCATTAACAAAGGATTTTTTTGACTTGCATTCACTATTCTCTTCATTTGTCCTGCATGAATAAGAGACAAACTGATATTCTTCTCTGCGCTCTAACTATGTACTCAATTCCATTCTTGAAAAAGTGGTACTTATTCTCACGGTGATGAAATACTTCCCTCCTATCACAAAGACAAGGACTCCCAAAGCAATACTTGAAATCTCAAGTGGAACTACAATAAGTTCAACTTCGTCAACACAGTTTGAATTGATTGCAAACCTTAGGATTCACTTCCTTGTTACCTGCAAGCTTTCATTTTTTCATATCCAGCCTAAAGCATAAGGCCTTTTATGTGCAATATTTTCTAGATTTAACCTCTTAACTAAGTCTTCAAAAATCAAATTGGCTTGAGAATCACTATCAAATAGTGTGTCTATTTTGGTATGCTTTGAAACAACTCTAATATGAAAGAGTTAAATTATTGTATCATCATCTTGAGTTACATTAGAACAACTTGAAGAACTAGTGCTTGCGATATTCTTACCTTTCAAACCCATTGTTGTAATCTTGGTTTCATCTCCTGAATTTTAACCTAAGTCATGTTCAATGATTGCAACTATTTTCTCCTTCTCTTTGCTTTTAAGATTTTTCGGCTTCAACTCTGGATGGAGCTGCCAACAATGGTCTTGATCATGTCCATTTTTCAAATTTTTTTTGCATGTGAGTTTCTCTTTCTCTAATTTAATAGAACCATTTTTCTTTCCTTTTCCCTTAAACTCACCCTTTCTTTTTTCTTCATACTCAAGGGAACTATCACTTTTCTCATCTGCACTATGTTTCCCTCTTGCTTCTAGATGTGTGGTTTGAACACAAAACTCATCTAATTTTGTGGGATTGAACATGAGAATAGTATGTCTAATATAGTTGTGGAAACCCCCAATATACTTTAAGAAAGTGTCTTGAGAATATAAATTGGTACCAAAACTAGTGCTCTTCTCCTAAACTCTTTAGTATTATTTTGAACACTTTGTCCCTTTAGTTGTCTAACTTTATTCCAGTTCATAATAACTTTATGTGTATAAGCTAGAGTGTAAAATTTTCTCTTAATTGCAGCAATAAAATCAGACCAAGAGATGGAAATCTTACCATGGTTTTTCATCTCTTATTGTGTCTTGGCTTCCCACCATATTAGTGTTCCACCCTCCAGTCTCAAGGAAGCTAGCTGAATATTTGTGTCATTGTCTTGAAGGTTTTGAATCTTGCAGTAGAACTCCAACTGACGAACCCAATTTTCAATATCCTCCGCATTCACTTCACCACTATACATAGGCAATTCAAATTTTACATCTAGTTTCATTAATGGATTTTTACCATGTCCCTTCGAGGCATGTGCACGAGTGTGAGTAAGGGTTTTAGTAGTGGAAGAGGATGAAGGTGAAGGTGAAGATGGTGGTGAGGATTATGGTGGAGAAGATGGTATCTTATCACCATTCCCATTACCTCCTCCTCCTCCTATAGAACCATCTCCTCTCAGAGGCCTAGAGATTTCACCCTGTAACCTTGTATTCCTCTCTTTATAGAGGACTTTCAACATCTCTATCATGTCAAAGAAAGCCTTCTCATCCTCTGTCATGTTATCATTTCCTCCTTTATGACATATGCTTATTGAAGCCTCATGTAAAAAAAGAGGTGAATCTTGTGGTGGAGATTGTGGAAACTATGCCCTCCTTCTCCGTGCTCCAACTTGAGAACCTACACCCATAAGCTTTCCTTCTCCTCTGTTATCCTCCATAGTGTCCCAAGGCTAAGAATGGAAACCGAAGGAGGTAACCTCAAACCACTTAGGATTTAGTAGGTAGCCCTCCCAAATCGGAGAGGGCTCTCTCTATGATCTCACAACCAAAAATGTAACTAGAGAGGTTAAAAATATGTTAGTTTAGGTATTGAGCTCTAGGGTTTTGAAATTTATGGTTTTTGCTAGATCATGAGGAGAGGTCAAGGAAACTAGGTCAGATCTAAAAGATTTTAGTTGGAGGGATAAAAAGGGGCATGGCAGGTATTTTCTATGAAATTTTAAGATTTTAAATTGTAGTTTATGGTGGAAAAGAAAAGGTTAAAAATGAGCATGACAAGCATGAGTTCATTTATCAGAAGATTAATAACACAAACATGAAATTCCTAACAAAACAGAGCATAAACTTGAGAATTGTGTTTAACAAATTATAGGAAGATCACTAAAAGCATATATATGGAAAGAAGGATAGATAAAAATTCATAAAAGTAATTTACAGAATGAAAAAATTGTCACAAAATCATACCACATAAATGCCTATATAATAGCTGCAACTGGCCTTGTATTTCTGTAAAAATAAATTGTACACAAGCTTCAAGCCTTCAACTCTCTGATGTCCAACCTTTATTCTGACTGAAAAATTGATAAATATAGACCAAAAACCATCTTCCCCTCTCTTAAGGGTCGAATCTGTCATGATAGGAATAATTTACACAAATTTCTCTAACCAAACCTAAGACTAGGGAGGTTAGAACAAACACTCCTTTTAGCCTTTGACTGACCTTTCTATCATTAATGACCTTCATAATTACATCAATTTTCCATTAAAAAGCTCAATTACATTCATTTACATCATGTCAAATCACAAAAAGACAAATTACATCAATATAAACCAATTTTGACTGATAAAACTAGAAAATTTGACCTCCACGGAAAAGTGCAACACATTCTAAGAAAAGCGCAATGCCATTTGGGAAAATCGTAGCACCAACTTGCAAGGAAATTTTGAGTGAATTCCTGTGCTCCAAATGATGATATGAAGGTACCATTTGAAATATTAGGATGTATAGTTGTACATAGCATCCTTAAGCAAGAAAAATTACCTCTCCAAGGCTGAGAAAAATGGATTCACCCAAGGTCTCTCTAAAGGCGCAGCGCTAGGGTGAAAATAGTGGCAAAAAGTTGTTTTTTAGCATGTTTTTTGTAATTTTCTTCCAACCAGAAAGCTAAAATGGCACAAAAAATAAATAAATGACATGTTCAGGTCACAATATATCCACAAATATAAAATTTTTATGATTTGGAGCCCTCAGGGGCACTGCGCTTTGGCTGTCATGAATTTCCTGTTTTAGCCAAAAATCACCAAAATTTCAAAATTTTCAAAATTTTCTTCAAAAATGGTCTAGAATTTCCCCTTTAAGTTGAAAAATGGTGTGTTAGGCAATGCGAGAGGCCTCATCCAAAAAAATAAGCGTATCCTTCTTCCTTTTCTTAATTAGGGTTTTCCTCAATTTCTTTTTCAAGTTTTTTAGCCTAATTTGAGAAATCTTGTTTATGGTGCAATAGTGCATGGCCATGTGCCTATGAAGCTTGTTCCTATTTTCCCTCTTAAGAAGCTTTTTCAATTTTCCATTTACCCTATCAAGCCAATATTTCTTATCTTGTTCAATCTCTGCTGCAATCAACTCATCAAAATCTTGTTCACCTAGTGAAGGAGATGATTCACTTTCTTGCTCTTCCTGTCTCTTGAGACCTCTTGTTATTCACCTCCTTGATTTGATTCAAACCTCTTTATCCTCTAGCTCATCAGAATAAATCACTAAATTAACATTGTCTTCTTTCTTCTCCAAATCTGCCCTGGGTTTACTAAGAAAAAGTTGTTTTACTTGGAGCTGCCTGTTCTCCTGCTAAAGAAATGTAATCATGAAATTAGCCTTTGAAAGTTAGTCCTTTAGCTCTCTTATTTCAACTTCCTTCTCCTTGATAATTTTCTCAAGTGACTTGTCCTCCTCATGCATCTCTAGGTCTACCATGTTAGTATCAAAATGTATTTGTTCTTCCTCTTGCAATGGTGCCTTATGCTGATGTGCTAATGTCTCATTTTCCACTGATGTAGCCTGAATCCTTTCAACACTTCTAGGAAAAAACTTTAGCTTCTTTCCTTTGGTATATGTTTTAGTCACCAGTTGGAGCAGGGTCCCATGGGGTGCAATTTTAGATAAGTTTTTTGTATGTTTTGTTGAGTGTGCTGCACGGAAGAGTCAAAGTGGCTTTGGGGTGGGTCAAAGTCCCTCAATTAATCTAATGGGTTTTAAGGGAAAACCATGGGTCTCAAACCATGGTTTGAGACCATGGTATCTACGTGCTAAATAAATATAAATATGTAAGGGTCGAGTCATTAAAGGATATGATATATTTGGTATATTATCTAGTTATGATTATTTATTAAGGATTTCGGTCAAAGTTTGGGTTTTGGGTAGAAAGGCTCTTGCTGGCTATGTGCGTGGAGACCTAAGTATTGGTTGTGTGTGGACTCTGCTGGCTGTGTGTGTGGAAGGATAGGTTGTGCTAAAGGTCTGAATGTAATGGACTATTGGATCTTTTAATATAGAAGAATGTTTTGGCGAACTTGAATCTGTTATGCGATTGATGTATTTGTTATTTGCTTTGAGATTGGAATCTGTTCTATGATTTCATATTTACTTCTATTTATGGTTAATTACACCTTGTTGGCTCGAGGGGTCCTGACCCAGGTTCGGAGGTAAAGGTTTGCCAAAAAACCCTTATACTACTGTGTAATGTTCCGAAATGGAAATCAACAACTTTTTCACCGCTGAAATGTTCCTTTGTCGGAAATATGAACAAGGCTATGTCAGAGATTGAATGAGAGGGATTTTACCAGTTATTTCACCTCTAATGAGAAGATGAGAACCAGAGGCTATCTGGCCCTTCCTCAGACTCTGCCTATAGCTATGCAAATATTTCTTCCTCAGGAAGATCTTGCTCAAGGGAGTGAGCTACAGCAATATGCAAAACATAAGCATGAAGAGTAACTTGCTTAAACTTCAGAAAATTTTGGAGAACTCATAGCCATCTCATTATAACAATAGCAGCTGCAAATGTATACAAAATCTTGAGGGAAATGATGCTCAAGGGAACAATACCAATCCTCAAGGCATAAGTACAAGAGAACACTGCTTCACATGTGAACCCTAGCTATGACTGCACAGTCATATGGAGACACTGCAACATGTAAAATGATAATAAAATGATATTACAATAATAGCTCAAGAAATGAGGGGGATCATGCTCTCAACCCCTAAAAACACTACTATAACACTAATACACAATCCTTAGAAGGATTGGCTGCAACACATGTACAAAATATGAAAATAAAATAATGTCGGAGTTGCTGGGTAGCTGTAGCAACTCAAAATATACAATAGAGTGTTGGGTATGTGTTATATTATTTCCACGATTAGCCCCACACGCTGTATGTTGCGTCGGGCGTAGCTGGGGGGTCACGAGGGGCGAAGCAGTCCCCACCGTTGGGGTCCGGGGCAGCGCCTCGGCCAAAATTGGTTTTTGTGCGGACCCACTCATAGGCGGATCCGCCCATGGTTTTGTGCATGGTTTTGCACATGGTTTTGGGGTTCGGTGGTTTTCGGTCCCTGGTATTTTGTAGATCCGGTCAAGGGAACTACAGTTATGTTCTAATCCAGGGTTAATGGATTGGGGTTTATGTATGCTTCGGCATGTATATATATGTGTTGTAACACTAAAAGGAATATAATGAAAAATGTGGTGAGGTAGATACGATTTCATTCATTGCAGGATCGGGGAAAATTTAGTTTATCTTGTTTTATGTTTTTATGCTCTTGCTATTGTTTATTTTTTAAATTTATAAGAATCGTGTGTGAATATTTATTCGGGGGTTAAAACCTACATTTGGTATCGGGTAGTTTAGGCTTCAAGGGACGCCTTTGATGCCTCGGGCTGTGGTAGACCACCGGTCGGTGGGAGATACGCGGGATCGATTCTTGCGGTGAAAGAAGATGGCGAGCGGTGGGAAGATAGAGATCGAGAAGTTTAATGGTCAGAGTTTTGAGTTGTGGAAGCTCAAGATGGAGGATTTGTTGGTAGATAAAGATCAGTGGATCGTGATAGATCCTGGTACTAAACCAACGAAAATTTCAGATGAAGACTGGAAGACGCTGGATCGGAAGGCAAAGAGCACAATACGATTGTGTGTCTCAGATTCAGTATTGTTGAATGTATCTGGGGAAGCTACGACGAAGACCTTGTGGGAAAAACTTGGGACTTTGTACCAATCTAAGTCTCTGGTGAATAAGTTGTTCCTGTGGAAAAAGCTGTATAACCTGAGGATGAAGGATGGAGACTCGGTGACAGAGCATCTGAACGCCTTCAATACTGTGGTAAGTCAGCTGTCATCTATTGATATTAAAATCTCATATGAAGATAAGTGCATCGGTTTGTTGTGTTCTCTACCAGACTTGTGGGATAGTCTGGTTATTGCAATAGGTAGCAATACAACTACCTTGAATTTTGATGACATTGTCTCAGCCTTGCTATCGGAGGAAATGAGACGAAGAAATATGGAGGGTCAGAATGGAGATGCCTTATCTGTACGAGGAAGGTCCCAGAACAGAAACAAGAATAAGGTTTCGAGTGGGAGATCCAAATCTAGAGGGAGATCTAAATCTCCTGGAAAGTTTGTAAAGGTGTGCTGGAAATGCGGAAAGGAAGGACACTACAAAAAGGAATGCAGATCTAAAGCTCCCGAGAAAGGAAAGGGATCTGATGAAGGTCCTTCTGCAGAGGCAAAAACCACCTCGGATGAAGGTGGGGATGTGTATTTGGCTTCTTCTTCAAATACACATGTAAATCATGAGTCATGGTTGATTGACTCAGGTGCATCCTTTCACTTCACTCCCCATAGGGAGTGGTTCTGCGAGTATGAGAAATATGATGGTGGTGATGTCTTCCTAGGGGATGATAGGAAGGCCAGAATCGTCGGACGTGGAAAGGTCAAGCTGAAGCTGCAAGGTGGGAGGATTAGAACACTTCCTGGTGTTATGCATATTCCTACATTGGCCAGAAATCTGATTTCTGTAAGCAAGATGGATGATGCAGGTGTAAAAACAGTGTTCGAGAAAGATGCCTGCAAGATGGTTCGGGGAGCATTGGTATTAATGCGGGGAGTTTGGACTGGAACTCTGTACAAGCTACAAGGTAGCACTGTTATTGATGGGTGTAACAGTTCTGTGGTTCCTGAAAGTGGGACGGAAAGTCTAGCTGTCTCTGGAAAAAAGACCATGCTATGGCATCAAAGGCTTGGACATATTGGAGA